>JANAVB010004800.1:24717287-25122287 GCA_029216955.1 Iris pallida
GGGAGTCACGTCCTAGACATGATGTGAGACAAGACAAATGGATTGCACAAGGCAGCAAGAAGGAGCACCCACGGCGTCAGAGTTGATTATACGAGTCAAGTTAGCCATCGCAACAGTGTCAAGTCAAGTCATGTTACAAGTTACAGGTTTACAAGTTACAAGTCAGGAGTGCGCCGCCACGGGCCATTATCAAATTATCCAGTATCAAGATTAATCATGAATTATCGGTTAAAAGTTAAGGGCACACCCCATCGGGTCACTATCAAGAAGATCAGAAAGTACTAGAATCACACTTCACAGAAATCATGAAAAACCGTACTAGTTGTAAGCAAAACACCAAAAAAAAACGTGCCAGGTCGTGTTGGGTCGAGACAGTCGTGTTGTTGGAACAAGATCTCAAGACTCCAATCCACAAAAGAGAAGCCAAGTCCAAAGAATAAAACCAAACCATCATGAGTTGAACTGCGCACAGATGAACTGTGCAGGAAATGAACTGCACAGGAAATGAACTGTGCACAGATGAACTGTGCACAGTTGAACTTTGCAGGAAATGAACTGCGCACAGATGAACTGCGCATAGATGAACTGTACAGGAAATGAACTGCGCACAGATCAACTGCGCACAGATGAACTGTGCACAGTTGAACTGTGAGGAAATGAACTGTGCACAGATGAACTGTGCACAGATGAACTGTGCAGGAAATGAACTGCGCACAGATGAACTGCGCACAGATGAACTGCGCATAGTTGAACTGTGCAGGAAATGAACTGCGCACTGATGAACTGCGCACAGATGAACTGCGCACAGTTGAACTGCGCATGGCCTTGCGCTAAAGAGCGCTGGCCGAGGGTCATCTTCTCCAACAGACTGAGAAGAATCTCAAGAACATCAAAACTTCAAATCTTCATAACTTGATTAAATCAAAACGAAATTTAGATTTTCAAAGCTCTAACTTGTGTAAAATTGAATTCTCTTTCACATGGAAGCCTCAAAACAAGCAAAAATATAAGTTTAATAGATCAAAACCAAGAAATTCTGAAAATGGTTAAAACTTAGATCTAGAAAAATAGAAGCTCCAAATCACAAAATGCCAAGTTCTAATGTTGTTCACCATGGCCTAATCTAGCTAATGGACAAATAAAATGGAGTGCTTATTTGGTGGCAAGGTGCACTTGCCTATGGTGTTGGTGGAGGAAGGAGGAAGAAGAAGATGGAGAAATATATAGAAATTATGAAGGAGAGAGAAAGTTAGGTGGGGATTTTAATGAGGGTGGGTTGTGGTGGAATGAGGGTGGAATATAGCTAAGGTGTTCCTTTGGGCTTAAAATCAAACCAAACCAAACCAAACCAACTAAAATCGAGACGAGCCAAAACCCAAAATACAAGAAAACCTAAAATTCCACAAGTCGAGAAAAATAAAAATACATGCCAAAATCCAATTACAAGTATAAATACGAAATACGGGAAATAACGATGACAACTCTACCCACCATAAAAGAATTCCGTCCTCGAAATTTAATCAAGGAGCTTGAGACTGCCACGACAAGTTACACTAAGCACCAACAATCTACACTAAGCAGTTCAATCATACAATAATACATGCAAGCAAGGGATGGAAAGCATAAGGAATAAGGAAGATATTATACCTTACGAGTCAAACAAGTCGGGATATCGCGATCGAATGTCGTCCTCACGCTCCCACATTGACTCACCTAGAGAGTGATGACTCCAAGCAACACGGACTAAGTTAATAGTCTTGTTCTTGAGTATCTTCTCCCTCCGGTCCAATATAGACACGGGCCTCTCCTCATACGAAAGGTTGGTACCAACAACCAATTCTGAATGGTCTAGGATATGGCTCGGGTCCGGGATATACCGTCGTAATTGGGACACATGGAATACATCATGCACCTCACTTAGCGACGGCGAAAGAGCAAGGCGATAGGATACATCTCCTACTCGCTCCAGGATATCGAACGGCCCTATATACCTAGGACTAAGCTTTCTTCGTACGCCAAAGCGAATGACGTCGCGGTTAGGCGAGATCCTAAGGAATACATGGTCGCCGATAGCAAACTCTAAGAGACGCCTGTGAGCATCAGCCCAATGTCGCTGGCGATCTTGGGCAACTCGAAGATGATCCCTGACTTTTCTGACTACTTTAACTGTCTGGGCAATCATTTCTGGACCGAGCATCTGCCTCTCTCCGACATCATCCTATGCTAGCGGGGACCTGCACTTCCTTCCATATAGTGCCTCGAATGGTACCATCTGGATGCTGGCCTGGAAACTATTGTTGTACGAGAACTCCACCAGGTGCAGGTGATCTTCCAACGAACCACCGAAGTCAAGTGTTCAAGATCTCAACATGTCTTCAAGAGTCTGGATTGTATGCTCCGACTGACCATCTATCTGCGGATGATATGCCGAACTGAACTAGAGACGAGTTCCCAAACTCTCTTGCAGGCTATGCCAAAAGTGTGATGTAAACCTTGAATCTCGGTCCGAGGTGATACTGACGGGCACTCCGTGAAGCCTGACAACCTGCCTGAGGTACATCTCTGCTAGCTGAGCCGTAGACTTCCCAACTCTGAATGGGAGAAAATGAGCCATGCACCTTCGTGAGCCGGTCAACTATAACCCAAATAGCATCTCTACCAGCTGGGGATCTAGGCAGTCCAGTCACAAAATCCATGGTCACATGCTCCCACTTCTACTCTGGAATCGGTAAGGGCTGAAGAAGTCCAGCGGGCATCTGATGTTCAGCTTTAACCTGCTGGCAAACCAAACATCGAGAGACAAACCGGGCTATCTCTCTCTTCATGCCATTCCACCAGAAATGCTGACGAATATCACGGTACATCTTCATGCCACCGGGATGAATAGAATACTGTGAACTGTGAGCTTCTGCCATGACCTCCTGCCTGATATCTCTACTGGGTACACAAAGACGAGTGCCGTGCCGAAGTGTACCATCTTCATGAATGCACAACTCTGGCCTTCTTCCTGCCTCACACTCTGCTCTAAGTCGCTGAATCTTGGAATCTGTAGACTGCGCCATCCGGATCCTCTCAACTATGCTGGACTGAACCTGTAGACTGGCCATCAATGCCACGTTGGTAGAAAGAACCACTTTAATTCCCATCTTCTGAAGATCTGCCAATAACTCTGGTTGCGCCGTTAGGAAGTAAACTCTGGCTCTCCTACTCAACGTATCTGCTACAACGTTGGCCTTCCCTGGGTGATACTGCAAGTCCATATCGTAGTCTACCAATAGCGCGAGCTATCTTCTCTGCCGCATATTAAGGTCCTTCTGGATGAAAATATACTTCAGGCTCTTGTGATCTGTAAATGTCTCCACTCTATCTCCGTACAAGTAGTGCCGCCAAAGCTTGAGTGCAAACACTACTGCTGCCAGTTCCAAGTCGTGGGTCGGGTAATTCTTCTCATGATCACGAAGTTGACGTGATGCATAAGATATTACCTTCCCATGCTGCATCAAGACATACCCCAATCCTCTGCCTGAAGCATCGCAATAAACTGTGAATCCTCCGGTCCTATCTGGAAGTGTGAGAATGGGAGCCGTTATCAAACCTCACTTCAACTTCTCAAATAATTCCTGACACTCCGCTGTCCAAGCGAACTGCACATCCTTGCGGGTCAACTGGGTCATCGGCGCTGAAATCCTTATAAAATCTGAAACGAATCGCCGATAGTTGCCGGCCAATCCAAGGAAGCTGCGAACCTCTGCCGCTGAACTAGGTACTGGCCATGACTCGATAGCCACAATCTTCTGGGGATCCACTTTCACTCCTCCTCGGGTAATGATGTGACCCAAGTACGAAATACGATCGAGCCAGAACTCGCATTTACTGAACTTGGCGTACAACTGATGCTCTCTAAGCGTCTGAAGAATGATTCTGAGATGCTGCTCGTGCTCTGCTTTGCTCTTGCTGTAGACCAGGATATCATCTAGGAACACGATCATGAACTGATCCAAGTAAGGCATAAAAATGTGATTCATGAGGTCCATGAATACATCCGGCGCATTGGTCGCTCCAAAGGGCATAATAAGGAACTCCTAATGCCCATATCTCGATCTAAACGCTGTCTTCGGGATGTCCTGCTCTCTGACTCTGATCTGGTGGTATCCTGACCGCAAGTCTATCTTCGAGAACACTGAAGCCCCTCTGAGTTGATCAAACAAGTCATCTATCCTCGGGAGAGGGTATCTGTTCTTGATTGTCACTGAGTTCAAGGTACGATAATCCACACATAACCTGGACGTACCATCATTCTTTTTCACAAGAAGCATCGGGGCTCCCCAAGGCGATCCACTTGCACGAATGAATCCCTTGGTCCTGAGTTCTTCAATCATCTTGTATAAAATCTCCAACTCTGAAGGCGTCATCCTGTAGACTCGCTCTGATACTAGTACTGTCGCGGGGATCAAGTCTATAGTGAACTCGATCTCCCGCTCTGGCGGCATTCCTGGAAGTTCTTCTGGGAAGACATCTGGAAATTCTTCAACTATCCTGGGTAACTGTACTGCTGCTACGGCCATCCGCAATACTGGGGATGATGGTTCCACTGTGCCTCTGAAAAATGAAAACTCTGGCTCGCCTGGGATACTAAAGATAACCCTGCCAACAT
Organism: Iris pallida; assembly: GCA_029216955.1. Lineage (NCBI taxonomy): Eukaryota > Viridiplantae > Streptophyta > Magnoliopsida > Asparagales > Iridaceae > Iris > Iris pallida. Next base: position 24,721,942 of record JANAVB010004800.1, read on the forward strand.
GGCAGTCTATCCTAGCATACTGGTTCCTCAACCAATCCATGCCTAAGACTAAATCATAGTCTGCCATAGGGAATTCTATGAATCTAGCGGGGAACTCTCTACCGCTAACTACGATCCGACACGAAGAAAATACTCAATCTACACCCATAAGACCATTACCAGTAAGTATATTGAGCCTCACTGATAATGACTTGGGCTCCAATCCTATCCGTGTCGCGAATCGTGCAGACATGAATGAATACGATGCACCAGAATCAAATAATACCAATGCTGGAGAGGAGTTGACGAGAATAGTACCTTCCATTATCTCACCTGGTGCAACTTCTTCTTCCATAGTCATCATCATGGCCTGACCTTGTCCTCTAGCTGCGGGTCCCCTCTGCTAGAAACCTCTTTGTCTGTTCTGCACTTGGGCTTGGGTGTACTGCTGCTGGTTCTGCTGATAAAACGCCTGGGCCTGAGGCAATAAGGGCCTCGGGTACTGCTGATGCTGCATAGGTGCTAGTCCCCTAACCGATGGACTGGTTAGGTTGGAAGAGGATGAACTACCCCTATTCGGGCAGGCTCCTATCTTGTGATCTGTCGCTCCAAAAGCCAGGCACAATCCCTGCGCCCTGCGACAATCTGCCACCACGTGCCCTGGCTTTCCGCAATGAGAACATCCCATCACGGAAGTCTGCTTCTGCTTCTGCTGCTGCGGGTACGTCGGGATTGAATGCTGAACCGACGTTACTGAGGCCGCCCGCCTCGGAGTTCCAATGGTCAAACTCCTAGCTGCTGGGACTGGAGCTGATGATTGGTGCATCTGACTGTGGGACCGCTTCCTACCTCCGGTCCTATCCATGATCCTCTGGGAGGTGTACTCATGCCTCCTAGCTGCTCTCAATACCGTATCGAACGTTTGGTGCTCAAACTACTCGACTGCTAACAAGATCTCCAAATGCAGTCCCTGCTGGAACCGCTGGGCCCTATCAAACTCGGTTGCCACCAAGGTGGAGACAAACCTACTGAGTCTAGAAAACTCAGATGCATAACTGTCGACCGTTCTGCCGCCTTGCTTCAAGTTGGTAAACCTCGTCTGTAGGTCGTACCGAGCTACAGCATCAAAATACTTCGTCTGGAATCTTTCTCTAAACACTGTCCAAGCAATGGGTGCCACTAATCCTATGGCTTGTACTGCCCACCAACTGCGAGCCAAGTCCAGCAACTGTAGGCGTACCACCGCCACCTTCTCATTCTCGGGTGTCCTAGCTGCTTCCAGAACCAGCTCGGTATCCTGAAGCCAAGCGTCCGCGGCAATCGCATCTTCGCTGCCGTCGAAGAATGGAGGGTTCAAGCGCTTGAAGCTGTTGGCCGCGCTGTTCCCTGGATGACCGCCTCTGGTCAAAGCATCCGCCACTACCTGGTACAAGGCGTCTCCTCGACGATCCTGGGAAGCTATCAAGGTCCTGATGAGACCTACCAAGGTGCCATCGTCGGGCTCTGCAGGCTGGACGGGCTGAACTGGGGGTTCTCCTCCGGGAGGTACAACTCTGGAGGCTACTCCAGAGTGCTGGGCTTGATCTCCGGGTTGCTGGTCCCCGGGAAGTGCTTCACCTTGCTGATCGGCGGGGTCAGGTACAATACCGCTGAAGAAGACGACACAGGGAAACAATAAGAAAGGACCAGGACAGATCAACGATACAAGCACATGATCAGGGCAAGAATCCAGAGATTCAGAGGATATGAACGGAGATCAAGGACGAGTACTGATTGAGACATCTATCCGATAAACCCTCACATATCTTGAATGCCAAGACCTGCATGGGCTACGACATAAACCATGTGACGCCCCAGAACCAGAATACAGGAGAGCGGGGGCGAACATAGCCAGCTACGTATATTGAAATGGAATCCACCTCGCTATACGATCACGGCTGTCTAGATATAAGGATTTACTACAAGCCAATGATCTCTCAAGGTCAAGCCTATTGTCTCAATCTCAAGCAAGTAATATAGTTACAAGATGTTTGACCACCAAATATACAATAAAAGGCGTCCCAAATATTACATATTCAGTTGATCATGAAGCTAGTCGTACAAAATGCGAGGACTAGCAAGAGTTTAGTCATACATGATCAACCCTAGGATTTGTTAATCATGTTTACAGCCCGTAGGCAGACAGTAAGTAAATATGCATCGAGCTAATAGGTGCTCGTGGCTAAACGCCTCAAAAGAATAAATTTACAGTAGAGTGAGTGAAAGAAAATAGAAAACCCACTCGTAGCCTGGGTTCCTTCTAGTCGCCACCATCGGGCTGGAGGTTCGGTAGATCCTCGGGTGCTACTCCGAAATGGGGCCACACAAAACCAGATGGGTCAAACCCCAGAAAGAGCAAGTACCACAAAGGAGGCCACGAAATAAGAACAAAAGCCAGCATATCAGACACATAAGAAAATGGAAGAAAGTACTAGTAAATAAGAGTACAACAAGACAATAAACGACTTGGGACATGGAACCATTCCGGAAGCCAGGTTACAACCCGTAAAGTAAAGAAGGACCGGGGTTGTAACCCTTCGCCTGGATAGCACCTTGTCTCTACCCATTTATTGTTAAAGATAGGTAAAATAATCATGTTCAGGAGGACCAGGTACTGGGACTAGACGAGACTTAGACAATGCTGGGCACCATCCATTCACAAGCGGCCAAGCAAATACTACGGCTTACTACTTAACTAATTAGGGTTATCACAAGCCTAATTACTAACAAGATGTAAATGAGAAATTCCCAGTCCTAAGCCCTGCAGACTATCTAGTTATCCTTCCGCGGGTTGAGAGTATGGTTGGGTACATCGCCCAGGAGACGATATACCCTTAGGTGACTTAGAGGGTGCAACACATAACAGTATGCTGGAAATGTGCCCTACTCGTCGGCAGGCTACAAGTCCGTTTAAATGTGACCAGATAACGAGATTGCCTGTGACTGAAAATTCTCCATGAACTATAGTTTGATCTAGTCATTAGCCTAATCCATATTCAGTGTGAATCCCTGACCGGGGTAACCAGGGAGTCACGTCCTAAACATGATGCAAGACAAGACAAGTGGATTGCACAAGGCAGCAAGAAGGAGCACCCACGGCGTCAGAGTTGATTATACGAGTCAAGTTAGCCATCGCAACAGCGTCAAGTCAAGTCAAGTTACAACTTACAAGTTTATAAGTTATAAGTCAGGAGTGCGCCGCCACGGGCCATTATCAAGTTATCCAGTATCAAGATTAATCATGAATTACAGGTTAAAAGTTAAGGGCGCACCCCATCGGGTCACTATCAAGAAGATCAGAAAGTACTAGAATCATACTTCACAGATATCACGAAAAATCGTACTAGTTGTAAGCAAAACACCAAAAAAAACGTGCCAAGTCGTGTTGGGTCGAGACAGTCGTGTTGTTGGAACAAGATCTCAAGACTCTAATCCATAAAAGAGAAGCCATGTCCAAGGAATAAAACCAAACCATCATGAGTTGAACTGCGCAGGAAATGAATTGCGCACAGATGAACTATGCAGGAAATGAACTGCGCAGGAAATGAACTGCGCACAGATGAACTGTGCACAGTTTAACTGTGCAGGAAATGCACTGCGCACAGATGAACTGTACAGGAAATGAACTGCACACATATGAACTGCGCACAGTTGAACTGTGCAGGAAATGAACTGCGCACAGATGAACTGCGCACAGATGAACTGTGCAGGAAATAAACTGCGCACAGTTAAACTGTGCAGAAAATGAACTGCGCATAGATGAACCGCACACAGATGAACTGCGCACAGTTGAACTGCGCATGGCCTTGCGCTAAAGAGCGCTGGACGAGGGTCATCTTCTCCAACAGGCTGAGAAGAATCTCAAGAACATCAAAACTTCAAATCTTCATAACTTGATCAAATCAGAACGAAATTTAGATTTTCAAAGCTCTAACTTGTGTAAAATTGAATTCTCTTTCACATGGAAGTCTCAAAACAAGCAAAAATCTAAGTTTAATAGATTAAAACCAAGAAATTCCAAAAATGGTTAAAACTTAGATCTAGAAAAGTGGAAGCTCCAAATCATAAAATGCCAAGTTCTAATATTGTTCACAATGGCCTAATCTAGCTAATGGATAAATAAAATAGGGTACTAATTTGGTGGCAAGGTGCACTTGCCTATGGTGTTGGTGGAGGAAGGAGGAAGAAGAAGATGGAGAAATAAATAGAAATTATGAAGGAGAGAGAAAGTTAGGTGGAGATTTTAATGAGGGTGGGTTGTGGTGGAATGAGGGTGGAGTATAGCTAAGGTGTTCCTTTGGGCTTAAAATCAAACCAAACCAAACCAAACCAACTAAAACCGAACCGAAACCCAAAATACGAGAAAACCCAAAATTCTACAAGTCGAGAAAAATAAAAATACATGCCAAAATCCAATTACAAGTATTAATACGAAATACGGAAAATGAGGGTGACACAACCCTACCCACTCCATATCCTATCAGTTAGTTTTAATTCATTTGAAATATACACTAATAAAAGATCGAGTAAAAATCGAGAAAAACTGTCCTATTAAATAGTACAAACTGAAATCAATACTATGTTTTTGAAGGCAAATATCTGCTAATCTATTGCGATTTTTCAAAATCTATTTGAAAAGACCTATAGGAGATAGAAACCCCATTATTGGTTTAATTTCTGGTTGCGTATCCAGTAAAGGAAATCATAGGAAAGATCAAGAAAAACTGTGAAAACTGTTTCGAAAAAACATAAAAATCCTTCGCTACGACGTGCGTCCCGCCAATCCGGGCAATGTGGTCGCGAACCGAAAGCATCGAAAGGTGAGTATCGGCTTCGTGGACGTGTGAGATTTGACGGAATTCAAATTGGTTGCGTGTGCGCGACGAATTTGATGCGTATCCATCGAAATTCACCGTATCGGCCTCTGTGCAAATTTCCCAATTACTTTGTGCACGTTCGTCAGATCGAGACGAAACTTACGCCAGCAGGATAGTATCATTTTTCTGGTCCTGTATGCCAAGTTTGGTCTAATTCTGAGATAGTTGATCGGATCGCCGTTTTGCGGGACCCACGATCCGATTCAACGGGCGATTTTGTGCATGGCCCATCGGAATGCACCATTGGACATACCGTTGGGTTCGTATCATCAAAACGAATCCGTAGACATGTAGTTTGACAACTTTAGAGACTATTGACTATGGCATGCTTTTCGGTGCAAAGTGGGTCCAACGGCGGACATCGTTTTGGCCAAAAATTTCGGTTTTGCCCCAGTGTCCAGAATTGGACTTAAGGACAGGCAATCCTAGCTAATTTGACTCTTCTGAGAATGTTGGCAATATTTGTTTCAGCTTTCGAAGACAGTTGTGATTATGTAGATTTTATGGCTTATCAGTTGATGACCTTTTGTGGATCTACGTGCAACCCCCAGGCAAGATACCTTGCCCCCCTCTACAGTTTAATTTTATGTTTATAGTTTTCTTGTTGTTATTGTATTAGATACTCTATTTTCTATAGATCTTATATGTTATCATTAGCTTCCTAGTTGACTTGATTTATCTATTTTCTATATACCATGTTCACCAGTTTATTGTCTTGCTTGACTTGATAGTGTAGTATACCAGCTTGTTCACATTATAGTCCATGCTAGAGCAGTCCTTACCTGTGTCTTGACCGAGTTATACCTTGTCTCACCTGTACCCTGGCTGAGTCGTGTCTTGGAACGAGTACGTGTAGTTGAACTGCTATTTCCCTGTATCATTTTTCCTCAACCAGAGAGCCCACACTCGGGATGAGGGTTGATCAGTTACACCAGAGAGTCCACACTCGTAATGAGGGTGTTTGTTTCGTTGGCACCAGAGAGTCCACACTCGGGACGAGGGTGCCTTGCTGTGAACTAACCTGCGAGTCCACACTCGGGATGAGGGTTAGTGATTAGTTCAAACTTCCACTCAGGGCGAGGGTTTGGTATTCCATTGATCTCGTATTCACTTGTTCATCCAGCAGTTCAGTTACATATAGTTGTTCTTGTATTCCAGTTCATAGTCACCTGTCAGTAGCCACTTGTCGATAGTCACTTGTTAGCAGTTTTGGTCGTAGTCTCTTGCTATGTTTATGTCCTTTCCTGTTTATATCCTGGTTATAGTTTATGCATGATAAAACTGCTAGATAGGCATGTTTTTATGTATCTTGTTATGTCCCCTGAGGACCTGATGATCTCTTCAGGTTTAGCGATTGCAAGAAGTTATTTAGCAGTTCTGAATGGTGGATGATTATGACACTTGTAGGCTTCAGATGATTACGATATTGCCTGCGAGATTCAGGTATTGATATCACATTTATTATTCCGCTCGTGCTTTTCTTTCATTATCATGCGATATCCTATTTATTGATTCAGTTTATAGACTCCTGTTATATTCTTTGGAGTCTTATCGGACAATATGCTAGTGGGCTGCAGACCACGACCCATAGTTGTTCATTCATGTTTCGTACATTTATTGTGGATTTGAGATATAGATTTACTTTTGCCATGATTTGGCAGTTTACCATAGCCATGACAGCGTTTACGTATTTGAGTCGAGCTGGAGTCTGTTTGATGCGTAGCTGGCTTGCTCACATGCTTGCATCCGAAAAGCGGGTGCGGGTCGTGACATCTGTCGAAGAAGGTTTCGACGACAGTGATTCTGACTCTGAAGATCAAGCTCTCATAGTAAAGAAGTTCATAAGATTCAACCAAAAAACAAAAGAGAACAATAACAATAATAGCAACAATAGAGAAGATCCAATCTGCTATAGTTACAAGAAGAAAGGACACATCAAGAAAGAATATCCGACAACATCATCATCAACCAAGATGGGAAATAAATTTGAAAAAGGGTACCTGAAGAGATCTACCTCCAGGATATATGCTAACACAAGCATATTGCATGAAAGTGATGCCAGCAACTCAGAAGATGAACAATCAGACTACGCTGAAAATGTATGCTTAATGGCATATGATCAGGTAAACACTAACCCCATGTTTGATACATATGATGATTTTACCTTTGAACAGTTATATGAAGCCTTTAGTGACCTCTTAGGTGACTACAAAAAATTACGTAGCAAATACCAATACTCTAAGAAGGTACTCAAGGAGTACGAAGTTGAAATAGGAAGACTTACCGACCTGCTAGCTGAAGTTAGAAGTAATGATATTTCTAGCGAGGTAGGTGAGCTTTCTTCTATCAAGTTGCTATTACATGAGACCACAAGGCTATCCGAAGAGAAAGACAAGGCCATTGCCAAACTAGAGGAAGACTTACTCAAAGAGAAGAAGAGTCTTCAGCAAGCACTAGTCAAAAATGATGCACTCACAGCTGACTACAATACACTTTATGACATTCCAAAAAGTTGGAAATTAGGTTAGAAAAATAGCCTGAGGTTGCTGCTTCCTATCCTAGCACATGTCACTTACCAAAATACCGGAACACTGTCAAACCCAACACTGTCAGCTTGAGAGTTATGTACAAACTCCTTTCTTGTGTCCACTTGTGGTGCTACATTGGGAATCCATACTCCAATAGGTATAATACTAGACTTTTATCTATATTTAGACACTAATTCATGCATGGCATCATTAGGGAACTCAGCCATGGACTAGGGGTACCCATAGGAGGAAGAACATGGCTCTAATAACCATGTTGGTAGAAGTTACATAGGCTTTTTATGCCATTTTTGGAAAAATTCGAGAATGGTATACCAAGTGTTTGTCGTTTGGTTTAATAGACTAAATGGACATGTAAATGATGTGTTTGGCTAGTAATGTGTCCACAAATGGATACTAATAGGTTATGTAATGTTACACTAGGATACGACATCAATTTGGGCATTTTTACTGCTCTTACACTTGTCACAACATGTCATATTTCACATGACATATTGCACTAGCTAGACACCACTCTAGTTAGCTTGTAATTGTCATTTTAGGCATGATCATGTGTTTGGTTAGGTTCGAACAACGTTTGGTTTAGGTATCTTGGGTGTATCACGAAAGTATCGGAGTATCAGTACGATACTTACATAGTGCACACCAAGTGTTTGTTAGTGTGTCTAGGTGATGTGTGCCATAGGTATCTACCCTGGTGTTTGTTATTACCAATGTGCGTATATATTTATATAGTGTGTGTATGAGTGTGGGTGTGTGTGCCTTATGATTCACACTTGTCTGTGTATATATAGATGTGTCTATATAGATAGACATGTTGTGTGTGTAGGTGAGGAAAAGGGGGCTGTGTGTATGTGTATGATTGTGTATGGCTACGAGAAGGACTAGTAGTTGGTTATTATAAGTCTGTATATGTGTAAGAGGGTATGTGTGATATATGGGATACTTGGAAGTTTCAGGGACAGTTCATGTGTAGTGCGTAGTACGTGTGTGAGAGATCAGTGCATGTATGTTCAGGGACGTGTGTGCCTACTAGGTGTACATGGTTTCTATTGCAGGGCCTATGTGTAGTCAGTGAAGTATTAATAGAATTAGTGTGAATAGGAGAGCAGCTGTTGTTTTAGGTGAACTAGTCTGCGTACAGACCTATGCACTCTTGTGCACGGGTTGTATACTAAACAAGTTTTGTATGAGTGTTCAAGTGACTGTTAGTGTAGGAATCTGGGTGAGTGTGTGCGTTTATGTAGGTTGGAGAGTATCCAGTAGTAACTATAGTTTGCTGCATAGATGCATGTATGGGTATCACAGTTTAGAAGGTGTGGACGGGTTTACTTGTGTGCTTATGTCAAGAGTATAGATGCTTGTATGAGTGATGAGTAGCAGTTTAGGTGTGTAATAACAAAAGGAAGAGTTCCCTGTGTAGCAGAGTTCAGAGAGCAGGACAATATGGAAGAAACTCCTGTACAGGGACTAAACCAGTTTGTGTATGTGTAGACAGGCCTGTAAGTGAGTCTATAGCAGTAGGTGAATTGGTGTCTACAGACAAGGGGTGAGCCAAGTCTCTGTGCAGTTGATCACAGTAGATTTGGCTAACCAGTTTAGTACAAATATGAGTGTCTGTTGGTGTTAGGCTATGTGTGATCAGGATTTAGGACCAATGTGTATCTTAGGATACAAGGCCTATCTGTGAAGTGATAGGATGTGAGGAATCATTTTTGTGTAGGAACATCCAGGGGAGATCAGTGTGCAACACACAGGAGTGCACAGTGCTATTTTGTGAGTACAACTAGTCATGTAGAGGATATGAAGTAGTCTGCAAAAACATCAATAGGGAATTGGACGAGTGTGTTGTACCTAGTGCAAAAATATTTCTGTATAGCAATATGAGGAGTACATGTATGCAGTCTACCTTAGGCAGCAATGAGATGCAGCAGAGTGTACCTGCAGACAACAAGTGCATGTGTGTGCAGACCGCTAGGTAAGAGGGGGGGGGGGGAGATTTACTTGAAGATAGTGCATAGGTTAGGTAACAACAGGTTTTTTATTGTAGACAACAGTATATACAAGGGGTTAGCATATGTATTTATAGTGTAGTGAATGGGGAATTAGTATGTGAACTGTAGAATGCTATAGTTGTCTATGTAAGCACCTGCAAGGAATGTATCACTTTGGTAGCAGATTTCAGGAAATTGTATTGGCAATAGCAACTATCTGTTCTTTCGCAACAGGGCAGTGTGAAGTTAGGGTGCATGTCTGCTTGTGGGTGTATAGAGCACAGGAAGTGTGCAATTCCTGCTATCTGGTATGTGATAATGTGTGTCAGTGCATGTTAATGGAAGGAGTGTGCTGCACATAGACAGCAGCAGGTAGTGGCCTTAGGACACTTGTAGGCACCTACCTTGGAATAGGAGGTGTTGTACAGATGCAAACCTCTATTTTGCATAGGCAAGTGCATGGGGGCTTAGCCATGTGTCTTACATAGGCAGGCAGGGCCTGTGTGTTAGCTTGCACAGGTATCAGGTCATACTCCCTGCTTGCCTTGGCAACAGGTAAAGAAGTATGCAGGCCTTAGGCAGACTTGGGGAGTTGTGTGTGTGTGCGCGCTCGTGTGTTGAGTGATGTGAGCAATGTAGTCGAGTGTATGTATTCAATAGAAATGCAAGTGCTCATGTACTGTACAGGTGTAGAGGAAGGAGGAAAACAGGAAGCAGAAAGATGTGTCTATCTATTAGCAGGGTAAACCAGTATGGGTCAATGTGAGTGTATCCTTAGTGTGAGGTCTAAGGACCAGTTATCTTATCATAGGGGTTTGGTATATATATATATATATATATATATATATATATATATATATATATATATATATATATATATATATATATATATGAGAAGCAATTTATATATAAATGTATAAATAATGCCTTGTTATGAGCTCATGTGAGGTTATACGTAGGATACATTAAAAAGGGTAGGTTAGGATTAGTTGCGACATAGGGGTGTGGCTTGGTATGGATACCTATGTCTATAGGGTATATGGTATGTGTGTAAGATAGGAAGAAAGGAGCAATTACTAGGGTTTGGTAAAGTCTAGTTTCAAAGTAAACCATAGAATTTAGCATAGGCCAACCTATCTAGCTAGAGAAACCAAATCGGTTTATAATTGACCTAGAAACCCTAGAATCGACTTGATATGTCTTAGTAGGCCAACCAAAAGGGATTTTGACATAGTTTACCCAATTAACCTAGAATTGAACCTTGAAACCTAGTTTAAGACTAGTTAAACATGTTTTGTGATTCCAAATCACTCTTTGATATGGAAATTTATATATAGGTTACTTGGACTCTAGTTCGGACACTGATTTGTATTTACAACTCAGGACCACAGGCAAGTGCATTACATGATATCTTTCATTCCCTAATAGCTTCTCTATTTCATTTATTAGATGTGTTCCTTGTTCATTGATACACTGGATACACGTGATTAGTATTTGCGGATTCTATCTATGTTTATCATGTTTCATGATTTTTTATGCTTTTCGTAATTATCGTGGTTATCTTATTTATCATGATTACCTGTTTTGTGCTCTGACTTGAGTCCGCGATTACTAGTCGGGCGGAAAAGAAATGATTTAGTATATATGTGATCAAACCTAATAGTCGTGATTATTGTAGTTCATGATAGACCGTGGATAATGTAGACAGTGGCTAATAGTTGGATCATGCACTGTCGATCACATATAGAATATGGCATTTCCAAAATACTTAGTGGTAGTTGGTTTACTCCTTCGCATGTTCTTTTTACTCATAAGATGGTTACCTTATTTACTATATATTTCTCATTTAATGTTTCGTACTTCATTTTTATCCAGTTTATGGTATCTCCATATTTTTTTCAATGACATATAGTTTCTATCATGTTATGAATAGTTATCATGCTTGTACTTGCTCCAATCCTGACTGGATATATTTTTCAGTTGACGAGCTCGAGGATACCTTGTAGAACCAAGAAAAATACTAAAATAGGCACATGGATCACATGCGCCTAAAAATATGAAGTTCCTAAGTCAGAAGCTGTTAGTTAAAAACTTCGAATTTCTAAAGTCACATTGTCCAAAGATGGGCCAGCGAGATGCATGGTTCATTCATACGCATGATGTGATTTCTTGTATGAAGAGACAGACCTCAGATAGTGTGCAGTATTTAGACTAGAGGAAGATGCCAGTGATTTCGTCATATCTATTATTATGATTTCCAGTTGTGAAGGAAGAAGTTGTATGTGTCTACTTTCAGATCAGTGTTTTATAGTAACCAATTAGAAAAGCAATGCGTTCAAGTGTTGACTGACACATAGTTACTCAAAGAACTGTTATTACTTGCAGTAAGAAACCAATTGCTATGGGTCTAACAATATTTGACGCATAGATGATCCTTATCAAATAAATTGTATGCTGACATGGCAGTATTTTGTACAGCATATTTCAAAATACGTGGCGAGCTATATATGATTCTCGAGTACGTTCACTCTCTACTAACCCCTAAGGCTCATGCGCCTACCATTTTCATGCGTCTCTGAGGCAGAAGATGGTATATTTTATGTACATACGCACATAGATGTTCCTGTGAAGAAAAGCTATAAGTAGAGGACAGTTCCTTCCTTGTGCAACACACACAAAAGATAAGCACAAGTAGAGACTACGTAGACTGCTTCTTTGCTAAAGAACTTTCAGAGAGAGCTTTCAGTAATAAAGTTCCCTTTGCTACTGAGAGTTCATCGACTACCAAGCTTCATCAACTTTGAACCAGATTGTCTATGGAGTAAAGAATCAAAGTAGACTTAATCTCTATCGCCCCAATCCCCAGGTTCTATTGTACTCGGAATTCTTGTTTAAGATTCTTATTGTACTTCTTCTTTACAATAATACAAAAGATCCTACATTTTTTGGAATCTTCTTTTGTTGAAACAAAAATGGAGACTCTGCTGCGGACGACTTTCTCTACCGACATGAAAGTGGTGGCACAATCTTATGTGACTAAGCTAGGTTCAATTGATAAAATGTTGGTTGTGCAATTCGATCAACAAGCGTATGAAGCGAAGGTGTCGAATAAAGAGTCCGCTCCGCTCCGACCGCCAAGAGGCATAAAGCCAAGTGTGTTCGTAAGGCTTGGATCCTGAAGTCTCTTCCTGCTCTTCCTAATGCAGCTGATGGCAAAGGGAAGGCTCTGGCTAATATGGGCCAAAATAATAGTTCTGAGGCGCATGGCTCAGTACCCGCCATAATGTTGTCTAAAGACATTTCTGTTGTTGAGATGCATGATACACACCATTCATCAAGAAGAGGCTCTACCAATGAGACATCAACTAAGTCATATGCTTCTCACGAGAAGAAGAACACTAAGAAGGCGCATGCTAATCATGCGTCTGTGAATAAAACTAACACTTGTGACGGAACCATCTACTCCAATATGGGCAAAAAGAATGTACAACTTTTGAATTTTGGCACAAAAAACACTACGATGGAACATGTTCCCCGAGACAACATTTGACATACTTTTACTCCCAGACCATTCACATACCAAAGAATGATGCACTATGGTCTAAATTATTCATTGGTACCTAGAAGGGAGTAGCCTTTGAATGGTTTTGCAATCTACCTAACGATTGTATTAAAACTTTCAAAGACTAAGAGAAATTGTTCCTTACTAGATTCTATGAAGGGACAGGTGATGTCTCTATGTCAAAGCTTATTGCTATAAAGCAAAAGAATAAAGAGCTGGCTCATGAATTCATAAAACAGTTCAGGAGATTATCGATAAAGTTGCATCCCAGGACTCCTAAGTCAGTGTTGATCGATACATGCAGGGGTAACTTCTTACCCACAGTCAGATTTTGCATTGGACATGAGGATTATAATGATTTGCCAGCCTTTATCGCTGCTGCTGAAAAGGTTGAAGAATCAGTCCAGACTCTACATTTGATTAGGTTGAAATCACCTAAAGACAAAGTGAAGCATCCCCAAAGCAACAACACTTCTGGGAAAACCAACAAAGGAAAAGAATCCTTTACGGTGGATGTTTCCACAGCTGTTTTCCAGCCCAAACAAAAAACTCCATCTGCTCCAAGGCCTAAGCCATATTATACCTTCAATGAAGCCCTCACAGTGGACATCTTCCAGGTACTTATGAAGGGAAATAAGCAGCAACTACCTCCCTCTCGAAAGCCAGAGGAAGTAGGGCAAACCAATGATTGGAAGTATTGCTTTTATCATCAGTATGTGCATCAACCTACGAAGGATTGCTACATATTAAAGAATTATATTCAACAATTGTTGGATTCAAAGGCTATCACACTACATACAAATGAGAAACATGTTTCTGTAAATCTTATTTCTCTCCAGTTTGGAGATTTTCCTGCAATTGAAAGTGTAAGATGGTGTTACACCGATGTCAAAAGTGACATTACAAGTCGTCAATCTTCCTCCAGTTCGTGATCAGACAACTAGACTTGTGCCACTCACTACTCAGCGTGGTGAAGTCATATGGATCCATCCCGATCTTCTTGAAGATATGGAGCCAAAGTCTACCTTGTCCACTTCTAAGAATTAGAGCAAGAAAAAAAGAGTAAATCATGCAATATGATCAATGAAGCTCTAATCGGGGAAACCAGATCCGAAAAAGCATACATACGTGCCTCCAATCAAGAACATGACGATAATCCTTTAACTATAGCTCCTACTTCTAGTCCATCTGCCATTATGGCTTCATCAGAATCAGGACTATCAAAATAGACCTCAGGAAAAAAGGAAAACAGAAGGAGCTGAGGTTCAACAAGTCTTTGAAGAAGTAAACTCTCCTCGGACTTAACAAGCAATCTAATTTCGATATATTGGCACAGCTTGCCAATACCCTAGTTCGACTATCCATATTCAAGTTACTCTGTCTATCCAATGATATACGGGAGGCACTGAGTGAGGCGTTGCAGCATGCAGACTCATATTTGTTTCAGATAGCAGAACCTAATGATGACCCTGTAACTTGCCCTCATTGTCATAGTACATCAGAAAGGATTCCCAATATTACCTTTACTTAAGGGGACATGTTTTTGAAGAACAACCGCCATAATAGACCCCTATACTATACGGGGTATGTCGGGGCCTGTCAGATGGATCACATTCAAATTGATCCCGGCTCATCGGTTAGTGTGATTCCCGAACGTTTGCTTCAGGTGTTGGGAATCTCGATGCACAAGTTGTCACCTACTTCCACTACCATTACTGGCTTCAATACTGGAAGAAGTCATCCTCTGGAAAAAACTCATCTCAAATGTCAGATTGGAAATCTCCGAACTGAAGTCACATGTTATGTGATTGACGCCAATGTTTCTTACAATATTTTGTTAGGGCGACCATGGATACATGACAACCTTCTAGTACCGTCTACTCTTCGTTAGTACTTCAAATATGTGAACGAAGAAGGAGTAGTGTGTACAGAAATTGCAGACGTTGATCCTTTCAAGGGGGTCGAAGTCTACTTCTCTAATGCAAGGCTGTATAAACCTCTGGATGAGAGACCCTCTGATAATGAACAATCGCATCTGGTAATGGACAAGGAAGCAGAGGCCAGGGATGAGGAAGGAGGAGCATCTACTGATCAAAAGATAGAAAAACCTCTAGCCATATACTTGAAAGGCATGGTGTGGAAGAGACAGTTAAAGAGCCCTTGGCAATATACTTGAAGGATCCTGTGGGGAAAGAGCCTGCTAGAACCATACAGAAGACTCAGTCAGGGGGTGGTGCACTTTTTGTTGTTGACCTACACAAGAACAAAGCTAAATCAAGACATAAGAACTACTAGTGATCGACCTAAGGACCAAGAATGAAGAACTATTTGTAGTTGATCTTTTTCGAAACAAAAGCCCAGTTCAACCAAATGAGCCATTTGTGATCGATCTGACTCATGCTGCCATCGCTGCAGAAGCAAGTATTGTAAATAAACCTCCATGTATAAAACTTCCCAAGGATATTTTTCCGAAAGACGTTATGATTGATAACACTTGCGGCTTCGAATGTATGTCTTTCATGGATGGGTTCCCCGGTTACAATCAAATTAAAATATTTCTAACTGATAAAAAGCACACATCATTCCAAACACCGTTAGGGGTATACTGCTATACGGTGATGCCCTTTGGTTTAAAGAATGCCGGAGCTACATATCAATGAGCCATGAGCATATTTTTTTACGAACATTTACGAAAAATGTGGAATGTTATGTCGATGATATTGCAATCAAAAGTCATAAAGGGCGATCACCTTCAAGACTTGAGAACAACGTTTGAATTGATGCGTGGCACCAACTCAAGATGAATCCTACAAAGTCATTTTTTGGAGTTTCCAATGGAAAATTAATTGGATTCGTCATAAATTCAAAGGGAATACATATTGACCTGGAGCCCCGAAAAATATTAAAGAACTTTATTGTTTTCACAAGGCATGTTGGACTACATTCGAAGGTTCATTTCAAATATATCCGGATGATATCAACCCTTCACTCAATTAATGAAGAAAGGAGTCTCTTTCATCTTGAATAACAAATTTCAACAAGCATTCGATGATATTAAAAGATATCTCACTAATCCTCCAATATTGGTGGCTCCAGTTATGGGTAAACCATTCTTGTTGTACGTTCGTGCGATATAACATTCTCTTGGTGCACTGTTAACTTAAAAAGAATAATGAAGGACATGAACAAGCTATCTATTATTTGACTCGTATAATGATCATCGCAAAGCATAGATTAATCTTGTTGAAAAGAGTGTCTCGTCTTAACCTTTGTAATTCAAAAGATGCGGCACTATGTAATGAGACAAGCTATCCGTGTTATATCCAATGTTAACCCTGTTAGGGCTACCAATCCTGACTAGATACATTTTTCAGTTGACGAGCTCGAGGATACCTTGTAGAACCAATAAAAATACTAAAATAGGTGCATAGATGACATGCGCCTAAAAATATGAAGGTCCTAAGTCAGAAGCTGTTAGTTAAAGACTTCAAATTTCTAAAAGACACATTGTCCAAAGATTGGCCAGCGAGATACATGGTTTATTCAGACGCATTATGTGTTTTTGTTTCTTGTATGAAGAGACAGACCTCAGATAGTGTACAGTGCTCAGACTACGAGGAAGATGTCAGAGATTTCGTTATCCCCATCATATGCTTTACAGTTGTGAAGGAAACCGTTGTGAAGGAAACAGTTGTATGTGTCAACTTTCAAATCAGTATTTTCCAGTAAGCAATTGGAAAAGCTATGCGTTCAAGTGTTGACTGACACATAGTTACTCAAAGAACAGTTATTATTGCAGTAAGCATCCAATTGCTATGGGTCTAACAATATTTGACGCATAGCTGATCCTCATCAAATAAATCATGTAATGACATGGCAGTATTTCGTGCAGCATATCTCAAAACACGTGGCGAGTTATATATAATTCTCGAGCATGTTCACTCTCCACTAACCCCTAAGGCTCATGCGCCTACCCAGTTTTATGTGTTTCTGAGGTAGAAGATGGTATATTTTTTGCACATACACACATGGATGTTTCAGTGAAGAAAAGCTATAAATAGAGGACAGTTCCTTCCTCATGCAACACACATAGAAGATAGGCACAAGGAGAGACTACATATACTGCTTCTTTGCTAAAGAACTTTCACAGAGAGAGAGAGAGAGAGAGAGAGAGAGCTTTCAATGATAAAGTTTCCTTCGCTATCGAGAGTTCATCGACTACCAAGCTTCATCAACTTTGCATCAGATTGTCGACTGAGTAAAGAAGTCAAAGTAGACTTATAATCTCCATCGCCCCAATCCCCAGGTTCTATTGTACTTGGAATTCTTGTTGTACTTCTTCTTTTCAATAATATAAAAGATCCTACATTTTTTGGAATCTTTTTGTGTTGAAACAAAAATGGCGACTCTGCTGGGGACGACTTTCTCTACCAACAAGGAAGTGGTGGCGCAATCTTATGTGACTAAGCTAGGTTCCATCGATAAAATATTGGTTATGCAATTCGATTAACTAGCATATGAAGTGATGGTGTCGAATAAACACTCCGCTCCACTGTGACCGCCAAACGCCAGAAAGCCAAGTGTGTTCGTAAGGCTTGGATCTCGAAGTCTCTCCCTGCTCTTCCTAACACCGCTGATGACAAAGGGAAGGTTCTAGCTAGTGTGGGCCAAAATAACAATTTGAAGGCGCATGGCTCAGTACCAGCCACAACGTTGTCCATAGACGTTTATGTTGTTGAGACACATAATACACACCATATGTCTAGAAGAGGCTCTACCAATGAGCCATCAACTAAGTCATATGCTTCTCACGGGAAGAAGAACACCAAGAAGGCGCATGCTAATCATGCGTCTGTGAATAAAACTAACATTATGACGGAACCATCCGCTCCAATATGGGCAAAAAGAATGTACAACTTTTGAATTTTGGCACAGAAAAATACTACGATGCTAAAAATTCAAATGTTGGAACTTTTGCCTCATACTTGGGGAATCGAGATAGAGTTCTGCTTCAATACAGAACTCTAGACGCATAACCGGAGATAAGAAGTCTGTCTTCCACAGACTTTCTTTCTCGTCAGATTCCATGCATTATGAAGGGGGTTTGGTTCATGCGTCCCTCTGTGTTATGCGTACTGATGATGGAAAGCTAAACAAGCCAAAATTTATGTGCTCCAGTCATCCATGCACCTTTCTTCCACATGTTGTAGACTCATGTATATTGCTTCCCAATGTAACTAAAATGAGTCTACATCATAAAACTAGACCTAAGTACTGGGTGTCCCCATGTACATAAAATAGGACGACGAATAAAGAAACCAACACTTCCATGCATGGACTTTATCCAGTCGCATGAAAAGAAAAAGGAGGTCGTACACCCTTCTATTGACTTGCGTGATATGCTTCGGCATAAGCATAAATCAACAGAGGTGTTATCAAATACAGTTATGTCATGTCAAAGACATTCTTGTGCAAATATTATTACCAACTGTTGCTGCTCAAACACAGTCGATCAACCAATTAGGCGATCTGTCTTCACCAATTTGCAACCGAACTCTCCGAATTTGTTTTGTCTTGGGCGACAACTTTCGGATAATAAAGATGAGTTACAGGAGGCCTCGGTCTATACAACATTCAATTAAGGTGATAATCAAGCACCTTCATCCTCTTGATTCATCCAGGGGAGGTCAAAGAGCTACTTCACCTGAAGGTGTTTTCCCGATATAGACTCTGGTGCACTCCAAGTTCCTGAAGAAGATAATACTGGGGGTAGCATTCTTTCAGTCTTTGGCCATTCTACATCTCAATCTGATGACAAAGTACCTCATATTTCAGGAAAAGATGATACAGTTTCACGGTCAAGATCAAGCAGTACTAGTTCTAGAAATGCTTTCTTGCATATCTCTCCATCTGGTAGTCCATATACAACTTTTGTGTATGTGACTGGTAATTAAGAGGTCAGTAATAATGATCGACAAAGAATTGATAATCTGGAAAACATATTACAAAATGTTATGACAATGAGGCAACAAATGCAAACAACCATGAACTTGCAAATATCTCTACATCAATCTCATCCATCACTTAATCTCCTATCGATCAAGATATTGTTGGGGTATCATTCAACCATAATCCATCACCAATAGTTAGAAATTTCTCTACGCCAGTGCTACAACAGACACGACCAGCTATCATACAGATGACCTCTGGAAGACAACAGATTGATACTCTCGAAGCTATTCGGGGCATCAAAGCTCGATTAGATGATACGACTTCAAAAGATGAACTGCATCAAATGGGAATGTCATGCTCTTATCCTTCAAAATGGGATGATGTGGTTTGTTCTCCAAAATACAAACCATAATATCTGATTCCTTATTATAGAATAGGTTCCCCGAGATAATATTTGACATACTTTTACTCCCAGACCATTCACATACCAAAGAATGATACAGTATTGTCTAAATTATTCATTGGCACATTGAAGGGAGTAGCCTTTTGAATGGTTTTGCAATCTACCTGACGATTGTATTAGAACTTTCAAAGACTAAGAATTTTTTTTTCTTACTAGATTCTATAAAGGGACATGTGATGTCTCTATGTCAAAGCTTATTGCTATAAAGTAAGAGAATAAAGAGACGGCTCATGAATTCATCGAACGGTTCAGGAGATTATAATGATTGGCCAGCCTTCATCACTGCTGCCGAGAAGGCTGAAGAATCAGTCCAGGTTCTGCATTTGATTAGGTTGAAATCACCCGAAGACAAAGGGAAGCATCCCCAAAGTAACAACACTTCTGAGAAAACCAACAAAGGAAAAGAATCCTTTATGGTGGATGTTTCCACAGGTGTTTTCCAGCCCAAATAAAAATCTCCATCTGCTCCAAGGCCTAAGCTACATTATACATTCAATAAAGCCCTCACACTTGACATCTTCTAGGTACTTACGAAGGGAAATAAGCTGCATCAACCTACGAAGGATTGCTACATATTGAAGAATCATATTTAACAATTATTGGATTCAAAGGCTAGAGGAAGTAGGGCAAAGCAATGATGCAAAGTATTGCTTTTATCATCAGTATGTGTATCAACCTACGAAGGATTGCTACATATTGAAGAATCATATTCAACAATTGTTCGATTTAAAGGCTATCATGCTACATACAGATGAGAAAAAGGTTTCTGTAAATCTTATTTCTCTCTAGTTTGGAGATTTTCCTGCAATTGAAAGTGCAAGATGGTGTTACACCGATACCAAAGGCGATATTACAAGTCATCAATCTTCCTCCAGTTCGTGATCAGACAACCAGACTTGTACCACTCACTTCTCAGCGTGGTGAAGTCATATGGATCCATCCCGATCTTCTTGAAGATATGGATCCAAAGTCTACCTTGTCCACTTCCAAGATTCGGAGCAGGAAGTAAAAGAGTAAATCATGCAATGGGATCAATGAAGCTCTAATCGAGGAAACCAGATCCGAAAAAGTAAACCTGCGTGCTTCCAATAAAGAACATGAGGATAATCCTTTTACTGCAGCTTCTACTTCTAGTCAATCTGCCATTCTGGCTTCATCAGAATCAGGACTATCAAAATAGACCTCAGGAAAAAAAACAGAAGAAGGTGAGGTTCGACAAGTCTTTGAAGAATTCTACTCTCATCAGACTTGACAAGCAATCCAATTTCGATATATTGGCACAGCATGCCAAAACCCTAGCTCGAATGTCCATATTCAAGTTAATCTGTCTCTCCAAAGATACACGAGAGGCACTGAGTGAGGCATTGCAGCATCAAGACTCATATTTATCTCAGATAGCAGAACATGATGATGGCCCCATAACTTGCCCACATTGTCATAGTGCATCAGAGAAGATTCCCAATATCACCTTTACTCAAGGGGACGTATTTTTGAACAACCGCATGATAGACCCTTATACTATTTGGGGTATGTCGGGGCCTGTCAGGTGGATTACATTCAAATTGACCTCGGCTCATCGTTTAGTATGATTCCCGAACGTTTGCTTCATGTGTTGGGAATCCCAATGCACAAGTTGTCACCTACTTCCACTACCATTACTGGCTTCAATGCCGGAAGAAGTCATCCTCCGGGTTATGTGATTGACGCCAATATTTCTTACAATGTTTCGTTAGGACGGCCATGGATATATGACAACCTTCTAGTACCGTCTACTCTTCATCAGTACTTCAAATATGTGAACGAAGGAGTAGTGTGTACATAATTTGCAGATGTTGATCCTTTCAAGCGGGTCGAAGTCTAGTTCTCTAATACAAGGTTTTATAAACCTCTGGTTCAAAGACCCTCTGATGATAAACTATCGCATCTGGTTATGGATAAGGAAGCACAGGCCAGGAATGAAGTAGAAGGAGGATCTACTGATCGAACAATAGAAGAACCTCTAGCCATATACTTGAAAGGCCTGGTGTGGAAAGAGATGGTTAAAGAGCCCTTAGCAATATACTTGAAGGGTCCTGTGGGGAAAGAGCCTGTTAGAACCTCATAGAAGACTCAATCAGGGGGTGGTGCACTTTTTCTTGTTTTTATATAAGAACAAAGCTAACATCAAGACATAAGAACTACTAGTGATCGACCTAAGGACAGAGAAAGAAGAACTGTTTGTAGTTGATCTTCGTCGAAGCAAGAGCCCATTTCAACTGAATGAGGCATTTGTGATCGATCTGACTCATGCTTCCATCGCTGCAAAAGCAAGTATTGTAAATAAACCTCCATGTAACCTCCATGTATCAAACTTTCCAATGATATTTTCATAGAAGAAGAAATAATGTACATACCTAATAAAATGGGTTCTGCTTTTGATTAATTTGATGCTCCTATGACTAGACTGAGAGCTGTTGACTCTTTGTGTTCACTTATTATGGATACAAAGCTGTCATTGCATGTGTCTATTTCTTTTAAAAATAGTACTTCATGTCTGTCATATGAAGATTCTTATTTTGAGGTGTCACCTAGGCCAATTGGTGAAACACAGATTATACTTGGCCGAGTCGAGGTTCATAAAGAAGCTTTACTTGATGATCCAGAACCAGATACCGGTAGAATGCATTTATATCAGTATACTCCTCAAGCGAAGAATATCATTCAAAGAATGAGCTATGACTTAAATAGCCAGCAAGGCCTCAACTTTGGTAAAGGTCATCGCCTACCGTTGTATATCCCAACTCCAAAGAGAAACCGTAAAACTACTACCTTCGTACTCAATCTGGACTGGGATATGTAACTCCTCTAATGTCACACCTCGATTCGGGGAATCGCTCGCTTTGCATCGATTCACGCCGAATCGATCGTCCTCGCTAAGGTGTGATGCCGTACAAGTCTGGAGTTGCACTTGTACAAGGCTAGAACATGCACATTTGTATCATTTCAAAACATTTGAAAATAAGCCACAGTTGGGAAAACATTGAGTAAGCGGAATAGGAAGAAAAATATTTATTTTATTGATGATTGTAGTCAGAATACAACTTTTCTCGATAATATTTGAAATGCCCTTTCGGCTACATTGATTCATGAATAGAAGTACAACTGATAGGCTGCCATAAAATAATTTCCCGTTCTATACATCATGCCCCTTTAGTACTTTAAAATATAAGCAGCTATCTTTGAAAATCTTCGTAATACTTTGTGCGTCTTTAGGGAAAATAACTTGAAAGGAAACAAAAGTTCAGAAAGCTTTAGTTGCGATGTGTGCCCGAGCCTTCTCCAGTACCTGTGGAGGAGGGGTCAGCACATTATAACAATACACTGGTGAGCCCCGTTGGCACACTCAGCTAAACCAACATTTTATTAATGACAAGCATTTTAAAGATATGAACTTGTTAGGGACAGGCAACGTTTAGAGTAAATCATAATTCAAATGACATGGTAGTTCATGAAACCATGTTTACTTTACCATTGGCCGAATCCAGCTTTCCTGCATAAGATACAGGATAATAATAATATACTTACCGCCCCTGCATAAGACATTGATTAACATACATTCCCACAATGTGACCACTAGTGTTGTTAAACCATATGGACTCTTTTTATTCATTCATTTGCATTTGGGACTTCAAGATAATGAGATGACAGCACAGTATGGAGCTAGCCTCTATGATGCCTCGCATTACTCATGTTCCCCAAAGTACTTAATTATTTCCGCCTAGGCACCGTTCAAGGAAATTATAGCTCAATCCTTGTATACAAGTTGTCCATGGTCAGGCGAATGTGTGTCTGACTCGATATACACAGTGTGCATAGAATATTTGAAGTAATAGGCAACATGATCATTCTTAGCATTTCATAACCAGCATTCTAGGCATCAATTCATTTTAGTTCATTGCAGTAATTTCAATTCATTTCAATATTCGATCTCTAGCATCTTAGTGGTATTGACTTGTGGCATTAGCATCTTGATATCGATCAACGGATGTTGCAAGATAATTATTTAGTTGGCATGAAGGTATAGTGAGAGGGACAAGACCCCCACAGAGATCCACACTCACCAAATTAGAGAATTGTCGAGAGAGAGGAACACTTGCACGCTTAGCCTTCCGTCACGTGTCAGTCTGCATTGGCACCAAAAGTTTGGTTAATATCCCGTCTCGTTGTGTTCTCTTCTCTCAAAATTCTCAAGAATGAATGCTATGCAAATCGATAAAAATGGGCAAGAATCAAATCATTGAAAATTATTCAGAAAAGCATCCATCAAAACCAAGCAACAAAACCAGCAACAAAACATCCAGAGAAAACTCTTGGACGCATTTTAAGAGAAGCCAATCCATTAGTTGGAATGGTTCTTATGCACTTGTCCGTGATCGATTTGATATTGACGGTAAGTTTCCCCAATACTCGGTTCCGACCGAGTTAGCCAAGCCACAAGCCTTACATAGTGAACCGCTAGGAGCGGGACACTACATAATATACCACTAAGAAAAAGTTTCGTCCTCAAAACTTAAAGCAAAGGTCCTGCCTCAAAATTATCAAACAGTGAGGGGTATTTCACCTGCATCTCCTCTTCTAACTCCCACGTCGACTCCTCGAAATCATGGTTCCGCCAAAGCACGTTGACCAAAGACACTGTCCGATTCCGTAAAACTTTCTCTTTCCTGTCCAAAATCTGGACAGGCTCTTCAGTATATGATAGGTCAGCACTCAGCTGTAGCTGATCGAAGTTCACTACGTGACTTGGATCATGCACGTACTTCCGCAGTTGGGATACATGGAAGACATCGTGCACATCAGCCAGAGCCGGAGGTAGTGCAAGTCGAGAAGCCACTGAGGCTACCTTCTCCAAAATCTCGAATGGTCTAACAAATCTCGGGCTCAGCTTTCCTTTCATCCTAAACCGCATCATACCTCGCATGGGTGTGACCTTCAAGAATACATGATCACCTGCCACGAATTCCAAAAGTCGTCGATGTACGTCCGCATAACTCTTCTGTCGACTTTGAGCAACTCTAAGTCTTTTTCGAATTAAGCGAACCCTCTCGACGGCCTGTTCCACAAGATTTGGTCTGAGTACTTGCCGTTCGCCGACTTCATCCCAGCATATCGGTGATCAACATTTCCGTCCATACAAGGCTTCGTACGGGGCCATCTGGATACTTGTCTGATAACTGTTGTTATAGGCAAATTCTGCCAATACGAGATATGTCCCAATTTTTCTTCGAATCGAGCACGCACAATCTCAACATATCTTCAAGAATTTAATTTACTCTCTCTGTCTGACCATCAGTCTGCGGATGGTATGCCGTACCGAAGTTCAACTTTGTGCCCATTGCCGAATGCAGACTTATCCAAAATCGTGACAAGAATCTTCCGTCTCTATCCGACACTATAGAAGCTGACACCCCATGTAATCGGACAATTTCATTTATGTAGATCTGAGCCAACCGTTCTACACCCCATGTTACTTTTATTGGAATAAAATGAGCCGACTTGGTTAATCTATCCACGATAACCCAAATCGCATCATTTTCCTTCTGAGTTCTTGGCAAACCAACTATAAAATCCATACAGATATTGTCCCACTTCTACAGTGGAATAGCCAAATTTTGTAGTTCTCCGCCTGGCCATTGGTGTTCGGCCTTCACACGCTGACAATCTAAGCATTATGACACGAATAGCGCCACATCCTTCTTCATGCCATGCCACCAAAATATTGTGCGCAGATCCTTATACATTTTCGTGCTTCCTGGATGCAAGGAATACTTCACGAAATGTGCCTCGGTCAGTATTTCCTTCCTGATATTCTTATCCTTAGGGACGCACAATCTCCTCTTGACACGAATAGTATCATCATCAACGGTAAAGTCTGACGCCTTTCCTGCTAGAATCAACTCGCATATCTTCTGCAGAAACGGGTCATCCTTCTGAGCAATCTTAATCCTTCCCTGGAGACTCGGCTCATGTTGTAACTGAGCCAACTGCATATTCTGCAGACGGATCCTGAACTCGATGTCCATCTCTTCAAGATCTCGTAGTACCTTTTTTGCTATTGTTAGTGACCCAACAAATTTCTGACTCAAGGCATCAGCTACCACGTTTCTTTTACCAGGCGTGTAGGAGATTGTCAAGTTATAGTCCTTGATCAATTCTAACCAACGCCGCTGCCTCAAATTTAATTCCTTCTGCGTGAATATGTACTTCAGGCTTTTGTGATCCGTAAAGATCTTGCAGGACACTCCATAGAGATAGTGTCGCTACAATTTCAATGCGAACACAATCGTCGCCAGTTCTAAGTTATGAGTGGGGTAATTCTTCTCATGTTATTTGAGTTGTCTCGACGCATAAGATATTGTCTTCCCACGTTGCATGAGAACACATCCCAAACCAAGTCCCGATGCGTCACTGTAGATCTGAAATCCCTCAGAGCCCTCTGGAAGTGCTAAAATTGGAGCCGTGATGAGCCGCTGCTTGAGTTCTTGAAAACTACTCTCACAGTCGTCGGTCCACTTAAATACGACTTCCTTCTGAGTGAGGCGAGTCAAAGATGATGCGATTCTTGAAAAGTCTTTCACAAATCTACGGTAGTATCCGGCTAAACCAAGGAAACTCCGTATCTCACTAGCAGATGCAGGCTACTTCCAGTCTACAACTGCCTCAATCTTCTTTGGGTCAACGACACCACCTTTTGCCGAAACAACATGTCCTAGGAACGACACGTTGTTCATCCAAAATTTGTACTTACTTAGTTTTGTATACAGCTGGTTGTCCCGCAGCGTCTGAACTACTTCTCTCAAGTGCTCGACAAGAGTCTCCCTGTCCTTTGAGTAGATCAAGATGTCATCGATGAACACAACAACAAACTTGTCTAAGAACGGTCGAAACACTCTATTCATTAAATCCATAAAGGCTACTGGAGCATTAGTCAAGCCGAATGGCATGACCAAAAACTTATAATGTCCATATCTTGTACGGATTGCTGACTTAGGGACATCCTCGGGTCTGATCTTCAATTGGTGATATCCTGAACGAAGATCGATTTTAGAAAACACGGTCGTCCCTTGAAGATGATCGAACAGATCATCTATCCTTGGCAAGGGATACTTGTTACGGATGGTTGTCTTGTTTAGTTCTCTGTAATTGATGCACAGCTGCATCGTCCCAGCCTTCTTCTTTACAAACAGTACTGGAGCTCCCCATGGAGATACACTTGGGTGAATGTATCCCCGGTCTAGTAATTCTTGTAGCTGTACCTTTAGTTCTTTCAATTCTGTCGAAGCCATCCTGTACGGCGCCTTTGATATCGAGCGAGTACCCGGGAATGTATCAATTGTGAATTCAATTTCTCTGTCCGACGGCATTCCAGGTATCTCGTCCGGAAATACATCGGGTAACTCTGCCACAATTTCGGTCTGATTCGAATCTACACCCTTCATTCGAGTGTCTTGAACAGAAGCGAGGAATCCTTCGCACCCAGAGTACAGCATGTGCCTTGCTGTAACTGCCGATATTACCATGGGTCCTTGGAATGCTGAGCCACTCGAGTAACAGAACTCTGTTTCTCCGTGTAGGCGAAACATAACTCTCTTATCCGTACAGTCGATTGTTGCATGACAGGCGCTGAGCCAGTTTATTCCCAAGATGATGTCGTACTCTTTGATGTCGAGTACAATTGCGTCCAAAGATAAAGTCTTGCCTCCAATTTTAATGTAGCCGTCCCTGCAAATCAAAGTTGCAGGCATATCTACTCCCAAAGGAGTGCTAACACACAAAGCTGTATTTAGTTTAGTCATACAAAATTTATTTTTCGTTGCAAAATCAGACGAGATAAAGCAAAGTGTAGCACCTGAATCAAAAAGTACTCTTGCAGGTGTGCCTTTGTATAGCAACGTACCTGTTATTACATTCTCTGCGGTCTGGGCCTCTTCTTGAGTCAAGGCACAAACTTACGCTTGCGCACCTTGTTGTTGATCGGTGCATTCCCAGCTGGAGCCGGTAAGGTTGGTGGCGCTTGGCCACGATGCTGGTTGTTGTATTGGCCCCGATTATGATTGTTGTTATGCCCACGATATTGATTGTTGTTATTCTGCCAACGAGGAGGATAATGATTCCCTCCTCTATTTCTGCAGTCAGCTTCCTTATGGCCCTGTTTGCCACATTTGAAACACTTAACCCAACAATCTTCAGATCGATGTCCCCAACGGTTGCATGATTTACAACGTTCTGCATGTTGAGACCCCTTATTGTTTCCAGTATTGTGACGCTTAGGTGCGTCATTCCTATCACTAAAACATTTCTAGTTTGCAGGTAACTTTGTCATTTTTGGGGTAATTTAAATTTATTAGAATTTATTTGAATTTATGGGAATTTTTAGAAATTATTTTGGAATTGTTTGAATAAGGGTTGACTAGGTTGACTTTGACTAGCTTTGACTTTGTGACCTAACCTTAGTTAAGTTGGACTTGACTAGATATGATATCCTAGGTTAAGTTAACCATACTCTAGTTAGGGAAACCAATTAGGAATATTGAGTTTGAATGGAAGGATTTTGATCACAAGTCCTGACTTGTGATTTTTAAGTCATTGATTTATGACTAAGCCCAAAGCCCATTAGTCAAGTGCCCAAACCCTAACCCTAACAATTTTGTCCAGCCAACTTAACCCTCCTAGGGATCCCCCCTTATAAATAATCTCTTAGAAATTAGGGCTAGCCTCTTTAGGAAGGAGCAAGTTTAGAAAGAGGTGAGTCTCCATGTTTAAAAACCCACAGAAAATCTATTTTCGATCCTTTTTCTCCCAAACAAGTTGCATTGGATCCTAATATTACTGTTCTTGCTGCTATTTGAGTTTTATTTCAGTTTGTGGTTGATTTGTTTAGATTGGGACATCAAGAGAAGAGCTATTGATTGGGGATTTTTCTTGAAAGTTCATCAATAGGTAACTTTCTCATTTCTCCATGAAATTTTGTTTTGTCTTCATGATTAGGGAGCCCTAGACCTAACCTAACAGTAGGAATAGGAAACCCTAAGTTTTCGTGTCATTTCGTGTCCAAACTGGACACGTATCAGTGCACTGTCCTAGGTGTTTGATGGAATGCCATAGTGAGACTTTTTGCATTATTTTCGAAATGTTTTTGAATGTAAATTTGCTATTCAGTGTCGCTTACACGTTTCTTGTGCACCGAGATGAATTCGTGCACGTGTCGTGTCACTTTGGACACGGGGACACGCCACGCGCGTGCGGGATTGCACTGTCCTGCTGCTCGGGGGCGATTACGCCTTGGATACAGCACGAGGACACGTGAGATTCTAAGGAAACATTGGGGCAGTGTCTGATACGACACTCCCCAAGTGGCATGACCTCTCGTGTCATATCGGACATGTAATATAGAGTGCACTTGTTTTACACTGAGTCGTTCAGTCGACTTTATGGCCACTGACACGGGTTGATAACTCTTGATACGACGTACTAGGACACGAATCAGGGAGAGGGACACGAATACCTATCCTAGGTGAACCTAGGTTGGTGAGCATGAGGCTTGGTTTGCTCTGCGTCGAATGCACGACACGCGTGCACTTGTGCACGAGACTGCACTGCTGTGTAGTAGCAATTACACTGTTTTGGGTTTCTGTGATGTGGATACGCCGTGTCCGGCTATGGAGGACACGACTTGGTCTCTATGACACGTGCACATATCTAGTATGCATTACCAACCATTTGATTTACATTTTAGAATGATTTAAACCATTAATCTCTATTTTCCTATTTTTACTGATACCTAGCATATCTCAGTTTATTTTCCAGTTTTAAATCGAACTTTGGTCGATCTATTAACCCATTTAAATGTTGTTAATCTCATGTTTAAGTCCCTAACATTATTCTCCTATAAGTAATCTACCTGTGTGCAAATTTTGGGGGATTTTGGTTGTGTTTTGATTTTGAAATAAAATGGAAAGTTTTAGGACTGTTTTCAAAGTCTGAAATAGGCAAACTGAGATTGCTTTGATGTTTTGAACTCAAATCTGAGTTCATATGAAACCTGAGATATTGTGGTTTGTACTGAATTGAATTCCTTTTTTTTTATCTGAGATTAGGTTGATAAACCTGTAATATGCATAACCTGGGAATTCATCAATGTTTGCATTCACTGATGTAATTTCCTTCCTACTTACTGAAAACAAATATGGGGTTTCTATAAATTTCAGGAACTAAAACCTATGATATTTCCCGCTTACACACATTTGATTTCCAGATTTCTTCTCATTCACTACACACACTGGTTGGTAGGACTGGATACACATACACACATTGCCTACTCTCTAATACTGTCATTGATTTACGCTGGGAATTTAACATGAGGACACACATACCCACCACTCCTATTAGCCACTGTTTTTCCCTTCACTGTTTCAGTTTTATGCCACACACACCCTCACACCCTTAGGCCATTTCTCTCACACACACTCATATGCTAGGTAGGGTGCATGGTAATGTTGTGTAGTAATTTGGGGTTCCAGTTTATATGAAGGTTCTCACTTTGTATGTGACATTGTACTTGGTATATATGTGGGTGATACTATAGAGTTAGGATGTGAGGCTATATTATTTATATATTTATGTGCTACACATGTGATAGATGTATATTATATGATTAGTACTGTATGGTTCATAGGTTATATATGCCTAGGACGATGGATAGATAGATATATATGTATATACATTAATTTCATGATTGATAGCTTATATAGCTAAGGTAAATGTGCTTATGATGTGTGACTTGTGTTTGGCTTGTATAGCCTTGGATTAGACCTAGTTAGACTAGCATAGGCTAGTTTAGCCTTGTTTGACATAATTTAGACTTGTTAGACCTAGTTGACCATAGTTTGACTTCTAGGGTTGACCAGAGTTGACCAAGAGTTGACTTTGGCCTAGATTGACCTAGATTCATTTAGAATGCATTGAATTGCATCTTGTTATCATTTTAGACTTGTTGTGACTTGTGCTGTTCTGATTAGGAGCCAGATACCTCTCTTCGGACACTACATTTCATCCGGACACTCAGATACTAGGCGAGTACATTCTCTGATCATTTCATATCCTGCTTAGAATTATTTCCTGCATTAAATTACTTTACTTGTGCTGTCATGACATTATCATGGATTAGTACTATACGGATCTCTTCATGCGATGTTATCTCCCTCGGAAGCATCGGGTACATTATGTCATGTGCGTTTTACTTTCATCATGTACTCCTGTGCTTTCACCATACATGTACACTCTTGTGAACCATGTACTCTCATGTTCACAGAGCCTTCATGTATACTATCATGTGTACCCTTTCAAGGGCCCCATGTGATATCATGTACAATAACATATCCTGCTTAGATCCTTGTATATTAATTGGGGAAACGGGGGAGTGCTAGTAGTCATGTGAACAATTCTATAGTAGTGTAGATCATGTATAACTCTTATTGTAGATCATGTACAAATCTGTCTCGTTCACATGTGCTATCCTGTACTCTGACTCACTAGCCACTGTTAATTCCTTACTTATAGTAGATATTTCTATTACAGTTCTTTCTCTCTGTTTATATATTGTATTCTTCAGTACCTGTATCTTACTTTACTGCATGATTATATTTTCTAACCTGCTATGAACTGTTGAGATGTACTGTACTCGCTCCTGTCCTGACTGGACCTGTTGAAAATATTACAGAGGACGAGGAGGAGACTGGTCTGGATACTTACTACGGGACAGCCTTAGATGACACCTGCGAGCTGGACCCTCAGGAGGACCCAGCTCTAGCTGAGGATATCACCCCGATTGCCTAGACTAGATTAGTTAGGCTTATTATCTTTTATGTAGTCATGAGACATGTTTTAGCTAGACTTTATTTGGAGTTCAAAGTTGTATATATTCTTTCATTCTGTATCTGAGACCATGTACTTCTGGATATTACTGGGATTATCTTAGACTACTTTTCATCTATTTATTTCCTTGAGATCTATTTCATATCGTGCTATCTCTTCCTTAGTTGTGATTGAGTTTTACTGCTATGTCACCCCCATTCGGGGAGTATAAACTGTTTAGAGATATATTGCCTATTGATTGTTGACCTAGAACAGCGTTCTACCGTCGACACTGCGGCGTAGGCTGGGCGTTGTTACGTTCTCGTACCCTCACAGTGGGTGCGGGTCGTGACACATTTTTAGTGGTGGCCCATGCAGGTCTAGACTAGAAGTGTAGTGGTATTCGAATTAGAGTATCACTACAGCCTGCAGTAGGATATAGGATATTAATTTTAAGGTACTCAATCACTTTAGGAAAATTTCTTTTATTGCCAACTAAATCCTTTTTGTCAGCTGATCCTTTGAATTAAAATTGTCCGCCTTTGTTATTTCGCTTCTTTCTCAGAAATTGATACTCTTGTTTGTCTATCTTCAGGATGGTAGAGACTCGATCGCAGCGTGCCATTCATGAGGATGCTATAGAGGGGACTGCTACCTCTCAGCCAGCACGGCGAGGCCAGGGGACTGCAGCTCCTGCCACCTCAGCTCGTATTGAGACCTCGGCAGCCGCAGCAGGGGGTATGCATCCACCGATTCGGAGGCAGGACCCGGTCATTCTAGAGGATCCCTTCCAGTAGCTACCGCCTCCAGGATACGTGGACGTAGCTCAGATGTTCGTGTATTTCCAGCAGTTCATGGACAGACAGCAGGCTCGACAGGACAGAGGCATGGAGTTGGCCGTCACGACAGCCGCAGCTCGACCAGTGGTGCAGCAGCCGAGGACATCGAGAATCGAGCAGTTTCAGAAGATGAGCCCCAGAGACTTTCTGGGGACAGAGGGGATCCTATATGCCGATGAGTGGATCGAGCATATAGAGGAGATCTTCCGCTTGGCCAGGATTCCAGCAGACCTTCAGATCGAGGCCGTAGCTAGCCGGATGCAAGATCTTGCTCGCACCTGGTATCAGTCAGACCCAGGGTGGGGGTAGCAGGGCAGACTTGGGAGCAGTTCAAGGGCTTCTTCAAGAAGAAGTTCTTTCCAGATTCAGCACTTAGAGCCTTGGAGTCGCAGTTCGAGAGCCTGGTCCAGGGGAGTCTCTCAGTGGAGGAGTACGCCGGGGAGTTTGGCCGCCTCGGCAGGTTTGTGGAGGGTTTGAGCGAGACGGCGAAGGCCCAGAGGTTCCGAAAGGGTCTAGTCAAGGAGGTTAAGTCCTTGCCCAAGGGCAACCGGGATGCTACGTTCGAGGAGATCTTGACGGGAGCCTTGCTAGCAGAGGATGATCTTGAGCTTAGGTTCAAGAGGGGGCGAGACCCAGTTGGGGGCAGCAGTAGCAGCGGGGGCCAGACCAAGAGGCCCCACTTTCAGCATCAGCAGCAGAGGCAATTCCAGTCGCAGCCGATTCAACAGAGGCCAGTTCACCAGCAGCAGTTTCAGCATCAGGCACCCAGGCACCAGATAGTCAGTTGTACCTTCTGCAAGAAGCCTGGGCATGTCTTCAACGAGTACAGGAAGAGGCTCGGGAGGTACCTTCTTTGCGGAGCGATAGATCACCAGCTGAGGGATTGTGCTAGGTCTGGGGGACGAGCAGCCCAGGGAGAAGGAGCCAGAGCAACAGGAGGCCAGCAGAGGGGACCAGCCCTGCCGATGCTGCAGCAGAGGTTTGTCCAGCACTAGTAGCAGGCCAGGGGAGGCCAGCAGGGGCGAGCTTTTGCCATGGCAGTAGAGGATGTAGAGGCGATATGAGAGCTGATTGCAGGTTCGATTCTACTCGACTCCAGTCCAGCATTTGCATTATTCGATTTCGGTGCTTCGCATAGCTTCATATCAGTATCTTTTGCGATTAGACACGGTATCATAGCTGAATCGTTGCCTAGGACTTACAAGATCATGACCGGGGGTGGCATTATCCTCGTGAGTGATATTTGTAAGGGTCGAAGAGTAGTTTTGGGAGGCCGTGAGTTGGAGGTGAGCCTGCTCGTAATGCCATTGCCGAACTACGATATAGTACTAGGCATGGATTGGTTGAGCAGGAACCACGCCAGCATTAATTGCATAGGGGGTAGAGTTCTCTTTAGAGCACCGGGGGAGCCAGAGTTTTAGTACTCCAGACATCAGGCAGAGGAGAGCAACGGAGTCTTCTGTGGAGTCTCGGTCGAGGAGCAGACGATTCCACATCCCTTGATAGCAGAGTATATGGATGTTTTCCCAGAGAAGTTATCGGGATTGCCACCAGACAGGGACATAGAGTTCTCGATAGCCTTGGTTCCAGGAGCGGAACCCATCTCTCAGCATGTCTATCGGGTGAACAACAACGAGCTGGTGGAGCTGAAGAAGCAAGTAGATGAGCTGCAGGACAAGGGCTTCATCCGCTCGAGTTCGTCGCCATAGGGTGCACCAGTGTTGTTCGTGCCGAAGAAGGATGGGTCAGTACACATGTGTATTGACTATAGGGCACTCAACAACCTCACGATCAAGAACAAGTACCCACTGCCGCGGATTGACGATCTATTTGACCAGTTGAGCGGAGCTCGGGTATTTTCTAAGATTGATCTGAGGTCGAGATATCACCAGGTGAAGGTGAAGAGGGAGGATATTCCCAAGACCGCTTTCAGGACGCGGTACGGACAGTTCGAGTTTTTGGTTATGCCGTTTGGGCTAACCAATGCACCAGCAGTATTTATGAACCTTATGAATAAGGTGTTCCACCAGTATCTAAATCAGTTTGTGGTGGTGTTTATTGACGATATCTTGGTATATTCCAAGACTGAGGAGGAGCACGAGGAGCATTTGAGGATCGTGCTGGAGACTCTCAGGAAGGAGCAGCTTTACAGGAAGCTCTCAAAGTGTGAGTTCTTCTTGGATCGGGTGGACTTCTTGGGGCACGTGGTGACTGGAGATGGTATCTCAGTTGACCCCAAGAAGATTGTAGCAGTTGAGGCATGGGCAGCGTCGACTTCAGTTGCAGAGATAAGGAGTTTTCTGGGGCTGGCAGAATATTATCGGAGATTTGTGCAGGATTTCTCCCGGGTTCCAGAGCCGTTGACTCGGTTGACCCGGAAGGATACTGAGTTCGTTTGGTCAGAGGAGTGTCAGGCAGCTTTTGATGAGTTGAAGAAGTGGCTTACGACAGCTCCAATTCTGACATTGCCTTCAGGATTGGGTGGTTTCACTATTTATAGTGATGCTTCAGGAAAGGGGCTGGGTTGTATGTTGCAGCAGCACGGGAAGGTGATTGCCTACGCTTCCAGGCAATTGCGTCTCCATGAGAAGAACTACCCTACCCACGACCTGGAGCTGGCAGTAGTGATATTTGCTCTGAAGTTGTGGAAGCATTATCTGTATGGTAAGAGGGTAGAGATCTTCACAGATCACAAGAGCTTAAAGTATGTGTTCACTCAGAAGGAGTTGAACATGAGGCAGCGCAGATGGTTGGAGTTGATGAAGGACTTCGACATTGTACTGCAGTATCATCCAGGGAAGGCCAACGTGGTTGTCGATGCCTTGAGTAGGTATCCGACAGCCATGTGTTTGACCATGGATCGGTATTTGCTTGCCGACTTGGAAAGCCTTGGGATTGAGGTGATCGTGCTCGGAGTGCAGATGCAGCTATAGGAAATGCAGATTCAGTCAGACTTGGTGGAGAGGATCAAGTCGGCACAGTTTGAGGACGTTGCTCTGCGGTGTCTCCGAGAGCAGGTTCGAGCAGGATTGCTGGAGGACGAGTTTTCTCTTGCAGAGGATGGTGCCTTGAGGCACGGTTCCAGGTTATGTGTGCCCAGTGGAGATCTCAGGGAGCAGGTTATGCAGGAGGCCCACAGATCTCAATACTCTATACACCCGGGTGCCAACAAGATGTATCGAGATCTGAGAGAGCATGTTTTGTGGTCAGGGATGAAGCGGGAGGTGGCTCGCTTCGTGGCTAGGTGTTTGGTCTGCCAGCAGGTCAAGGCAGAGAGGCAGAGGCCCGGTGGATTGTTGCAGCCGCTGCCCATTCCCGAGTGGAAATAGGAGCATATAACTATGGACTTCGTTTCAGGATTGCCGCGTACTCCAGGTGGAAAAGACGCAATTTGGGTCATCGTTGACAGGTTGACCAAATCGGCCCACTTCTTGCCATTCAAGGTGGGTACGTCTACAGAGAGGCTGGCGGAGATGTATATGCGGCAGATAGTCAGGATTCACGGAGTTTCGGTCAGCATCGTCTCAGATCGGGATAGCCGTTTTACTTCCCATTTCTGGAAGAGTCAACAGACCAGCTTGGGCACTTAGCTCAAGTTTAGTACTGCATACCACCCCCAAACGGACGACAGTCAGAACGGACTATTCAGACACTTGAGGATATGCTGCGGACGTGCGTCCTGGACTTCGGAGGTTCCTGGGAGGATCATCTTCATTTGGTGGAGTTTGCCTACAACAATAGTTTCCAGGCCAGCATTAAGATGTCACCTTTCGAGGCTCTATACGGACGTAGGTGCCTTACACCCTTATCTTAGGATGATGTTGGTGAGCGAGCTTTATTGGGGCCAGAGATGGTTGTTGATGCGGACGAGAAGGTGAAGTTCATCAGGGACAGACTTCGCGTGGCGCAGGACAGACATCGGCACTGGGCCGATAGCCACCGGAGGCCCTTGGAGTTTGAGGTACAGATTAGAGTAGGATTAGGTTTAGGTTTCCTTGTTTGTGATTTTTGATCATGTTTGTTTATTATAATTAATTGAGACCTTGCTTGTGATTAGGTCGGAGACCAGATTTTCTTGAGGACATCTCCGACTTGTGGTACGAAACGTTTTGGTGGAGGCGGAAAGCTTAGCCCGCGCTTCATCGGTCCTTTCGTTATCAGCGGGAGAGTCGGTGACGTTGCATACAGGCTAGACTTGCCGCCTGTACTAATGGGGATCTACAACGTATTTCATGTATCATAGTTGAGATGGTACATGGCTGACCCTAGCCATGTGCTCGATCATTCAGAGATAGAGGTTGGGCCTTCTCTCAGCTATCCAGAACAGCCAGTGGAGATTCTGGATCGAAGGGAGAAGGTTCTGAGGAACCAGGTGATACCCTTGGTATGCGTCGCATGGAGGCATCATTCTCCAGGAGAGTCTACCTGGGAGCGGGAGGATGAGATACGCGAGCGTTACCCTTATCTTTTTGGACCGTGAGGTATGCTTTCTATCCTTCTCATCAGTTGTATTTCGCCTTTCAATTTCGAGGACGAAATTCTTTAAAGGAGGGTAGATTTGTCACTACCACATTTCTAGTTTGAGGGTATTTTTGACATTTTTGGGGTAATTTAAATTTATTAGAATTTATTTGAATTTATGGGAATTTTTAGAAATTATTTTGGAATTGTTTGAATAAGGGTTGACTAGGTTGACTTTGACTAGCTTTGACTTTGTGACCTAACCCTAGTTAAGTTGGACTTGACTAGATATGATATCCTAGGTTAAGTTAAGTTAACCATACTCTAGTTAGGGAAACCAATTAGGAATATTGAGTTTGAATGGAAGGATTTTGATCACAAGTCATGACTTGTGATTTTTAAGTCATTGATTTATGACTAAGCCCAAAGCCCATTAGTCAAGTGCCCAAACCCTAACCCTAACAATTTTGTCCAGCCAACTTAACCCTCCTAGGGATCCCCCGTTATAAATAATCTCTTAGAAATTAGGGCTAGCCTCTTTAGGAAGGAGCAAGTTTAGAAAGAGGTGAGTCTCCATGTTTAAAAACCCACAAAAAATCTATTAACCCAGTTTTAAATAATCTCAGTTTATTTTCCAGTTTTAAATCAAACTTTGGTCGATCTATTAACCCATTTAAATGTTGTTAATCTCATGTTTAAGTCCCTAACATTATTCTTCTATAAGTAATCTACCTGTGTGCAAATTTTAGAGGATTTTGGTTGTGTTTTGATTTTGAAATAAAATGGGAAGTTTTAGGACTGTTTTTAAAGTCTGAAATAGGCAAACTGAGATTGCTTTGATGTTTTGAACTCAAATCTGAGTTCATATGAAACCTGAGATATTGTGGTTTGTACTGAATTGAATTCCTTTTCTTTTTATCTGAGATTAGGTTGATAAACCTGTAACATACATAACCTGGGAATTCATCAATGTTTGCATTCACTGATGTAATTTCCTTCCTACTTACTGAAAACAAATATGGGGTTTCTATAAATTTCAGGAACTAAAACCTATGATATTTCCCGCTTATACACATTTGATTTCCAGATTTCTTCTCATTCACTACACACACTGGTTGGTAGGACTGGATACACACACACATATTACCTACTCTCTAACACTGTCATTGATTTATGCTGGGAATTTAACATGAGGACACACATACCCACCACTCCTATTCACCACGGTTTTTCCCTTCACTGTTTCAGTTTTATGCCACACACACCCTCACACCCTTATGCCATTTCTCACACACACACTCATATGCTAGGTAGGGTGCATGGTAATGTTGTGTAGTAATTTGGGGTTCCAGTTTATATGAAGGTTCTCACTTTGTATGTGACATTGCACTTGGTATATATGTGGGTGATACTATAGAGTTAGGATGTGAGGCTATATTATTTATATATTTATGTGCTACACATGTGATAGATGTATATTATATGATTAGTACTATATGGTTCATAGGTTATATATGCCTAGGACGATGGATAGATAGATATATATGTATATACATGAATTTCATGATTGATAGCTTATATAGCTAAGGTAAATGTGCTTATGATGTGTGACTTGTGTTTGGCTTGTATAGCCTTGGGTTAGACCTAGTTAGACTAGCATAGGCTAGTTTAGCCTTGTTTGACCTAATTTGGACTTATTAGACCTAGTTGACCATAGTTGACCTAGTTTGACTTCTAGGGTTGACCAGAGTTGACCAAGAGTTGACTTTGGCCTAGATTGACCTAGATTCATTTAGAATGCATTGAATTGCATCTTGTTATCATTTTAGACTTGTTGTGACTTGTGCTGTTCTGATTAGGAGCCAGACACCTCTCCTCGGACAGTACATTTCGTCCGGACACTCAGATACCAGGCGAGTACATTCTCTGATTATTTTATATCCTGCTTAGAATTATTTCCTGCATTAAATTACTTTACTTGTGCTGTCACGACATTATCACGGATTAGTACTATACGGATCTCTTCATGCGATGTTATCCCCCTCGGGAGCATCGGGTACATTGTGTCATGTGCGTTTCACTTTCATCATGTACTCCTATGCTTTTACCATACATGTACACTCTTGTGAACCATGTACTCTCATGTTCACAGAGCCTTCATGTATACTATCATGTGCACCCTTTCAAGGGCCCCATGTGATATCATGTATAATAACATAACCTGCTTAGATCCTTGTGTATTAATTGGGGAAACGGGGGAGTGCTAGTAGTCATGTGAACAATTCTATAGTAGTGTAGATCATGTACAACTCTTAGTGTAGATCATGTACAAATCTGTCCCGTTCACATGTGCTATCCTGTACTCTGACTCACTAGCTACTGTTAGTTCCTTACTTATAGTAGATATTTCTATTACAGTTCTTTCTCTCTGTTTACATATTGTATTCTTCAGTACCTGTATCTTACTTTACTGCTTGATTATATTTTCTAACCTGCTATGAACTGTTGAGATGTACTGTACTCGCTCCTATCCTGACTGGACCTGTTGAAAATATTACAGAGGATGAGGAGGAGACTGGTCTGGATACTTACTACGGGACAGCCTTAGATGACACCTGCGAGCTGGACCCTCAGGAGGACCCAGCTCTAGCTGAGGATATCACCCCGATTGCCTAGACTAGATTAGTTAGGCTTATTATCTTTTATGTAGTCATAAGACATGTTTTAGCTAGACTTTATTTGGAGTTCAGAGTTGTATATATTCTTTCATTCTGTATCTGAGACCATGTACTTCTGGATATTATTGGGATTATCTTAGACTACTTTTCATCTATTTATTTCCTTGAGATCTATTTCATATCGTGCTATCTCTTCCTTAGTTGTGATTGAGTTTTACTGCTATGTCACCCCATTCGGGGAGTATAAACTGTTTAGAGATATATTGCTAGTTGATTGTTGACCTAGGACAGCGTTCTACCGCCGACACTGCGGCGTAGGCTGGGCGTTGTTACGTTCTCGTACCCTCATAGTGGGTGCGGGTCGTGACAGTTCCTGCTAGCAGACCAAGGTCGTTTCTGATTATTGAGTCCTTGGTTTCTCTTCGTTGTCTCAAGACTAGCCGGTTTATGAAATCTCTCCATCTCGAGAGCTGTCTCGTACGCCTCCCGGTAATAAGTAAATTTTTGACTTAGCACATCCCGCTGCAGGCCCTCATTCAAGCCTTGCACGAATCTTTCTCGCTTGGCATCGTCATTCGGTACCATGTACCCAGCGAATGTGACTCTCTTCAAAAATTCCGTCTCATAGTCATCCACTGACATACTGCCCTGTTTGAGTGCTATGAACTCATTCACTTTTTGTTGACGGACAGCAGGTGGAATAAATTGTGCAATAAAAGCCTGCTTGAAGGTCTCCCAAGAGATCTTCATATCCTGATTATTTTCGCAAAGTGCCTGTCTCTATGAAGTCCACCATTCCTGGGCCTTAAGACGAAGTTGTACAGCGGTACACTCCACTCTCTTACTGCCCTGAATCTCCAACATTCGAAAGTAGCCCTCTAGTGTGTTCAAGAAGACCATCACCTCATCTGGTTTTGCTTTTCCATAGAACTCAGGCGGGTCGCAGCTCTTAAATTCAGAGAACTTGAAGCTAGTTCTCTTCCGTGTCGGCATTTCAGGTTTCTCTGCAGGCACTTCTACGGTCTCGGTTGCTGCGGCATTTGCAGAAACATTAGAATCGGTCGTCAGCTTGGTGACAATCTGAGATAGATTATCAAATTGCTTTTGTTGAGCATCTAGCTGCTCCTGAAACTGATACTGAAGCTGCTCTTGAAGTGCACGATGTTGAGCTTCGCTCTGCTTCCTCTGAGCTTCCATTTGTTTAATCAGTTTCTCAATTGGGTCAGACGATGAATTCGTCTTTGCTCTGTCACCCTTGGTCATTCTACAACAAAGAAATAATTCCATTAGCACTCATAAAATATTTATGGGCTTATTGTATGGAACATTATTTCATGCCAGCACTATCGACACCATCAATCGAGAAAATTTGCATCAAGACTTCCTTTTTGAAAATATTTTTTTGAAATCCGAGGAAGTGAAACCGTGCTCTGATACCAACTTGTTATGCCCCGACTCGGGGAATCGCTCGCTTTGCATCGATTCACGCCGAATTGATCGTCCTCGCTAAGGCGTGATGTCGTAGAAGTCTGGAGTTGCACTTGTACAAGGCTATAACATGTACATTTATATCATTTCAAAATATTTGAAAATAAGCCACAGTTGCGGAAACATTGAGTAAGCGGAATAAGAAGAAAAATATTCATTTTATTAATAATTGTAGTCAGAATACAACTTTTCTCGATAATATTTGAAATGTCCTTTCGGCTACATTGATTCATAAAAAGAAATACAACTGATAGGCGGCCATGAAATAATTTTCCGTTCCATACATCATGCCCCTTTAGTACTTTAAAATATAAGCAGCTATCTTTGAAAATCTCCGTAATACTTTGTGCGTCTTTAGGGAAAATAACTTGAAAGGAAACAGCAGTTCATAAAGCTTTAGTTGCGATGTGCGCCCGATCCTTCTCTAGTACCTGTAGAGGAGGGGTCAGCACATTATAACAATGCGCTGGTGAGCCCCGTTGGCCCACTCAGCTAAACCAACATATTATTAATGACAAGCATTTTAAAGATATGAACTTGTTAGGGACAGGCAACATTAAGAGTAAATCACAATCCAAATGACATGGTAGTTCATGAAACCATGTTTACTTTACCATTGGCCGAATCCAGCTTTCCTGCATAAGATACAGGATAATAATAATATAATTACCGCCCCTGCATAAGACAATGATTAGCATAAATTCCCACAATGTGACCACTGGTGTTGTTAAACCATATGGACTATTTTTATTCATTCATTTACATTTGGGACTTCAAGATAATGAGATGACAGCACAGTAGGGAGCAAGCCTCTATGATGCCTCGCATTACTCATGTTCCCCAAAG
Organism: Iris pallida; assembly: GCA_029216955.1. NCBI lineage: Eukaryota > Viridiplantae > Streptophyta > Magnoliopsida > Asparagales > Iridaceae > Iris > Iris pallida. The sequence continues at coordinate 24,763,558 of JANAVB010004800.1, forward strand.
CATTTCATTATTTCCTCCTAAGTCGTATCGGTCTCGGTGCTCCGGTACCGTTCGAGGAAATTATTGCTCAATCCTTTTATACAAGTTGTCCATTGTCAGGGAAATGTGTGTCCGACTCGATATACACAGTGTACATAGAATATTTGAAGTAATAGGCAATATGATCATTCTTAGCATTTCATAACCATCATTCTAGGCATCAATTCATTTCAGTTCATTGCAGTAATATCAATTCATTTCAATGTTCCATCTCTAGCATCTTAGTGGTATTGACTTGTGGCATTAGCATCTTGATATCGATCAATGGATGTTGCAAGACAATTATTTAGTTGGCATGAAGGAATAGCGAGAGGGACAATACCACCACAGAGATCCACACTCACCAAATTAGAGAATCGCCGAGAGAGAGGAACACTTGCACGCTTAGCCTTCCGTCACGAGTCAGTCTGCATTGGCACCAAAAGTTTGGTTATATCCCGTCTCGTTGTGTTCTCTTCTCTCAGAATTCTCAAGAATGAATGCTATACAAACTGATAAAAACAGGCCAGAATCAAATCATCGAAAATCATTCGGAAAAGCATCCATCAAAACCAAGCAACAAAACCAGCAGCAAAACATCCAGAGAAAACTCTTGGACGCATTTCAAGAGAAACCAATCCATTAGTTGGAAAGGTTCTTATGCACTTGTCCGTGAACGATTCGATGCCGACGGTAAGTTTCCCCAATACTCGGTTCCGACCTAGTTAGCGAAGCCACAAGCCATAAATAGTGAACCTCTAGGAGCGGGACACTACATCTAACTCCACCAGAAATCTCAGACGAAGAAGATAGTGATACATGTTCTTATTCTTTCGATTCTTCAATTTCGGTTCCGATCATAGTATGGAAGCAATATTTAAAGATGTTTTCTCAGCTTATATTATATATGATATCTGGTGAACAAACAAAGGATGATGATCTTTCTATGAAATCTTTTGAAGTCGAGCCTTGGGCTCAGCAGCTTGAGACCCAATGGGAAATGCGGTTTGAACCATGCGAACCTCCAACCGAAGATGAAGTTGTTCAAGTTAATATAGGTAACTCAAAATCGCCTAAACTAATATTCATAAAAAAAAGCTTATCTGATGAAGACAAACATTCTTTTCTTAAGCTTATCAAAGAGTATATAGATGCATTTGCTTGGAGTTATGAAGATATGCAGGCTTGATACACAGACCATAATCAGGAAAGATTAGGGTATGCATCCATTATCAGGACCATAATCGAGCTTGTCCAAAGGATGAGTTTCCTCTTCTAATCACAGACGTTATGATTGATAACACTTGTGGCTTCAAATGTATGTCTTTCATGGATGGGTTCCCCGGTTACAATCAAATTAAAATATTTCTAGCTGATAAAAAGCACACATCATTTCGAACACCGTTGGTGGTATACTGCTATACGGTGACGCCCTTTGGTTTAAAGAATCCCGGAGATACATCTCAACGAGCCATGAGCATAATTTTTTACTAATATTTACGAAAAAATATGGAATTCTACGTCGACGATATTGCAATCAAAAGTCACAAAGGGCGATCACCTTCAAGACTTGAGAAGGGTGTTTGAATTGATGCGCGGGCACCAACTCAAGACGAATCCTACAAAGTCATTTTTTGAGTTTCCAGTAGAAAATTTCTTGGATTTGTCATAACTTCAAAGGGAATACATATTGACCCTAAGAAAGTTAAAGCCATCCTAGAAATGGAGCCCCAAAAAATATTAAAGAACTTTGTGGTTTACAAGGCAGGTTGGCCTATATTCGAAGGTTCATTTTAAATATGTTCGGACGATATCGAGCCTTCACTCAGTTGATAAAGAAAGGAGTCTCTTTCATCTGGGATGACAAATGTCAACAAGCATTCAAAGATATTAAAAGATATCTCACTAATCCTCCAATATTGGTGGCACCAATTATGGGTAAGCTAATCTTGTTGTACGTTCGTATAATATAACATTCTCTTGGTGCACTGTTAGCTCAAAAGAACAATAAAGGACATGAACAAGCTACCAATTATTTAGGTCGTATGATGATCAGCACAGAGCATAGATAAAATCTTGTTGAAAAATAGTGTCTTGCCTTAACCTTTGTAATTCAAAAGATGAGGCACTATATAATGAGGCAAACTATCCATGTTATATCCAGAGTTAACCCTCTTAGGGCTCTTATGACTAAACCAAATTCGCTCAATTCCTGTCTTGCTACTTGGGCAATGTTATTATCCTCCTATGATATGGTGTATGTACCCTAGAAGGCAGCCAAAGGGCAAGCTCCGGCTGATTTCCTAGTTATGCATCCAATAGTCGAAACTTCCAAACTCTATGATGAAATTTCGGATGAAGTATTGGATTCTAATATAACAACGGAAGAGTCTGTTTTGAGAATATTCTTCGACGAAGCTTCAAGAACGGGTCCTAAAGGCAACATTATAGTAGGAGTGGGGTAGTGTTGATATCTCCTGATATTCTAGTCATCCATCGTGCTTATTCTCTGATGGAGCCTTGTTCTAATAATGTTGCAGAGTATTATGCCCTGCTCGTTGGAGTCTATTTAGCTAAACAGCTGGGGGTAGAAGTTTATGGTGACTCCATGTTGATAGTCAGTCAAGTACGAGGAGAATATGAGGTTCGTCATGAAGATCTTCTTCTATATTACCAAACAACTCTTGAAAAAGTTGCTAGTTTATCCGGTTTCTTCATTAAATATTTACCTCGGTTATAAAATAAAGAAGCATATACACTAGTAGGTTTGGCAGCATCACTTGCCACCCCAATCAATGCCTAAAAGTCGATCACAGTGATTGGTCGAGAATTATTTTGAACTAAGAATAATCTGGATCCCCACCAAAGCTATTCAGCAACAACGGATGTCAACTTCAAATATTGGAGATTTCTATTTATAGACTATGATGTTTATAGAACCTTTTCAAAGATCCAAAAGAAGCTATTTCAATCAAGAGACGTTCTCTTCATTTCGTTTATTAAGCAGCTACTAAAATTTTGTATCGAAGATCATATGATAGACTTCTTTTACGATGTCTATCCAAAGAAGAAGCCAAACAGGCCCTTCATGAAGCTCATGATGGTACTTGTGGTGCCCATCAACCTGGTCCAAAATTGTAGTATTGGTTAAGGCATTTGGGTTATTATTAGCCCACTATGATAGCTGATACTATAGATTATGCAAGAAAATATAAAGCTTGCCAAATTTATGTAGATTTCATACATCAATCTTCAGAATTTATGCACCCAACGGCCGCGTCTTGGACTTTCGAAGCATGGGGAATAGGTACTATTGGACCTATTAATCCTCCTTCCCCTAAGGGATACTAATTTATTCTGGCAATAACTGACTACTTTTCAAGATGGGTGGAAGCTATACCACTTGTTGAAGTAAAAAACGTTTAATTTCATTAGTTTCATTAAACATCATGTGATCTATCATTTCAGACTTCCCAAGGGGATTGTTCATGACAATGGCCCACAATTTCTGATCAATGAATTCCATCAGTTTTGTGAGAAGAACCAGATCCAGAATGTAGCCTCTACAGCCTACATTCCTACAGCTAATGGTTTGGCTGAAGCCTTCAACAAAAATATTATCAAGTTACTCAAGGAGTTCATTTCATCTAATAAGCATAATTGGCATGGCAAACTTGGTAAATGTCTTGGGTATACCGTACTACAGTATGGACTCCCACCGTTACAATGTCATTTTTTTTTGTTTAAGGAAGCGAAGTAGTTCTTCCTCTGGAGATTCAAATCCCATCTCTTCAAATCCCTCTATCCAATGATTTAACAACTGAAGACAATGATCGTCTACGGTTACAAGCATTAGAAGCACTTGACGAGAAACGCTTAATGGCTCAACAATAAATTGAGTTATATCATGCCCGTATTTCCAAAGCTTTCAATAAGAAGGCAAAGGAACAATTTTTCCAGGTCAGCGACTTAGTTCTTTCAGTAAGAAGACCTATGGTTATGATGTATAAAAGCAAAGGGAAATTTGTAGCTAAATAGAAAGGTCTATTTGTTGTTGAATCAGTGTATTCAAATAGACCATACAGGCTAGCAAAGCCTAATTGAGATCTGCAGATGATGCCTATTAGTGGCAAGTTCTTGAAAAAGTATTATGTCTAAATCATAAGTGGACATTACCTTGTATAGCCCAACAAGTTTTATACAGTGTTTACATCTTGTCACGCCCCAGAACCAGAATACTGGAGAGCGGGGGCAGACATAGCCAGCTACGTATATTGAAATGGAAACCACCTCGATATACGGTCACGGCTGTCAAGAAATATGAGGGTTTACTACAAGCCAACAGTCTCTTATGGTCATGAACAAGCCTAATGTCTCAATCACAAGTAAGTAAGTAAGGTCGCAAGATGTATGATCATTAAATATACAATAATAAGGCGTCCCAAATACTACATATTCAGCTGATCATGAAGCTAGTCGTACAAAATGCGGGGACTAGCAAGAGTTAAGTCATATATGATCAACCCTAGGATTTGTTAATCATGTTTACAGCCCGTAGGCAGACAGTAAGTAAAGTGCATCAAGTTAACAGGTGCTCGTCGGCTAAACGCCTCAAAAGAATAGTTTTACAATAGAGTGAGCGAAACAAAATAGAAAACCCACTCGTAGCCCGGGTTCCTTCTAGTCGCCACCATCAGGCTGGAGGTACGGAAGATCCTCGGGAGCTGCTCCGAAATCTGGCCACACAAAACCAGCTGGGTCAACCCCAGAAAGAGCAAGTGCCACAAGGAGGCCACGAAATAGGAACAAAAGCCAGTAAATAGCACAAGAAAATCTAATATTAAAACTAGAATTTACGAAAATATGGCAGGGTGATATACGACGAGATAACCATGGAACTATTCCGATAGCCAGGTTACAACCCGTAAACCAAACAAGGACCGGGGTTGTAACCCTTCATCTGAACAAAACTTGGTTTCCCACCATTTATCGGTAAGATAATAATGCAAGAAATCAAGACAGGGAGCAATCTTGTACTGGATCAAGACATGGCTAAACTGGTTATACCTCATTCAATCAATCACGGCCAAGCAGATACTACGACTTACTACTTTAACTAACTAGGGTTATCACAGGCCTAATTACTAACAAGATGCAGTGAGATTGTTCCACAGCCACAAGCCCTGCAGACCATCCAGGTTACCCAGGTCGAAAATTAGGGGTTGAATTCAGGTGGGTACATCGCCCGGGAGACAAATATACCCTTAGGTGACTTAGAGGGTGCAACACGCGACGGTGTGCTGGAAATGTGCCCTACTCGACGGCAGGCTACAGATCCCAAGAGCGCCCAGGTAACGGGATTGTCTGTAGCTATGTCATCTCTTCATGACTACTGTGTTATTCTAGTTATTAATCTTAATCCATTTTGGTAGGTACTCCTGACCGTGGTACTCAGGAGTCCCATCCTAGACATGATGCAAGACAGGACAAGTGGATTTAACAAGCAAGCAAGAAAGTGTCAAGGCAAGTCAAGTTAAGTTAGCCGTCACAACAGCATTAAGTTATCAAGATAAATCATGTCAGGGTACTTGTCAGGAGTGTGCCACGATGGGCCACTATCATGTCAGGTTGGTCATGTCAGGAGTGCACCACTACGGGTCACTGTCGTGTTATGCTAGTTCCTTATCATACCATACCATGTACAATAGTCATTCCAAACATATTAAGCAAAATCAAGTTCATGACAAAAGGCGTAAGGATATAAAATGGGCGTAAAATATCTAATAAAATATCAATATATAGGGCTATAGAAGAGCCAAGCTTAAAGAAATAAGACCAAAACTCCAAGAGCCAATGGGTTAAGCAAGGGGTCAGGGGAGCAGCATACGCACAAGGGCACGCACAGCGTACGCACAAAAGCACGCACGCAGGAGAGCTAAAGTACGCACGCAGGAGAGCTGCGTACGCGAAAAGACACGCACGCAGGAGAGCTGCATACGCAAAAAGACACGCACGCAAGAGAGCTGCGTACGCACAAAAGCACGCACGCAAGAGAGCTGCGTACGCGAAAAGACACGCACGCAGGAGAGCTGCGTACGTGAAAAGACACGCATGCAGGAGAGCTGCGTACGCGAAAAGTCACGCACGCAGGAGAGCTGCGTACGCGAAAAGTCACGCACGCAGGAGAGCAGCGTACGCAAAAAGTCACGCACGCAGGAGAGCAGCGTACGCAAAAAGTCACGCACGCAGGAGAGCTAAAGTACGCACGCAGGAGAGCTGCGTACGCGAAAAGACACGCACGCAGGAGAGCTGCGTACGCAAAAAGACACGCACGCAGGAGAGCTGCATACGCACAAAAGCACGCACGCAAGAGAGCTGCGTACGCAAAAAGACACGCACGCAGGAGAGCTGCATACGCGAAAAGAACACAGGAGAGCTGCGTACGCGAAAAGTCTCGCACGCAGGAGAGCTGCGTACGCGAAAAGTCACGCACGCAGGAGAGCAGCGTACGCAAAAAGTCACGCACGCAGGAGAGCAGCGTACGCAAAAAGTCACGCACGCAGGAGAGCTGCGTACGCGAAAAGTCATGCACGCAGGAGAGCTGTGTACGCGAAAAGTCACGCACGCAGGAGAGCCGCGTACGTAAAAAGTCACGCACGCAGGAGAGCTGCGTACGTGAAAAGTCACGCACGCAGGAGAGCTGCGTACGCGAAAAGTCACGCACGCAGGAGAGCTGCGTACGCGAAAAGTCACGCACGCAGGAGAGCTGCGTATGCGTAAAAACACGCACGCAGGGGAAAGGATCTTCTTCTCCATGGCAGAGAAGAAGCTCTCATGGCTCCTAAAACATCAAAACCTCACAACTTGGCCATCCGAACTCCAAATCCAGATTTCTAAAGTCCGAACCAGGGTGGAATCGAACTCTCTTCCACATGGAAACATCAAAATCCATAAAAATCCAACTTAAATAGATCAAAACCATACAAAACTAAAAATAGGGAAAACTTAGATCTAGAATATTGGAGACTCTAAATCACAAAATACGAAGTTCTAATGTTGATCAACATGTCCTAATCTAGCAAATGGACAAATAAAAGAGGGTTCTCATGTGGTGGCAAGGTACACTTGCCTATGGGTTGGTGTTGTGTAGAGGAAGGAGAAGAGTGTTGTGTAGAGGAAGGAGAAGAAGAAATTAATGGAGGTTTATGAGGAGAGAGAAAAAGTTGGTGGAGTTTTAAAGAGGGTGGGATGTGGTGTGTTGAGGGTGTAGTATAGGCTAAGGTGTTCCAATGCACATTAAACCAAACCAAACCAACCCAAACCAATTAAAACCGAGCCATGCCAAAACCCAAAATACGAGAAATACCAAAATTTCACAAGTTGAGAAAAATAAAAATACATGCCAAAATCCAGATACGAGTATAAATACGGAATACGAAAAATACGGGAAATGAGGGTGACACGTCTTCTTTCTGGAGTAATGAATACTTTGCATGTTAATATCTACTTGATTTCGAACCATTATTTTTATTCCAACAGTTTTTGGATAAGTTATAAATAATGGATCCTCACAAATCCTCTAGTGAAAACACCTTTAATTCTTACAAAACCTTCTTATAAGAGAAATCCTCTAAACAAACTTTCTAATTTATAAAAGTTCGTCATTAAAGCCAAGTCGCTTTAAAGACATCATATTTCAATTCCCCAATCGAAATCAGAATAATCCATTCTGTCAAAAGAATAATCATGCCCGTATTACCTCTAAATTATTCTACGACACTTATCTTCTATAGAGATTTATGAATTTTTTATGTCCATATTACCTCTGAGCAAATTTACTCCAAAAAATATTCATGTTCCCATTACCTCTGAAATATTCTATATTATCGACTCTTTCTATAGAATTCTATAAATCTGCCATGTCCATATTACCTCTGAACAAATTTATTTCAGAGACATCTATCATGTCCATATTACCTCAGATAAAGTTTCTGATCATCTCCTATTAGTTGTATATAGTTGCGTGTATCAGAAGTAATAGCTCCACTTATCATCTATCATGTTCATATTATCTCTGATAGTGATCAATTTCTTACTCTATTATCTATACCTAATTAGGTATGCCAAAGATAATAGATCCACTTATCATCTTAATAGATCCACTTATCATCTATTATTTCCATATTACCTCTGATAGTGATCAATTTTTTATTCTATTATCTATACCTAATCAGGTATGCCAGAGATAATAGACCTACCATATCATCTATCATGTCCATGTTACTTCTGATGGTGATCAATTTCTAATTTTTATATCTGTTATCTATACCTAAACAGGTATACCAGAGATAATAGATCAACTTATCATCTATCATGTCCATATTACCTCTAATAGTGATTAATTGTTTATTCTATTATCTATACCTAATCAGGTATGTCAGATATAATAGATCTACCATAACATCTATCATGACCATATTACCCCTGATAGTGATTAATTTTCATATCTATTATCTACGCTCGAACTAAGCATGTTACAGATATTAAGTCTACACAGTCATGATATTTTTCTATATCCATATTACCTCTAGAGAAATATCAAAACTCAAATATCTCCAGCAACATGAAAAGTGTTCTTTACTTACAAAATTCAGTGAGGATTCAGAATACTTTCATCCATTAGCTACAAAGAGAAAGGAAGGGAAAAAGGATTATAATAATTCTCTTCATATATTGTCTTCAAACAAGACGCAGAATCCCTAAAAGTGATCTGTATCTAATGTTATGTACAACTTAGATAATACGTATGCATATCAAAGTCATGACACTAAATTGATCCTCTACTAGAAAATCCTATGCGGACACTTAATCTCCAATCATAGGAGACACATAAGAAGATTCTATGTGATCAATTCCCCTTTATGACTTAGAAAACGCATAAAGAGACTAGTTGCATATGCGTTTCATTGATCTTATAAATCATTTTACACCATCAAGATATTGTTCGAATGGCAATGGGAGGTTCTTCTCTATTTAATGGCAATGAGATGTTTTCCTTTATGCATCGAGTTATCGGATTACCTTATGTGATGTTTGTGAGATTGTTCTAACATATTGATCAATAAATTACTCACAGCAACTTGGCATGACAGGAAATTTTCATTACTAGAGATGAAGGGTTTACAAAATATGGATAAAAGAATAGCCAAAAGAACCCTAAAATCTAATAAAACCCTAAAAAGTTAGGGGGAAGAGCACTCCGAGTCACTAACCGCATCTGCAAGATCTTGATGCGTACACACACCCGAAGCCTGAAACAGTAGACGAAAAGCATCTACTCCTTCCTGCACCATTTTCTTTCTAGACTCAACGGACGAGAATCAAAATCAGGTGATGCACTTATAGGCTTAGCAATATCGACCAAGGAAAGGCCCAGTACATCTAAAACCTTTTGGGCCACAGAAAGCTTAGTCTCCGCAACTTTCTCTTCTTCGAGTTAAAAAGAGGTATGGGAGTTGAGATACAGTTGATGGAAACGAGAGGGGACTACAGTGTAACCCACAGCAGGCTGTCGCAGAGGAGTAGCTCGCTTCCGTTCATGAGATGTTTATTAAGAGGTCTTCTTGGAGGCCATTGAGGAAGCAGTACAGGAACAGTGGTTCTACACTGCAATTTATAAAACAATTAGGCGACTCTTTATTTCTTCAAATTTAATGTTTCAGAAGATGAAAATTTCCTAGAGAAATTTTAACAATGGCTTATTAATGATGATAAATCTATTTAATGAACATGAAGGACACAGTTTTTGAAGAAACGTCTAAAGTCTATTACATAATCAAAGCCAGTATGGTTCACGCATGAATAGAACGTGGATTTTTGTAGATCAAGTCGTATGATTCATACACTAGCATTTCGAACAGTCTTAAAAAGGATTTTGAGAATCAAGATATTTGAAAGGACGTATAAGTGGTATTACGCATTAAGATAAAAATCTATATGTGTCATTCAGGAATCAGATATGTGATGTCTGAAGACAATGACAATCAAAGTCTTATGCAATAGAAATCTTCAAATTGAAGATACCCTAGAGGGGGTGAATAGGGTCAAGCTAACTAATCAAGCACTTAGCATAAGCTAACGGACAATTTAAAAATATAAGTGCAAGAGAAGAAGCAACAACAATACTGACACACGATATATCCTGGTATCCTCCCAAGGGGCACTCCAGTTCCGGAACTCTCTCCGGCTTTAATCCACTATTTGAGTAAATAGTTACACACGAGTTTGGATCCAAAGAACTCGTCAACTTCAACACGAGTTTGGATCCGAAGGACTCGCCAACTTCTTACACGAGAGCTTTAGTCTGAAGGACTCTCCAACTTCAACCGAGAGTTTGGATACGAAGACTCTCAAACTTCAACCGAGAGTTTGGATCCGAATACTCTCCAACTTCAACCTTTCACAATAGGTTTTGATCTCCTTATACAACAAGATGAAGATCTTACTTTTCAACTTAATAACTCTAACACAATTTGTGGATGGCAAATGAAAGCTTTGTAGAGTTGTTTGTGGATAGGCTTTGGTGGTTTAGAAATTTTTAGGCTCAAAGCATCAACCTTGAATGAAGGGGTTCAAGGCTATTTATAACCAAAGCATTGAAAAGAGCTCAAAGGCAACTTTTCAGTCAACAATCGGTATACCGTCAGCACGAACCGGTATACCGTCGGTATACCGGTCTGGAATAGCAACGGCTAGAAATATAGCCGTTGGGATGATTAAATTTTAGAAATTCGACCATTGGATTTTCAACGTTACTAAATTGGTATACCGTCAGTATAGATCGGTATTCCGTCGGTATGTCGATTTTGTAGGCATAAATTTTCTGTGAACAAAATTGGTATATCGTCGGTATAGACCGATATACCGTCGGTATGCCGATTTTCATCCGAAAATGATCCTGGGCTAATTTCTACACTAGCTTTCAATTTTGCCATCCCTTTCTTATGTTTACAATTATTCCTACGACTCATCACAGACTCCAAAAATATTGTACCAAGTGCAGGCTTCTTCAGAGTCTTAAAATGATGATGGCATGGCTTGGCTTCTTCCTTTGATAGGTGCTGGCTTTTTCCCTTGGCGGCAGCCGTCCAAAGATATCCAGTTTGTGAAAATTGAATACCATTCGGGGGCTTCGCCCCCGTACCCTCGACGAGGGGCGTTGCCCCTTGACCCCTGTCCGCTGACCGGGCAGCGGAACCCCCGAGTGCGTGGCTCCGGAGATGTCGTCGGGTGGTTCAGAGAAATCTTGTGGGATTCGTCGTCTTTGGCCCACCATGATTTCTTCATTGCATATGTCCACATTGATCTTGCTTATTGCTTTTCTACATGTACATGTTAGACGAACAAAGCAATATACATAGTAGCAAGTATGATAAGTTTAATGCACATTAGGACAATACTGAATTTAAGTATAAGTGCTAAGGTGATAGCATAAATGTTAGTGATATCATAATGATTAAACTTAATTGAATGACCACAATCAAAAACATAGTTTTGATTTTGGCAACCTGATTAAATTTAAGATAGATAAGCTCATATCACTAATATGTAAACCAATAGGCACATATCACCAAAGGTATAAGTATAAGTTGAAATGTTGTAGTGATAGTATGAAGATTAGTGATAATGAAATCCTAAACTTAACATATTAACCATATTCAAAAACATAATGAAATCATTGGGACAACAATCTCCCCCTTTTTGATTATGGCAAATTGGTTAAGTTTAGTATGGACACAATAGATGCATGTATCACTAATATACAAAAGACATAAGCAATATCACTAAAAGCATACTACTTCGATTACTTATAAATACATACTTAAACTTACTTCTCCCCCTTTGACATGATCAAAAATAGGCTCTCTCGTACTAAAAATCAATCTTAAGCATAGAAATACATACTTAAACTTACTTCTCCCCTTTTGACATGATCAAAAATAGGCTCTTTCGTACTAAAAATTAATCTCAAGCATAGAAATCAGAGCATGGGGAAGTCATAGACAATCATGATCAAGATATACGAATGAAAAACAATGGAAGAAGGGTGCAATGACAAGTTTATAAAGCTACATTGCCAATGTAGAACATCAAATTTTTAAAAGAAGCATGTCAAAACAAAATATAGTTAGTAAAACAAATAAAATTGATAAACAATCAAGAAATAGTTTTACCAACTTGAAATCTAAGAAAGAAACTCCAAAACATAATATTATATGAATTAAAACTCTAGTTTTGGAAGGAAGCGATATACCAATTGAAATAAAAGATTTCAATCAAGAATTTCAGTCAAAAGCCCATGAGGATTAGATAATTGCAAAGTAATTGATATTAAAAAATACCAATTGAGATAGTTGGAAGATATAAACTTAATACCAATTAAAATATAAAACTTGAAACATTGATCAAAAAGCCATTTGAAAGTCGAAATTGTCCACAAATAAATAGTGGAACAAATAATGAATGATCAGTGAAATAGAGCAATTGATATAAAATAATCTCTTTATTTGCAAAATCTATTTGCTTACCCAAGTTAATGCATTTGAACTCAATTACCTCATCATGCTATGTGAATATCCTTTAGATAAACATGAAGGTAAAGGAGAAAAATACTTGAGAAAGAGACATTCAGTCAACTTGAATGCTCCCCCTCAAAGTATTACCAATATAGATAAACAAGAATTTTGGGTAAGTTCTCAATAAGAAAAGCCAAATCAATTAAGCATACATGGAAAGCCAAAACAATGAAGGCACAATAGTCATCAAGATAAGATATGAAAGTTAATATTAACAAGATGACTTATTTAACCCATATAAAAGAGAGAGATAAATAATAAAGACACTTGCATACACTCTCATAAATCCTTCACAAATAAAAATATTATGACCTCAATCAATAGGGTATGAAATTGAATAAAATATGGGCCCATGATGAACTAGGTATACGACATATTATAGGGTATAAATGAATTGAATCAATTAGTTTGCTCCCCCTCAAAATATGCGTCTAGTTCCAAAACACTTATAGCATAAAAAATATAACTAAAGGATTTGGGGGTAAATCAACTATGGATTTCTCCCCTTTGCTCAATGCATATAAGGCTACAATATCGTCAAAAGACGAATAATATCATTTTTAGTCAAGAAGAGATATCCAATTAATAGCCGCTAAAGATAAAAAATTATAAGAATATTCCAATTAAGCACGTATAATCAAAAGTTGGCTTACATTAAACTATATAGAAGGATCTCATATTTAAATATGATAGATCAATGTATGTTATCCTTTGAGACAATGTCATCATAAAAAAGAATAAAGTCAATTAAGAACAATCATGATTATAGACATAATATAGCTCAAAATAATATAAAAATAAAACTCAAATATCATGTCCATGATTATCTAATTAAGAAAGAATCAACCAATTTATTACTTTACATGGACTAGGTATATTTCACCATATATGTACCCATCAACAGGTAAAATCCAAACCTTGATAATGGTAAATAATAATTCATAAAGTTCAAATAGCAAGGGCCCATATGTGGTAATCCATGAGCAGTCAAAGTAGAGTAATAAATTAGTTTAATAATCACATAATAAGATAATATAGGACTACTCAACCATTAGGATCTTTTATCAATAAAAATAAATAAATTAAACATGATCCAACAAATCTCATAAAGAAAATCCTAAATCCATATTTATGATAGAATCTCATAAATCAATGAAAGATATGGAAAAAAGTCATTCTTATTTAAATGATTGCAAATACAATCAAAAAGAGATGTAAATGATACGATAAAATCATGACTCAAAATAAAAAAAATTTAAGAGATACTAATGACTAGTATGGAAGGAAGTTAAAGTAAGGAATCACAAACCTCTTTTGAAAAACAAGATCAAATCAAATGTTTGTCAAACTAGTTTTAGAGAACAAGACATACGTATCTAAAATAGAATACAAATCACATCAAGACAATTCATGCATCTTATTTTTGGAAACCAGCATATCATATATAGATTGAAACGAAAAACAATAGCTAGAAGAGTGAATGTGAACATAGATTATATAGCTTAACAATATATCATAACTAAGCAAGCTACATATATAACTAATTAAGATTATTGAGGTAAGTCATTAATAAGATAAAAGTGCTCATTAAATCTTAAGTCACAAACACTAAAGATACTTGCTTAAGCATAGAGTTCACAATTAAGGGCATACATTTTGAATGATCAAAATAATTTATAGACTCTTTACTAAGCAATGATAAGAGCAAGAAGATAGCAAAAAAATGAACTAACTCTTATCAAAATATGGCTGAAAAGATATTCATAAAAATAATAAAATAAATCTCTTTGCCAAGTATTGAGATTGGCCCAGGATAAAAAAAAATAATAGATCGATCTAGAGAATGCAAAATATTATAGCCATTATGACATAAGTGTATTCTCTAGATATAGAAAATCTCAACATAAATGCTCAAACCATAGTAGCTAAAGTCATGAAAAATATGATGTAACAATTATATGTATTCTCGTGTGCAACAAAAATATTATTGGGCAACAATAATTTTAAGAAGCATATGCCCAAGAAATGAGCAAAGAAAGATCATTAAGATCAAGAAAGCTAATTAAGAGCTAAAGATAGCAAGAGACATATTTTTCAAAAGCTTTCATAGTGCACCATAGTAAAATATAAAATATAAACTAGAAATAGTGTACTAATTAAGGAGGTGAATTTAATAAGCAAGGTAAAGCACAAAACCATGTGATCCTTAAAAGAACTTCCATAAATAGTCATGAACAAGACACTAATAAATATTTTCTCTCAACATCCCAACTTAAAGGTATAAAACAAATAAATACCAAAAGTTAGGAATCATTTACATATGATATATATCACGAATAGGCATACATGAAAAGATCAAAAATCAATTAAGAACGTGTATCCATAATGACAACCTGTAACTCCCCTTCCCAAAAATTTTGAAATATTTTACTATTATTTATTTTATTTAAATGGTGATTTTAGAGTTTATAAATAATTAGCTTATTGAATTATGCTATTATTTTATTGAGGTTATAAAATGTTAATATTACTATTGTGGTTATTAAATATAAACTATTTATTATTATTTTTAGTTATTATTAATTTATTCTTTATCAAAAGAATAATATATATATATATATATATATATATATATATATATATATATATATATATATATGTATTGAGTGTAGGTGTATTTATGTATAAATATATATATACGTATATGTGTGTGTATAAGATAGATTTATTATATAAGTAAAAAAATAAATATATGTTAAATAAATGGATATATATAAAGGTATGTGTATATAAATATATAATATCTATGTATATGTATGTATGTGTATATATATATAAAATATATATATAGGTAATTGTGCATGTGTATATATAAATATATATATATGAATATATAATTGTGTATAAATATATATATGCATATGTGTATTTATACATGTATTATATATATATATATATATGTATATGCGGGTATATATGTACGTATACATATACTTGCGTATTTATGTGGATATATGTATATATATAAATATAAATATGTATTAGAAAATAGAAATAGAAAAAGAAAAAAAAAGAAAAAAAAAGAAGAAAAAAAAGCATTGACTTAGCCCAGCCCGAGCCAGCATGGCCCAGGCCCAAGGTCGGTCGCAGACAGCCCACGTTTTCCCCCACAGAGCACACCCGAGCCTCAGCTTTGAGTTTACATGTGTATATATATATTGAGGGGGAGGAGTTTGAAACCTCCAAACCCTAAAAACCAACCGCGCCACCACCACCTTGGCTCTCTGGCGACCCCATCGGAGTGCGCGCACCGCCATGCGCGGTCGTCGGCCGACCGGAGCAGCCACGACAGCGCCGGAGCGCGCGGATGCGCTCGCACGCGCATGAAACCGATACAACACAGTGCAACGACCATCGTTCACGGTATGTTTTCTCTATCAACGATTGATCATTTTTGATTCCGTAAGTTGCGTTAGAGAGCCGAGTTGACCCGCTCCAATCCTGTTCATGTAGAATTAATTCTACTGAACTATATCGATCGGAAGATCATCGTAAAAATCCCAAAAAACCCATCCCAAATAGAAATTTTGACTGTCCCGACCACCCATATTTACGGCCAAATTACGAGCAGGATATTATAAATTTTAGGAATCTACCTGAATACACTTTTTGACAACCTGATCAAGATCAAAACCCTATTTTTGGTTTAATTTTCAGGGATTTATTTCTGGTTAATTTTTAATTCAAAATAGAGAAAAAAACCTGTTTTCGAAAACATAGAAAACCATCCACGCGACGTGCGTCCCGCCATTCCGGGAGACGTGGTCACGCACCGTAAGCATCGAAAAGTGCGTAACAGATTCGTGGTCGTGTGGGCTTTGGCGGAATTCAAATTGGTCGCGTGTGCGCGACGGATTTGATGCGTATCCGTCAAAATTCACCGTATCGTGCACTTACCAAATTTCTCAATTACTTTGTGCACGCTCGTCAGATCGAGACGAAACTCATGCCAATAGAATCGTATCATTTTTCTGGACCTGTATGCCAAGTTTGGACCGATTCTGAGACCGTTGATAAAATCGTCGTTTTGCGGGCCCCACGGTCCCACTCAACGGGCGATTTTGTGTGCGGCCCGCCGGAATCCAACTCTGGACATACGGTTGGATTCGTATCGAAAATCGGATCCGTAGAGATGTAGTTTAACGACTTTAGAGACCATTGACTCTGGCACACTTTTCGGTGCAAAGCGGGTCCAACGGCGGACATCGTTTTTGCCCGAAATTACCGTTTTGCCCCTGTATCCAGAATTGGACTTAAGGACAGACAATCCTAGCTAATTTGACTATTCTGAGAATGTTGGTACTGTTTATTTCAGCATTCGGAGACTTCTGCATGTGTTGACTGATTGTGGCTCCTTGAGTGGTATAGTATTATTGGTTTCTCCAGCTAAGGACCTCAGGCAAGTGTACTTTCTGATTGCTTTCCGATTCATAGTAGTCTTTTCATTTCATGTCTATACATATATCTTGCTGTTTGTTGACACGCTCGGCACACGGAGTAGTCGGGAGGGGAAATATCTTAGTACACATGTGGACTACCCAGAACTATCCCAATATGTCTAATCTTGAAAGCTAGCCGCTGCGCACGACACGTACAGTGTGCTTTATTTACCCCCTAGCCGTCCACATGTTGAAACGGATATTTCACACCACCTAGATAGATGTCTTTTATTAGTTTTTCCTTGTTTACTTCTCTACCGTGCTATGTCATCAGTTTCTTACTAGCTTTCATATTCCATATGCTATTTTTATGTCTTGTTAATTCTATTGTGTTTTGCATTGGCGTCGGTTTGGTACTTATTCCATTCCTGACTGGAAACCAATATTTTTAGGTTTAGCCGTGATCACTCTTAGCATTGGGAAGACATGGGTATGCTGAAGATAACCTAGAAATAGAAAGCAATTGTATCATTCCATTAATTGTAAACTTTGTATTTTCCTTTAAATGTAAATATTGTAATATATTTAGAAATGTGAATGAGCAGCAATTGTGATATTATGAGCATTTATTTCTTGCGGGCTTGACAGCGTTCTACCGCCGACTCTGCGACGTAGGCTGGCTTGGACACGTCTCGTATCCGAAAAGCGGGTGCGGGTCGTGACAAGTTTTTCTAGTGGCCCATGCAGGTCAGATTTCACAAATGATTGTGAACTCGTGATGGTACGTTAGTTGTACCATTGCGAGCTTGCATACAGGAAATACTCATTCACAATTAGGATTAAAATGATTTAGGAGAATAACTAGGACTAGGAGTCCCTTGTTCAAATTGACCGTTGGGTAGTTAAGGTTATTAGATAGGCTATGCAATTTAGATAGCTTGCTAGATCCCTATAGGTACACTATTACCCTTGATATGACGACATGATCCAACGTGGGTATATTACTCACTTGGCTAGTTAGGTTTTCCCTAGAATTAAGGCTATAATCTTGATAACCTGTTCAGTTTTCTTTTGCTCTTTGTAGATATAAATTTTATCATCAGTTAGAATTGCCTGTTTTAAATTCTATTTTGCTGTAAGTAACTGGTTTATATTTTCTGATTCTGCTTTTTATATACAAATCCCGATGTAGGATTGGTTCAAAGTTTTCCCCCAAACTATTTGAAATATTTATGAGATCAAGATTTGGATGTCCTTATTTTATTTGTCTTCAGATATTTCTTTTCGACCAGCCTTTTACCTTAAGGAATGAGACTTATAGGCAGATGTTACACTATCTATCATAGTCAATTAGATTGGACCTTTAGATACCCTTGAAGTCTTAGGAAAATAGTTGCAATAAAATTTTACGACTGTAATGGCCAGCCAGCAGCGCACTGGCAAAGCACAACCCATAGAATTGAAATCCTTTCAAAGAATTTTAAGTTATAGATCATTGCTAAATCTATGTTCTCGATTGACCTCTTTTAGATCTTATATACCCTTGTGCCAATGTGGAGTAGAGTACCTGGTAGTATGTCACCTCTGAATCACGGAACCAAGAGTTTGCCACAGCCAGATTATATGGACGAGGCATAATTCTCGGTAAGATAATTTTAGACGTGATCACAAATTTAGGATACTATAGAGGATAGGGACTGCCCTGCACAACCCTAAGATCCAAAACCAATACTAGTGTAAGTTCTGTAAGTTGAGTAGCATGTCTCCCGACCTAGCATTTCATAGTCCTTGTGATCTATTGACAGGGAAATTGACTGACACTAATAGAATGACCTAGGATAAAGAATTTAGAGTTCCATAACCCATTAATCGACCAAGGCCTTAGGGATAGAGGATAGTAGGATGACTGTATAGGCAAAAACACCAGGTAAGGTTGTGATTCTCTCAAAACTCGAACTATTGTACCTCCTTTCAAAAATCTCGCCTATTTATATTTTGACTATCTTGACCAATGCTGCTATTACATCCTAGTTTTTGCAAGCTTACTCTTTATTGAGCTTGATTCGAGATA
The DNA here is from genome assembly GCA_029216955.1 of Iris pallida. Taxonomy (NCBI): domain Eukaryota; kingdom Viridiplantae; phylum Streptophyta; class Magnoliopsida; order Asparagales; family Iridaceae; genus Iris; species Iris pallida. The sequence continues at coordinate 24,782,721 of JANAVB010004800.1, forward strand.
TATGTTTATTGGGGACGCCCGCTAACATACTGTCTAATCAGGATCATTGTATTGCGGTCTGATCAACCATGATGCATTTGGTTCGCTCTTCATCTAATTACCCTACGTGGATTGAGATGTAGATGTCTCCAAGATCTCATCCGCGACTGCTTTGACATTCCTCTTGAATTAAACATTCGTCCTTGAATCATGTAATTGTGTTCAGTGACATCTCTCTTGAACTCTTTATTGTTTTCGTCTTCACTGATTGGAAAGACGAAAGCTCGTAATTGATAGATAGATATAGAGTATCCCTATGGCTATGATAGTGGTATACGCAAGTGTAGCTACCATCAGCCAGCCTTGTAACTGGAACCTTGCCTTGAGTCACTCGTCCTCCCTTCGATACTAGACCTACTACCTTGATCTTCTGGTCATTGGAGTCCGAGAATGATTAGGATCTTTTTCCTTGACCAAATACCAACCTAGGAGACTACTTATTCTCAAGAGACCAAGTGTTGTGAGCCTCTAAACAAATACTGTGCCTTAGCTTCTAAGGTGGGTAGGCTGTAAGCCCTAAAATTTTGGGATATATAAAGATGACTGATCAATCGAAATAATTTCCATTAGAATGATAGTTAGTGCCCCATGGACTCCCACTTTTCAATTAGATCATTTTATGTCCCCGACCGTGCCATTAATATTCGGAGCATGAGACCAGCTGTTATCTTCCAACAAATTTAATATGCAAGATCTAGACGAGTCCACCTCCATCTAGATATATCATGCCCCACTCAAACTCGTCCCCTTGTACTCTATTTTTGTGCTACGACTTTCAGGTTAAAAGGATTAGTTATAACCTTACCATAATGCCGGTACATTTCCCGACTTCCATTAGAGCCGCAACTTTGATTCAGTTCATTCGACCCAATATATGGTTGTGATCTACTCGAAGCCTACTACGCCCATGCCACTAGTGTATCACCCAATTGAGGCCTCATGTGCTACTTAAACACAAAGTCATTGAAGGCACATTTTGAGCTTTAGGGACTTAGCTAACCAACCTGAATAGCAACTAGCTCAATCCCTTGGGTAGAAACCTATCCTAGGATACCCTAATCTAGTAAGAGTAGTTTTATCATTGGAGATTTTGCCTAATCCAAATAGATTGAAATCCAATATTCATCCAACCAGCGACTGATGCCCAAATAGAGAACCTATTAAGATCACAATCTAGATTTCTCAAACTCCATCCCATTTTGGAACCTTTATTAGAACTTCGAGAACGGAACTTCTGTATTGCATGGATTACAGGCCTCTCTAAGAAACAAGTGTTCCTCGATTTAGCAGGTGACTGGACTAGAGTAGCCCAATCTAGCAAATAAGTCAACAGTTCATAGACTATCTTTCTATCTGCAATATTGGATACTCTCCACTGCTCTTGAATCTTCACCGTTGCTTCCGATTTTTCTGCCTTATCTTCCTGTCCTTCCTACTTTAGAGCGACGAATAGACATGCTTACTAGAATTTACCAATATTTTTTAGCTACTTGTGTAAATTTGATTGCTTGTTAAATTTTGGGTTGCTTGATAGATGGGAGAGGATTTTAGATGTCATATGCCTAGATATGTGTTGGTAGGATTGTGAGCAACTAGTTAGAAGATTATAAGATTTTAGTTGAGGAAGTAATGTGACCAAAGGTGGGTAGAAGTCCTATAGGCTATGTAGTTACAAAATGGCTAGAGAGGATATAAGATATTTGGATTAATTAAATTTGAGAGGACTAAAGGAATAGTAGATTTATTAATATTATTTTTTTATTTTATTGTGAAGTTTAGGCATGTTTATGAATTAGAATTTCGAGGACGAAATTATTTTAAGGTGGATAGATTTGTAACTCCCCTTCCCGAAAATTTTAAAATATTTTACTATTATTTATTTTATTTAAATGGTGATTTTAGAGTTTATAAATAATTGGCTTATTGAATTACGCTATTATTTTATTGAGATTATAAAATGTTAATATTACTATTGTGGTTATTAAATATAAACTATTATTATTATTTTTAGTTATTATTAATTTATTCTTTATCAAAAGAATAATATATATATATGTATTGAGTGTAGGTGTATTTATGTATAAATATATATACGTATATGTGTGTGTATAAGATAGATTTATTATATAAGTAAAAAAATATATATATGTTAAATAAATGGATGTATATAAAGGTATGTGTATATATATATATATATATATATATATATATATATATATATATATATATATATATATATATATATATATATATATAAATAAAAGGGGGTTTTTTGTTTTTTTTCAGTTAGGACTTTTGTTAAGGTCTTTGCCCTAACCTTGTAGGAACTTGGGCTTTCTCCCAGTTCCAACCCCTATTTCTCTGTTTCAATGAAGGCTTTAGCCACTGTTTAAAAAAAGAAAATATATATATATATATATATATATATATATATATATATATATATATATATATATATATATATATAATATTTATGTATATGTATGTATGTGTATATATATATATATAATATATAAAGAAAAAAATATATATATAATATATATAGGTAATTATGCATGTGTATTTTTTTTTTACCTATATATATTATATATATATATAATATATATAGGTAATTGTGCATGTGTATATATAAATATATATATGAATATATAATTGTGTATAAATATATATATATATATATATATATATATATATATATATATATATATATATATATATATATATATATATATATATATATATATATGAGGGTATATATGTACGTATATATATACTTGCGTATTTATGTGGATATATGTATATATATAAATATAAATATGTATTAGAAAATAGAAATAGGAAAAGAAAAGAAAAACAAAAAAAAGAAAAAAAACAAGCATTGACTTAGCCCAGCCCGAGCCAGCATGGCCCAGGCCCAAGGTCGATCACAGGCAGCCCACGTTTTCCCCCATAGAGCACACCCGAGCCTCAGCTTTGAGTTTACGTGTGTATATATATATTGAGGGGGAGGAGTTCGAAACCTCCAAACCCTAAAAACCAACCGCGCCACCACCACCTTGGCTCCCTGGCGACCCCATCGGAGTACGCGTGCCGCCATGCACGGTCGTCGGCCGGCCGAAGCAGCCACGACAGCGCCGGAGCGCGCGGATGCGCGCGCGCACGGATGCGCGCACGCGCATGAAACTGATACAGCGCAGTGCAGCGACCATCGTTCACGGTATGTTTTCTCTATCAACGATTGATCATTTTCGATTCCGTATGTTGCGTTAGAGAGCTGAGTTGACCCCCTCCAATCCTGTTCATGTAGAATTAATTCTACTGAACTATATTGATCGAAAGATCATCGCAAAAATCCCGAAAAACACATCCCAAACAGAAATTTTGACTATCCCGACCACCCATATTTACGGCCAAATTACGAGCAGGATATTTTAAATTTTAGGAATCTACCTTTATACACTTTTTGACAACCTGATCAAGATCAATACCCTATTTTTGGTTTAATTTTTAGGGATTTATTTCTGGTTAATTTTTAATTCAAAATAGAGAAAAAAACCTATTTTCGAAAACATAGAAAACCATCCATGCGACGTGCGTCCCGCTATTCCGGGCGACGTGGTCACGCATCGTAAGAATCAAAAAGTGCGTAACAGCTTCGTGGTCGTGTGGGCTTTGGCGGAATTCAAATTGGTCGCGTGTGCGCGACGAATTTGATGCGTATCCGTCGAAATTCACCGTATCGTGCACTTTGCAAATTTCTCAATTACTTTGTGCACGCTCGTCAGATCGAGACGAAACTTATGCCAATAGAACCGTATCGGTTTTTTGGACTTGTATGCCAAGTTTGGACCGATTCTGAGACCGTTGATAAAATCGTCGTTTTGCGGGCCCCACGGTCCCACTCAACGGGCGATTTTGTGCACGGCCTGCCGGAATCCAACTCTGGACATACGGTTGGGTTCATATCGGAAAACCGGATCCGTAGAGATGTAGTTTGACGACTTTAGAGACCATTGACTCTGGCACGCTTTTCGGTGCAAAGCGGGTCCAACGGCGGACATCGTTTTTGCCCGAAATTACCGTTTTGCCCCTGTGTCCAGAATTGGACTTAAGGACATGCAATTCTAGCTAATTTGACTATTCTGAGAACGTTGGTATTGTTTATTTTAGCATCCGGAGACTTCTGCATGTGTTGACTGATTGTGGCTCCTTTAGTGGTATAGTATTATTGGTTTCTCCAGCTAAGGACCTCAGGCAAGTGCACTTTCTGATTGCTTTTCGATTCATAGTAGTCTTTTCATTTCATGTCTATACATATATCTTGCTGCTTGTTGACACGCTCGTCACACGGAGTAGTCGGGAGGGGAAATATCTTAGTACACATGTGGACTACCCAAAACTATCCCAATATGTTTAATCTTGAATGCTAGCCGCTGCGCACGACACGTGCAGTGTGCCTTATTTACCCCCTAGCCGTCCATATGTTGAAACGGATATTTTATACCACCTAGATAGATGTCTTTTATTAGTTTTTCCTTGTTTACTTCTCTACCATGCTATGTCATCAGTTTCTTACTAGCTTTCATATTCCATATGCTATTTTCATGTCTTATTAATTCTATTGTGTTTTGCATTGCCGTCGGTTTATGTACTTGTTCCATTCCTGACTGGAAACTAACATTTTTCAGGTTTAGCCACGATCACTCTTAGCATTGGAAAGACTTGGGTATGCTGAAGACAACCTAGAAATAGAAAGCAATTGTAACATTCCATTAATTATAAAACTTTGTATTTTCCTTTAAATATAAATGTTGTAAATGTTGTAATAAATTTAGAAATGTGAATGAGCAGCAATTATGATATTATGAGCATTTATTTCTTGCGGGCTTGACAGCGTTCTACCGCCGACTCTGCGGCGTAGGCTGGCTTGGACACATCTCGTATCCGAAAAGCGGGTGCGGGTCGTGACACAACCAAAAAGTCAAGAAGATATCATCAAAAGAAGACTTTAAGGCAGAAGCTAATTAATTCAAGAAGCACAAATTTGGTCAAAGGAATCAATAGCTAATGTATAAGATAAGCACAAGTTTGAAGGTAACAAGTATAATTAAATACTCTTCAAGTCAATATAAAACTTTAGCTTAACTCATATGCCCACATAAAGATATTTATACAAAAATATATATCAACATAAGAAATACATGATCTACATGTAAATAGAAATTTAATGAATATAGTCATGTATCCTTAATGAATGTTTGAAAAACAATCAAAAATTCAAAACACTTATAAATAAGGTTTATTAGGCAAAAAAATGTGAAAATCAATGATAAATATATTATCCAAGCACAAGGTTAAAATAGAAGTACAAGTGTATACTTGTCAAGTTATAAGAAGCTTGTGCTAACCACATATATTCACAAATATCGATTAAGATAAATGTGACATATCGAATACAAATCGGCAAGAAGTAACTATCTCAAAAACTTTAAAGACGGAGAGTTAAAATCGTATTAACTCAAATCAAAACCAAGCTCCTATGGACTAGAGTGATATGCATGTTTTATAAATAAAGATACAGAATAACGACCATGCATATATAACTATGTCACACTAATAGAAAATGAGTGATAAACTACATAGTGTGAACTAATTATTTAAGCCGAGTAACTAGTCATACTAGATAAAAGAATTAATAAGAAAATTAACTAAGCATGCTAGTATTATATCTCACATTGATTTATATAAAAGGCAACTAAAGGATATCAATGTGAGCTAGTAGCAAGACATCAAGAGAAACATGTTAGATTCTACAAATATAAACAATTTAAAGAGAATCATTTTGCATGTTGCCAAAGTGGCTCTAGTGGCCATGCTTGTGTTGGTATAATTGCTTGAAAGATGACCTTTGAGCTTTGCAACCACCAAAATGTTCCTCGGTGCTATGTTCCAATATAAGAAGCTCCACCTACAACATTAGGCGAAGACTTTGGTATCCAAATAAACTTGGATCCACATTTGTTAGCTTTAGGGACCCATATACTATTTACTCTAGCATTGGCAGAAAAATTCCTACGAATAGGACAAGTTAAGCTCATGTGTCCAATACGAGAGCAATAGAAGCACCTAATACTAGTGTGCGCACATATATCAGAATGAGTATGATTATAAACATGTGACATAATAGAATGATGAATATCTCTAGAGTGAGCATGCATGAATTTGGTCTTAAGAATATCATGTTCTAATAGCAAATCATCATGCAAACAAGTAAGAGAATCAAATTTAGCATTTAAAGCATAAATAACTTTTTCAAATAAAGTAATTATAGAAATAAAATCATTATTTTGTTTCTTTAAAGAGTCAATAGAAGAATCATGCAAATGATTTAGCTTATGTGTTTGCCTCTTAAGATCTTCTATTGACGAGGAAAGAGATTTAATTTTCAAGATTAAAGCCTCATTCAAACTCTTTAAAGAAACACATGATGAGTTTTGAGAATCAAGTCTAGATAATAAATTATTGTTTTTATTTCTCAATGACTCATTATCTTCTTCTAAATGAACAACCTTTTCAGAAAATTCTTTATTTGTAAAATAAAGGTTATCAAGAATCTCTAAAGATTGTTTAGCCATGGCTTTCCACTTAGAGCATTTCTTGCATTTAGAAGAAACATGATTGTCCATGCTACTAGAAGTAAAACCATCTTTATCAGAGGAGGAGGAATACGAAGCCATAGAAAAATTAACAAGGATCTACGCTAAGGATGTTAAGCCTAACAATAGAGTCCTTGCTTTGATACCAATTGTAGACACCCTAGAGGGGGGTGAATAGGGTCAAGCTAACTAATCAAGCACTTAGCATAAGCTAATGGGAAATTTTAAAATATAAGTGCAAGAGAAGAAGCAACAACAATACCGACACATGATATATCCTGGTATCCTCCCAAGAGGCACTCCAGTCCCGAAACTCTTTCCGGCTTTAATCCACTATTTGAGTAAATAGTTACACACAAGTTTGGATCCGAAGAACTCGTCAACTTCAACACGAGTTTGGATCCGAAGGACTCGCCAACTTCTTACACGAGAGCTTTAGTTCGAAGGCCTCTCCGACTTCAACCGAGAGTTTGGATACGAAGACTCTCCAACTTCAACCGAGAGTTTGGATCCGTAAAACCCCTAAATTTCTACTATTTTTATTTAAATTTTGGTACTGATTTAAAATTTTGTATTGTACGTCGCGTAGTCGTATTTTACGTCGCGCACGAAAATTTTATTTTTCGTAATTGCTCGACGAGTGCGAATATGTGTAAGCGTACATATTTTTAGGAAAAACATTTTTCTTATTTTTATATAGTTTCAAAATATATATAATAAGTATTTTAGTTATCGTTCCAAAATTCCAAATTTGTTATTTTTTTTATAAAGCCTTTTATTTACATAGTTATAATAATAAATAATTTTTTCTATAAAATGATATATTAGAAAAGTATATTTATGTAAATATCATTTGGACATACATATATAATTAGTAAATATTTATTGAGTTTAATCATAAATAATAATGTATTTTTGAAATTATTATATTAGTATTTTTGGAAAATATATTTCAGAATTATTACGACGATTTAAATCTTGATTGGAATTTATGGATTTATTTAAATAGTTAAATATTGAAATTTGATTCATCCCATTTGATTTTTAAACTAAAAATTTAATTTGATCTAAATTGAATATGTATTTGGATTTGGATTTGATTGCTTTTAAATTAAACTACGAATTATCTATTTTGGGTTAAACAAATCCTAAACTTTATCTAATTGGAAATTCCCACATCCTATAAATAGGCAGGTACTCCTCCAATACATTATTCCTTCATAAATTTCCATAATCCAAATTGTGCACCATGTCCGTGTCCGTGCCTTTCCCATCCACTATTTATTTCTTTTACAAATACATGATCTTCATCGTGTCGGACACACCCGACGCGTCCTGACAACCATTGCCTCAACCCAAATCCTAAACCTAATCCACTGTCCCGGCCGCCTCCACCTCGACTCCTAAACAGCATCCCTGCCAAACCCCGTTCTCAGCCGCCTCCTTCGGCCACATCACTCTCCGAACCCCGGCCATCTACGCAACCCGATTCCCTGCCCTCTCCGACATCACCATCCACCAATACCAGACCACCACACACAACCCAGCCGCCACCACGGCCACTGTCGTGGCAGCACCGCCTATACCCCATCATCACCACCACCACCACCACCGTCACCGTCGTCACGGCCTTCTCGGCCGTCGACTTCGCCAAACCCCCACAGTTCGTCGCCACCACCCAAAACCCCAGAAAGAAAAAGAAAAACAAATAAAAACTCACCCCTCGCCGCGTCGCTCAGCCGCTCCGTCGCCGGAGTTGTGCTCCGCGGTGAGCCCCGCCTCGCCCCAGCCGAACCACACCCAAACCCTCTCCTCCATCTTTCCGCTGCTCCGTCGTGTCCCCAATTCCTCTGGCGTACCGCCCCCACCAACATCCACCGCGAGTGCCGCGTCCAGCCCGGTGAACCACCGCCGGGCGCAGCTCCATCCTTCTCCTCCGCGTCCGACCACCGATGAGCTCGATCGAACTCGCCCCCTTCCACCGAGATCGCGCCACCGAGCAAGGAGCTCCGGTGAACCCCCTTTCCCGACTACCGCAGCTCCACTCCTCCTTCGATCCTCCGCGCCCCGCTCCCAAGCTCCGCCGCACGCACGCTCTCCGAAACCCCCTCTCTGCCGGAGAGCAAACCCTCCGCCGCCTCTTCCTCCAGACCGTGTAAACCCTCCACCGCCGTCATCGCTCACCTCCGCTCCTCCGGGAGCAGCGCACGCAACCCCTCTTCGCCGGCGTGCCCTAGCCATCTCCCCCGTCCCCTTCTCTCGTCCACTGCGAGCCAAACCCTCCGCCATCCCGATCGCAGCCCCGCGCCGCCTCCATTACTCCGCAGTCGTCGAACTCCGGCCGCCGAGGCCTTCACCCCACAGCCTCTCGACCGCCCATTCCTCCGCCGACCTAACCCCCTGAGCCCCGACCGCCGCTCGATCCCTGCTCTCGCTCTCTCCTCTCAGCTCTCTCTCTCTCTTTTGGGTTTTTTTCTCTCTCTTTTTTCCTTGTCTTCTTTAGGAAGAGCAGTTGCATTGGTTCTGATTTTTTTGTTGTTTTATTTTATTTTGTGTGTTTTTGTTGTTGTTGATTTGTCTTCTTCTGTTTAGTTATTTTATTATTATTATTATCATATCATTATTATTATTATTATTATTATTATTATTATTATTATTATTATTATTATTATTAATAGTAAATTTCTGTATTTACAATTGACTAAGGTTAGTTATTATTATTATTATTATTATTATTAATAATATTACTAGGTATACCCTACTTTACATGATGAATGTATGTACATATATATGTACATAAATATATATTATTGATCATTAGGGTTATTTGTCATATGAAATATTTTATTATATTTTTATCAAATAAAAATATTTAGGTGATAAATTTTCCAAAATTATCTTGTAATAAGAATAACTGTATTAGGCTTGGTCTATATTTTCAAATTCAGTTTCTAAGCCCTAGAATATCAGTACATTATGTTAATTTATATGATTATAGTTTTGGCCTTAAGTTAGCCTAAAAACGTATTATCTTTGGTATTTTTAATATACAACTTTTTGGCCTAGAAATTTAGTTATAACCCTAAAAACAAGTTTTAATTTTCTTTATATTTTACTAAAAACTATTTTTACTAATTTTAGCCTTTTTGAAATATTTATTTTGACTAAATAGAATATATTTTTATAAATATTTTTATCGTATATATTATTTTTCTAACTTCCTTCGAATTTCCTCCAGCCCGTGACTAAGCCCATTATTCCTATCCTCCTGCCAATTCTATCCTTTCTTCTGTCCACCCTAATTAAATTGACCCTTCTGGACCCAATGGGACTGTTTGTGCCACTACCCGAAGTCACCTTGCATAGTTGTTACATCGAAGTTGCAGATCGTGCCACCTTGATCATTGCAGTACACCAGACGTCCTACCAAGCAAGACACCTTGCCATTTATTGTTTATTTATTTTAGCTCATATTTCATGCATTATTTATTTTCTTTATGCAAATTAAACTGTGATACATGGCTTAACCTGTTAGAACTTACTGTTCATTTATATTTTCTGCTATGTATTATTTTTCTCACATTAAATCTAGATTTAAGGGACCACCTTGTGTATTGCATTCATTGGCCTTGACACATTGTAACACGAAGTTGTGTGTCGCATGTAGGACACGAAAGTGCGTGATTGGCTGGCCACCAGTACGTACAAGCCGTGCGATAGGAATAACCGCTAATAGAGGTTGCATGTTTAGTTTGACTTAGCGGTTATAGTGGTTTTGTGTTGTGGATACAACACAGTAGGCATTGGGCGAGGAGGACAATTCCTTAGCGTATGGGCTTCGATGCACTTCCCTTGTGACCCTGACTCTCTGCTGAAGATACGGGGTTGATGACCTATGATTACTGACGGCCACTGACGATTCTGCGGAACGTCATGCTCTTACTGATGGGGCCTCTGGTGCCCAAGAGGGACTATGCCGATCATATTTAGCCAGGGCCCATGCGTAGGAAGGATTGTTCTTAACTACATATCACTTAGAATGGTAGGCTACCTTTATCCGTTAGGTACGAGTACTTTTGGTTTGAGTACTTATATCTGACCGTGGCTTGGAATAATAACTTATCGCGGATTAGTTCGTCACATCTTGTCCTTGTTTGGTTGTAGGTGTGACTTACTACTTCGATGAGAAGATATTGAACCTTGTTGGGGCCCGGATACCATATTGGATTCTTAGCATGGAAAGATACGTCACCGTGAATTAGTTTACCATCTCCTGTCCTTGTTTGGTTGGGGGGATGGTACGTCGTTCAGTAGGTGCGTATTGGACCATGTTATAATTTTATTTACTTATTTATTTCAGCAATATTTATTCAGTTTATATGGCATAATATTATGTGTCTTGTTACGTCCCTCTGAGGACCTGGTTATCTCTCCAGGTGTGTGCTATTGTCTTTTGCAAGTGTTCTCGCTCTAGCTATTTATTCGAGGATGATTACACTTGGATCGTCTTCGCTTCGCTCGCCAGATTCATATCTTTTCTTATGTATTTTTCCTTTACTTGTTGGTAGTGGATTTGTCTCCGCCCAATATATTGTATCAAGATAATTCATTATCTTTATATGATGTCTTTTATTTATTTATTTTGCGTGGATGATATTAGTTATGGTTCTACTGTATTTTACAGCATATGTATTCATATGAGGTTTCCATATATTGGAGTGTACTTCGTATAAATATAGCTGGCATGTCTACATTCCTAGTCCTACGTATTTTGGGACTGGGGCGTTACATGTTTTTGTGGTGGCCCATGCATGTTAAGATAAATTGTTTGGTTACTTTACCGTACCAAGCAAGCCTGCGTATAGGATTAGAAGTCTAGGATTTCATCCACATACTTGACCTCTTTTCTTGATTTTATCTACCGTTTGACTCACCAATTGCATCTTGCTTGCATCCTTCCATCCCTATTCTTATCTTCCCTTCGTGCTTGCTAGAGATTGACCCTACTAGTTAATTGTCCCAAAACACCATTAGTTTAATTTTTTAAGTTCGGTAGAATACCTTATAAACTAGCAGCCACTTTGACCTAGTGACCTATATTAGCAAGCTTATTTAGATCCTAGAATCTAGAGGACCTAACCCGTCTAGCCAACCAAGGACTTGGACAAGAAGGCTATAGGATGACTGTATGACTTAGAATCATTCTACCTTCTTTAAATCTTAATCTCTCGTGCCTATGTATTTACCATTTTGACTAATGATGCTAATGTAGCCTAGTTTTTGCAAGCTTATTCTTTATCGAGTTTGTTCATGACATATTCTATTGAGCGCTCACTAGCCTATTGTCTAATCAGAACTGGTGCATAATGGTCTAATCAACCAAGTTCACTTTGGTTCGCTTTTGTCTATTACTCTACGTGGATAGGGACATAATTAAACTTGGCCCTTACAATCCCATCCACGACTGCCTTGACAATTCTTTTGAAATTATTCGATCGCCTTTGAATCACGTATTCGTATTCGATAACGCCTCCTTCGAACTCTATATTGCTTTCGTCTTCACCTATTTTAGGAGGACGAAAGCGTTATACTAGAACTTCCTCTAGCCATCCTATCGATTACGACCATATCGTATTATTTTTCTATGATCTAGATCGTAATTTCTTATGCCATAATTTTGTTATTGATTGTTCATCATCGATACCCTCTTGTGTCTTCTTACCCCCCTTACTAATTCTTAATTTCGAGAACGAAATTCTTTTAAGTTGGGTAGGATGTAAAACCTCTAAATTTCTACTATTTTTTTATTTAAATTTTGGTACTGATTTAAAATTTTGTATTGTACGTCGCGTAGCAGTATTTTACGTCGTGCACGAAAATTTTATTTTTCGTAATTGCTCGACGAGTGTGAATATGTGTAAGCGTACATATTTTTAGGAAAAACATTTTTCTTATTTTTATATAGTTTCAAAATATATATAATAAGTATTTTAGTTATCGTTCCAAAATTCCAAATTTGTTATTTTGTTTATAAAGCCTTTTATTTACATAGTTATAATAATAAATAATTTTTTCTATAAAATGGTATATTAGAAAAGTATATTTATGTAAATATCATTTGGACATAAATATATAATTAGTAAATATTTATTGAGTTTAATTGTAAATAATAATGTATTTTCAAAATTATTATATTAGTATTTTTGGAAAATATATTTCAGAATTATTATGATAATTTAAATCTTGATTTGAATTTATGGATTTATTTAAATAGTTAAATATTGAAATTTGATTCATCCCATTTGATTTTTAAACTAAAAATTTAATTTGACTTAAATTGAGTATGTATTTGGATTTGGATTTGATTACTTTTAAATTAAACTACGAATTATCTATTTTGGGTTAAACAAATCCTAAACTTTATCTAATTGGGAATTCCCACATCCTATAAATAGGTAGGTACTCCTCCAATACATTATTCCTCCACAAATTTCCACAATCTAAACTGTGCACTGTGTCCGTGTCCGTGCCTTTCCCATCCACTATTTATTTCTTTTACAAATACATGATCTTCATCGTGTCGGACACACCCGATGCGTCCTGACAACCATTGCCTCAACCCAAATCCTAAACCTAATCCACTTTCCCGACCGCCTCTGCCTCGACTCCTAAACAGCATCCCTGCTAAACCCTGTTCTCAGCCGCCTTCCTCGGCCACATCACTCCCCGAACCCCGGCCATCCACACAACCCGATCCCCTGCCCCCTCCGACTTCACCATCCACCAACACCAGACCACCACACACAACCCAGCAGCCACCGCGGCCACTGCCGTGGCAGCCCCGCCTATACCCCATCATCACCACCACCACCGTCACTGTGGTCACGGCCATCTCGGCCGCCGACTTCCCCTAACCCCCACAGTTCGTCGCCACCACCCAAAACCCCAGAAAGAAAAAGAAAAATAAATAAAAACTTACCCCTCGCCGCGTCGCTCAGCCGCTCCGTCGTCGGAGTTGTGCTCCGCGGTGAGCCCCGCCTCGCCCCAGCCGAACCAAACCCAAACCCTCTCCTCCATCTTTCCGCTGCTCCGCCGCGTCCCCAATTCCTCTGACGCAGCGCCCCCACCAACATCTACCGCGAGCGCCGCGTCCAGCCCGGTGAACCACCACCGCGCGCAGCTCTACCCTTCTCCTCCGCGCCCGACCAGCGATGAGCCCGATCAAACTTGCCCCCTTCCGCCGAGATCGCGCCACCGAACAAGGAGCTCCGGCGAACCCCCTTTTCCGACCACCGCAGCTCCACTCCTCCTCCTATCTTCCGTGCCCCGCTCCCAAGCTCTGCCGCACGCACGCTCTCCGAAACCCCCTCTCCGTCGGAGAGCAAACCCTCCGCCGCCTCTTCCTCCAGATCGTGCAAACCCTCCGCCACCGTCATCGCTCACCTCCGCTCCTCCACGAGCGGCGCGTGCAACCCCTCTTCGCCGGCGTGCCCTAGCCATCTCCGCCGTCCCCCTCTCTCGTCCACCGCGAGCCAAACCCTCTGCCGTCCCGATCGCAGCCTCGTGCCGCCTCCATTACTCTGCAGTCGTCGAACTCCAGCTGCCGAGTCCTTCGCCCTACAGTCTCTCGACCGCCTATTCCTCCGCCGACCTAACCCGCTGAGCCCCGACCGCCGCTCGATCCCTGCTCTCGCTCTCTCCTCTCAGCTCTCTCTCTCTCTTTTGGGTTTTTTTTTTCCTCTCTCTTTCTTCCTTGTCTTCTTTAGGAAGAGCAGTAGCATTGGTTCTGATTTTTTGTTGTTTTATTTTATTTTGTGTTTTTTGTTGTTGTTTTGTCTTCTTCTGCTTAGTTATTTTATTATTATTATTATTATTATTATTATTATTGTTATTAACAGTAAATTTTTTTATTTACAATTGACTAAGGTTAGTTATTATTATTATTATTATTATTATTATTATTATTATTATTACTAGGTATACCCTACTTTACATGATGAATGTATGTACATAAATATATATTATTAATCATTAGGGTTATTTGTCATATGAAATATTTTATTACATTTTTATCAAATAAAAATATTTAGATGATAAATTTTCCAAAATTATCTTGTAATAAGAATAACTGTATTAGGCTTGGTCTATATTTTCAAATTCAGTTTCTAAGCCCTAGAATATCAGTACATTATGTTCATTTATATAATTATAGTTTTGGCCTTAAGTTAGCCTAAAAACGTATTATCTTTGGTATTTTTAATATACAGCTTTTTGGCCTAGAAATTTAGTTATAACCCTAAAAACACGTTTTAATTTTCTTTATATTTTACTAAAAACTATTTTTACTAATTTTAGCCTTTTTGAAATATTTATTTTGACTAAATATAATATATTTTTATAAATATTTTTATCGTATATATTATTTTTCTAACTTCCTTCGAATTTCCTCCAGCCCGTGACTAAGCCCATTATTCCTATCATCCTGCCAATTCCGTCCTTTCTCCTGTCCACCCTAATTAAATTGACCCTTCTGGACCCAATGGGACTGTCTGTGCCACTACCCGAAGTCACCTTGCATAGTTGTTATATCGAAGTTGCAGATCGTGCCACCTTGATCATTGCAGTACACCAGGCGTCCTACCTGGCAAGACACCTTGCCATTTGCTGTTTATTTATTTTAGCTCATATTTCATGCATTATTTACTTTCTTTATGCAAATTAAACTGTGATACATGGCTTAACCTGTTAGAACTTACTGTTCATTTATATTTCCTGCTATGTATTATTTTTCTCACATTAAACCTAGATTTAAGGGACCACCTTGTGTATTGCGTTCATTGGCCTGGACACATTGTAACACGAAGTTGTGTGTCGCATGTAGGACACGAAAGTGCGTGATTGGCTGGCCACCAGTACGTACAAGCCGTGCGATAGGAATAACCGCTAATAGAGGTTGCATGTTTAGTTTGACTTAGCGGTTATAGTGGTTTTGTGTTGTGGATACAAGATAGTAGGCATTGGGCGGGGAGGACAATTCCTTAGCGTATGGGCTTCGATGCACTTCCTTTGTGACCCGGACTCTCCGCTGGAGATACGGGGTTGATGACCCATGATTACTGACGGCCACTGACGATTCTGCGGAACGTCATGCTCTTACTGATGGGGCCTCTGGTGCCCAAGGGGGACTATGCCGATCCTATTTAGCCAGGGCCCATGCGTAGGAACGATTGTTCTTAACTACATATCACTTAGAACGGTAGGCTATCTTTATCCATTAGGTACGAGTACTTTTGGTTTGAGTACTTGTATCTGACCGTGGCTTGGAACAATAACTTGTCACGGATTAGTTCGTCACATCTTGTCCTTGTTTGGTTGTAGTTGTGACTTACTACTTCAATGAGAAGGTATTGAACCTTGTTGGGGTCCGGATACCATATTGGATTCTTAGCATGGAAAGATACGTCACCATGAATTAGTTTACCATCTCCTGTCCTTGTTTGGTTGGGGGGATGGTACGCTCGTTCAGTAGGTGCGTATTAGACCATGTTATAATTCGATTTACTTATTTAATTGAGCAATATTTATTCAGTTTATATGGCATGATATTATGTGTCTTGTTACGTCCCTCTGAGGACCTGGTTATCTCTCCAAGTGTGTGCATTTGTCTTTCGCAGGTGTTCTCGCTCTAGCTATTTCTTCGAGGATGATTGCACTTGGATCGTCTTCGCTTCGCTCGCCAGATTCATATCTTTTTTTATGTATTTTTCCTTTACTTGTTGGTAGTGGATTTGTCTCCGTCCAATATATTGTATCAAGACAATTCATTATCTTTATATGATGTCTTTTATTCATTTATTTTGCGTGGATGAGATTAGTTATGGTTCTACTGCATTTTAGAGCTTATGTATTCATACGAGGTTTCCATATATTGGAGTGTACTTCGTACAAATACAGCTGGCATGTCTACGTTCCTAGTCCTACGTATTTTGGGACTGGGGCGTTACATGATCCGAAGACTCTCCAACTTCAACCTTTCACAATAGTTTTTGATCTCGTTATACAATAAGATGAAGATCTTACTTTTCAACTTAATAACTCTAACACAATTTGTGGATGGCAAATGAAAGCTTTGTAGAGTTGTTTGTGGATAGGCTTTGGTGGTTTAGAAATTTTTAGGCTCAAAGCATCAACCTTGAATGAAGGGGTTCAAGGCTATTTATAACCAAAGCATTGAAAAGAGCTCAAAGGCAACTTTTCAGTCAGCGATCGGTATACCGTCGGTACGAACCGGTATACCGTCGAAATACCGGTCTGGAATAGCAACGGCTAGAAATATAGCCGTTGGGATCATTAAATTTTAGAAATTCGACCGTTGGATTTTCAACGTTACTAAATCGGTATACCGTCGGTATAGATCGGTATTCCGTCAGTATGCCGATTTTGTAGACAGAAACTTTCTGTGAATAAATCGGTATACCGTCGGTATGCCAATTTTCATCCGAAAGTGATCCTGGGCTAATTTATACCCTAGCTTTCAATTTTGCTATCCATTTTTTGTGTTTACAATTATTCCTAAGACTCATTACAGACTCCAGAAATACTGTAGCAGGTGCAGGCTTCTTCAGAGTCTTGAAATGATGATGGCATGGCTTGGCTTCTTCCTTTGATAGGTACTGGCTTTTTTCCTTGGCGGCAGATGTCCAAAGACATCCAGTTTATGAAAACTGAATACCATTCGGGGGCTTCGCCCCCGAACCACCGACGAGGGGTGCTGCCCCCTCGACCCCCGTCCGCTGACCGGTCAGCGGAACCTCCGAGTGGATGGCTTCGGAGATGTCGTCGGGTGGTTCAGAGAAATCTTGTGGGATCCGTCGTCTTTGGCCCACCATAATTTCTTCATTGTATATTTCCACATTGATCTTGCTTATTGCTTTTCTGCATGTACATGTTAGACGAACAAAGCAATATACATAGTAGCAAGTATGATAAGTTTAATGCACATTAGGACAATTCTGATTTTAAGTATAAGTGCTAAGGTGATAGCATAAATGTTAGTGATATCATAATGATTAAACTTTAATTGAATGACCACAATCAAAAACATAGTTTTGATTTTGGCAACCCGATTAAATTTAAGATAGATAAGCTCATATCACTAATATGTAAAACAATAGGCACATATCACCAAAGGTATAAGTATAAGTAGAAATGTTATAGCGATAGTAAGAAGATAAGTGATAATAAAATGCTAAACTTAACATATTAACCATATTCAAAAATATGATACAATCATTGGGCCAACAAAAGTGACATTCTTTGACTTGGCAAATTTTTGTACTACGATCCAATGGTCTCAGAAAAGGTTATTCACAAACCAAATAGAATTTCAAAGGAAAACAATACAGTCATGCGTCATAGTGGTAAGAGCCCATGCGTCTGACTAAATTACAGATCCTTGTCACAATCAATCTTATATGACTACAGGCTTTAGAGTCTATGTTCCTTGCAGACTTATGTAGTTGGAACCTCTTTATATGTTCATGAAGTTTCATCTTACTTAAAGCTGGAAAATATTACAAATCATACAGTGCAAATCTATGTGTCATAGGCAGTCATGCGTCATTATGAAGGCAGTGATTCTTCAAAAGTTGAACATCAATTTATGTGACAAGATTAAAATTGGAATAAAATACAAAATAAAACTCTTATTAGCAGTTAAAACCATGATTACATATGATAGAGATATATTACATTCTAGATTCATTTTCTAAAATCATGGTCATATCTGATGGAGATTTATTACATTCTGAGTCTTCTCCATCAGGTCCTCTATCAGTGTGAGCCGTAAGATATGGAAAATGCTGTACTGAAAAGAGACAACAACAGAGAGGGAAGATTGTGACATATAAGTCCAGTGCCAATATTTTCCCAACCTTACAAGGTTTGTGGTAAAAATACAGCATTGATTTGGCTCCCAAGAAGGTGCTCAACCACAGACTCTTGCTTTACATTTGCAAGTATGGGTCACCCTCTGCAGTATCCAGCAGTTCACCTATAATATTCTAGTCCCAAAATACGTAGGACTAGGAGACCGTATACATGCCAGGTATGTATTGATAGGACTCTTGCCCGGTTCGAGTATGTATAAGCTGTAGAGTAATGACCAACTATCTATACTAATTAATAATATCTCTATGTTTCAAACCACAGTAATATAGAATACAATAATGAACAAGATATAATGTAGTGTGCACCCTATGCTATATTTGTCTAAATATACTCGAAAGAATAACTTGAGTCTATAAATACTATTGTCACGACCCGCACCCTGATTAGCGGTACGAGTACGTGGTTACGTCCACCATACGCCGCAGAATCGGCGGTAGAACGCTGTATAGGTCGTCTATAAATACTACAGTAGACAAAATATATGGGTACCTGTCATCTCCGCATGGAGGTATAATATGGCATAACGAAATCACAAGACAAACTAGGATAGATAGCACGAATTGGAAATATGATAGAAAGAAAAATTGGAAAGGAGTTCAAGATCCAACACAAGCTCAGAGATATAAACACATCACAGAAACTTAAAATATAATATAAAAACTACAGTCTGAAAATACTAGCTGGATCGCAGTCCAGGCAAACCTATTTAACAGTCTAAATAGGGGCTATATCATCTACGGGATCTAGGGGTAATGTCTCATCAAACTCTATCCTAGCCATACCCATAAAAGGTAGAGCAATCAGCTAACATGCACTCTGTAAACATCAATGGTTATCCTGTCAGGAAAATGAGCAAGTACAAACACTAATATCAGTTCCATATGAATTGACAAATTTTATAAGAGACAGTATAATAAAATACAAGACAAAATATAGGATGGCTTGGGAGCTATTCAGAAGCCAAGTTACAACCCGTAAACCAAACAAGGACCGGGGTTGTAACCCTTCTCCTGAACAGAACTTAGCCTCCAATCAAGGTTTAGCATAAGATCATGTAGAACATATGAGTACTGAATATCATAACATGGTGAGAAAAGTACTAAATGTAGAACTGAGTAGGATTTATGATGTAATAAAATAAATATAAAATGTGCCATGAATTATTAGAGCGTTATGTTATTGGCTTGGGAAAGTACAGTACAGGCTATCCACTTGACCCGAAAATCACATGAAAATCACTGAAAAGGGTCATGCCGGCAAACCTGGATAACGAGCACAAGGAATAAGATCTCGCTACACCCTACGTGAGGTGAGAGTGGCACGAGCACAATAATATAGTGACATGATGGTATTGATCACATAGCCCCTAATAATTCCCCATCCCTGAATAGTATAATAGATCCGGACATGACACGTCATGACATGGGATTCCCTAAGAGGGTAGCTACTCCCTCTCAGGAATCGGTGTCTATACAAGTACAGGAAACAAGACAGAAAATGTACCAATATACCAAGAAAATCCAGGAACAACATCTCATGTCATGATCCGACATATACTAGTCCGTGAACCATCGTGTCGGAAATTAAGTAAGACATTACAACTGAATTGGATATAACAGATATCAAGACAATGAAAACTATCAGGAAATGTACTCGCCTGTGGTCTTGAGCTGTCAAATGGAGTCGATGCTCAGAGTGATGCCACAAACCAAAAGATGAGATATATATAAGCTAATTAGGGTTCAACAGTATTAGGCAGGATTATATAGTATAAGCTATGTAATCTAGGTCAATCTCAGTCCAACTAACTCAAACTAGGTCACAGGAAGTCAAACCAAGACAAACTAGGTCAAACTGGGTCAAAGGTTGACTTTTGATCAACTGGTCAACTTTGGGTCAAACTAGGCTAATGTTGACTAACAGTTGACTTTTGGTCAAAGCAGTCAAACTTGGTCAACCGAGGTCAAAACTAGCCTAAGCATACTATTCCTAATATTTACCTACCAAGATACCATATATCTTGGTAAAAAAGGATCAACTCTAATCTAAGAATTTAAAATATCAAGTTGTACCTCGTTATTCGTACATCGAAACCTACGACACGCTAATCGAGATAAGATAATCAACGGTAAAGTTAATAATATTATCACAGTGATCCTTATGATCATTTTGTCAATTTTAGCGATGTGAGATCACTGGAATCGACTGATCTCAGTTTCGTTGTACTAATTCCGAAATACAAACTTAATAAGAATTAATTATAATAAAAGGTAATACACAGAGAAAATATCTACAAACATTGTCAAATGATAAAACAAACATCACCAAAGTGTCAAGAATTGGCAAATCAGCTAGGATAGCCTATCCATAAGTCCAATTTGGACACAGGGGAAAAAAGTCATTTCGGGTCAAAACGGTGTCCGTGTCGGACCCGCTATGCACCGAAAAATGTGCAAGGATACTAGTACACTAAATCTAATAAATTATATGTCCACGAATCCAGAATGACGATACGAACCCAATGGTATATCCAGAAATTGGATTCCGTTGACCCGATCTCAAATTGGTCAGTTGACCAGGACATTGAAATTCCGATTTGCACGAAAAAGTGTGTCGGAGACAATGTCCTCAAAACTCAGCAAATTATATTTCAACGAGTCTAGAATGACGATACGAACTCAACGGTATATCCAGAATTGGATTTCGATGAGCCGATCTCAAAATGACCTGTTGACCCGGATATTGGTATCCGACTTGCACCGAAATGCGTGTCGGAACCAATGTCTACTAAAACCTAGTAAATTATATGTCAACGATTCCATAATGATGATACGAACTCAACTGTATATCCAAAATTGGATTCCGATGAGCCAGAGTCAAAAAGTCCCATTGACCCGGACTATAGGGCCCGCTTTGCACCGAAATACGTTCCAGGGCCCACGTCCTCCAAATCTAACAAACTTTATATGAAAACGTGCCAGAACGATGCCACGATTCTATTGGTGGTGTCAGAAATTGAATCCGGAGTCCCGGGTTCAAAAATGGTATTTAACAAGTTGGAAATTACGAATTCGGACGGCCAACTTTGGCGTCAAATTCAACCAATCAAACGTGCTCACAATGAAACAAAACTTAAGGGACAGGAAGAGGGTTATACCAGCTACGCATAGGAACCAGTGGAATGCCCTATAGAGCTGCGATGGAGGAGGTACGAACCGACGATGGGGTATATACCGAGATTGTGACGGAGCAGAGAGTTCGCCGATCCAATGGTCGGATTTTCTGAAAAATGCACGCGAAGTTGCTGCTCCGAAACGTGATTTGTGAGTTGATTTCGAGCTCGTGCCAACGAAATCCCGTGCCAAACGCATAAATCGGCTCCGATACACGTCGTAGAGGGGAGCGGTGACCGCTGAGGTGTGCCTGAGGGTTCTTCCAGCTTGGGCGGGGCGACCACGACGGCCGTGGCACCGACGGCGGCGCTTGTGCGCGGCTACTGCCGCTGCCATTGCCGGCTGCTGCTGGTGCACTTGCTCGCTACTACTCGCTGCTGCCAGCCATGGCGGCGACGGTGGCGCAGCTAGGGGGTACGGCAAGGGGTTGTATTGGTGCGACTGCAGGGCAACGTGGCGGTGGATGGTTGAAGGAGAGGTGGCGTACAGTGGTGGTGATGAAGTGGTGTGGTGATGGTGGTTCGGCTGATGAAGAATAGGAGGAAGAGGTGACCGGCCATGGAGGATACAGTCGGAGATGGTGACGGAGAAGCTCAGCCAGGAAGGAGTAGGGGGAGGAGCTGAGCTAAGGGAAGGTTGTCGGCCAAGCATGTGGGGAAAAATGTGGAGAGGATGAGGAAAAATGGGATGGGGCTGTGAGTATTTGGAGATGAGAGAGAATGTAAGAAATTAATAAAATAAAGGGGGATGTGTGTAAATGAGAAGAGAGAGTGGGGTGCATGGAATTTAGGGCCGGCCATGTGTTGGGGGGATGTGTGTGTCAGTTTGGGGGAATAAGTGGTATGGATTGGTAGAAAGGAATCGAAGGGCTAGGATTAATGTAGAAAATATATTATTCTTAGGGATTTAAATCAAAGGGGGTTATCCAAGAAATATTTGAATAGGTAGTCTAGGTATTTAATATTTTTCAAGGGCAAAGAGAGTGAGGGTGTCACGAGGGAGGGTAACATGAAGCTTGGACTAGGTTTGGTTGAGCCGGGTCGGGCCAAAACAGACTGGGTACAATAAATGAATTAATTTTGGGCGTTTATGATCATTGGTAAATAAGTAGCATGTAGGGGCTCAAATAAATGGGACACAAGTGTCATGTAGGTAGTAGGCTTCATGTGGACCATGTCTATATTTAGGGTCGACTAGGTTGGATCGATGTTGGCTCCCGAAATTAAATTGGAAGTCAGGTCACATTTTTACGGTGGATAATTAATTGTCCTAAATTGACCCAAAAGTTGTACGAAGCAAATAAAGCACAAGATGGTCTGTCTGTGTGGGACACGAAGGTCATGGGTGTAGGGCGTCTCGAGTAGATCATGCATGAGGAGTTGGTTTCTAGAAAATGACTAGCCTTATGCTCCTAAATTAAAAGTTACGGTAACGTGCATATGATGATCAAAGATAAAAGTAGAAAAATCAATTAATAATTATTTAATGATCAAATGGTCTAAATTGACCCGAAGTTGTGTGAAGCAAAAAGAGTACAAGGGAACAAGTTTGGATGGGACATGATATATCAACATGAATGTAATCTTTTCTACTACACACTGATGAAGAGAGTTTCCAGAGATTGGCATCCCTGACGCTCCAAGAGTCAAAGTCACGAAAAAGAACATTAAATAAAATAATAATCAAATAATAATATATATTCAAAATAATTGATTTATAAAATTGAAAAAAATAAGCCCTAAATTCAGGAGGCTTACATCCTACCCACCTTATAAAAAATTTTGTCCTCGAAATTAGAATCATCTAATAGGTCAAGCTAAAACATATAACTGCTATGGCTACAATACCCAATCTGCTACCCTTGTGATCATCTATGTTGTTTCTCTCTACAGATATTTTGGTTCAGGTTTAACAAAGGTCCTTCTATCATAAACTACGTCATTAAACCTAAGCACAAGATTCTAGTCCTAATTTCATAGTCACAACAATATACTATTCTTTACCCATCTAAGATACCTTAAAATCAATCTATACTATCAAACTAATCATTCTTAATGGTTTCTAAGTCCACTATAGTTAGTCACTCATATCTGTCCTATAAGCCTAACCCAATAAATCCTTAGGAAAAATATACTCATCACAATCACGCATTAACATATTATAGTTATACTACATAATCTATTAACAAGGTTTGGCTATTTCAGTCATCAATTAAATAGAAGGTAACAAGGGCCTAAGACTGGGTCTAGCAATCCATATCAATTTTCAGACAAGGTAAGGGTCAAGCAAGACAGGAAAGCTTGTCGAATTATTTCTAAGAATAGTACGAGGCCAAACGAGATGCATAGGACGCAGTCGAAATAAAACTCGAGAACCATATACCTCCGTAATTATGTCACATGAAGTTACTATCGTGCGAGTGTGCATCTGGTTGCGATTAACTTTTTTGTTCCATGATACGACGGATGGCTGCAGTGCACAGCTGCCACGCCAGATAATATAGGTTCCTGAACTTAACTTGGCCAAATCCGTAAAATATTTCCAATTTTTTTTTTTGCAAAATAAAGGAGAAGATGTTAGTCAAAAGGCTTAGGGAGTGGTCCAAGTAGAATTCGAGAAACATATTTAACCATGATGCCGTTATCTGAAATCATACCTCGCCAATATTTCTCTGGATGCAAACTTTTTATTTCGTAATACAAGGATAAATATACTTTTCGAACCTTTCCTGAATCAACCCATGAGGCACTTTCAATAATTATCTGGAAGGACAAGAAGAATTACCTAAGAGGTTAGCAAAGAAGAGTTTAGTCAAATTATAGGGAAGACGGAACACAAAACAATCATGTTAAAAAAATCCTAATTGTGGTTGTAGATAGACAGAGTTAATCAAGACGGAGAGAATGATGATAAAAATTTGTTCTTGCTCATCTGGTCCTAACGAAGTGATTCGATTTAAGATATAATCTGATAACCATACACGTCTTCCTGAAATTATGTTGCCAGAATTTTTGTACGTCAGTAAGCATAGCTGCAATAAACGATAGAGTCCATAACTAAGGTATACACCCTAAAATCATGTCATCTGGAATTCTTACCACGCCAACCGGTATGGCTGCAAGAAAATCCAAATCCATAACTAGGATAAGCATATCTAAAATTAGGCTCTATGTCCTTGTCATGCTTGCCAGTATGACAGCGATAAATTCTAAACTCCATAAATAAGGCAGACATTTACCTTATCAGGATATACCTTAATTCAATCCACAAAATTTATCTCGAAGCAAGATCAAAGTCAACAACGAACATCAGGAATCAAAATCAACAACAAATCAAGGAAGTGTAAATGGAGGCAAGTGAGAATAGACTTAAGAGTTTTTAAAATAAGATTCTCAGGGGCTATCCCCGAAATCTATCAAGAGTTCCTAACTGTGATTGAGCAACTCCTATCATAACCTAGAACCTATATCCTAATAGCAGGTTCATAGCAGCGCTCTAAGTCAAGCACTACTACGAAATCATACTAGTTGCGACTCTGACCTACATGGGCCACCACAAAAATGTGTCACGACCCGCACCCTGATTAGGGGTACGAGTACGTGGTTATGTCCAGCATACGTCGCAGAATCGGCGATAGAACGTTGCATAGGTCGTCTATGTAGCGCCCCGCTTTCGATAGGCGACGGAACTTTATAATATGCTTGTGCCGAGTCAGATCGGCCGGGAACTTAGATGACCATCTGACTCGATCGCTAAGCTTGGTAAACGTTAACGCCTTGCGGTATCGATTCAAATCGATTTGGACGGAAGTTACGAGAATCGATCCAACTAATGGAACGACTTCTGTTGGAATAAGTCCTAGATGCAGCGGGCTGCGTCTCGACGAGTGAGCTCTCTATAAGAGTCCCTTCGACGGCACCGGACCGCTGTATGGTTTTCTTGGAGCTTTGCCGCTGGGCTTGATTGAAGTGGTTTCGCGTCATTTTCATGGATGCAATTACAAATTTCGATGCAAGGGAAAAAGTAGGAAATCTAACAAAGTGTTGGTGCCATTATAGGAGCTCGCATAACTAAGGATTAACGTTGCGTAGCGCTTCGACGACCTGCACGAAGCAAAGTAATCGGTGGGTGATTCGGTCCCTTCTTTTCTACTCTGACCCGTAAACTTATTCATTGCTTCGAATTCATTCAAATCGAACGATACCAAGTTAATTGCATGCCAATCCACTAAGTCCAAGAACTCGGGAAAAAAAAGTATCGATTTAGAGAAATTCACTCTAAAAATACAAGTCTATCACATAAACCAGAAAGTTTAAGGTTCTAGTAAAAAGATAGACTATTTTACGTGCTGTAAAATATTATGAAAAGTTGATCGTGGGTTATGATGCCTCGGACAATTTGGTGCCTACGGGACGCTAAATCGGGAGTACGACTTGGGGAAAAATGAATCATTTGATAAGTTGGGGGAAATGATAATGCCGTTCAATACTGTCCGCGCTATACAAAACTGTTGCATATGTTAAACTGTTCACGCATTGGCATGGTCATGGACAGCTTGTGCACAAGTTGATATTTTTCCTCGAATCGATATCCGGGGCATCGGAATCGAATCGACCTAGGGGGAATGAATAATCGTGCTTCGGCACTGATGTATTGCGGGACCGTCAGTTTGGCTTGCAACCTAGACTGAGCGGGCCGAAATGTCGTTGAGATAGTCCCACGTGATGTGTAACATCAATGACCGCATATAAGATAGTAGCATGCTCACCTATTGTCTTATGCAGGTGTAAATATTATTTCTGTTTTTATGTAGGGACGAGCACGGCCGTGGTAAGAAATATGATAAACTGCTATGGTTCACTGTATGCTTTATTACGCAAAGATGGCTATCGAATATGAACTGAATTCATTTAGTTCTAATAGAAAGACAACTCTAAAGCATGTCTACCCTAACAATCAGAGTCAGTTTAGACGAGTGGGTTCGTTTCGTCCACTTAGCAAGTGTGCTAATCCCATTCCCCCAATTTCCCCAGGTGCGACGGACGTGCTCAACTAAACTGGAGCTGAAGTACGGAGAGGCGTTTTGAAGCTTTTCCTATCCTGAAGTATTTTGAAGCCAATTCAAGTCGACGGCTTATGTATAAAGGGGCAGAATGTATGGGACGGCAAGCGTTAGTTCAGGCAACTTGTCGAATATATTTTCTTCTATTTCAATCAATGTAGTCGCAACGACTTCCAATATAATTATGACTTGCACTTCGTTGTAAGCTATAAATGAAAAGCATTTCTATCTTCCTACACTGCCTCTTATATTCTGATGTGATTTGTGAAGTTTCGACTTGGCGTATTAATATCAAAATGAAAAGATAACCATTTGAGAACTTGTCATCTTACCTTGCACGAGCACAACTCCAGGCTCGTGCGGCATCACGCCTTAGCGAGGACGATCGAATCGGCAAAGTAACACCGGAGACGAACGATTTGTCGACTCAGGGCGTGACAAATTGGTATCAAAGCACAGTTATGTTTCCTCGAATTTTCGAAAGATGTTTCATTGTTGGAATGTCCGTTGCGATGGCTCGATTGAATGCTTGTCGACATGCTGCGTGAAATAAAAGTTCTATACAGGTAAGTCCGTAGATATTTTAAAAAATACTAACGGGTTTACTATGTTTTGTAGGAATGACTAAGAAAAGAAACAATCCTGCCACAACCCAAACTGTAGATAGTACGTCGAGCACAAAAAGCACTGGGCCTAGCGAGGCGACTATGGAGAAGATGCTACAGTTGCAGCAGCAGCAGCTTCAGATACAATTCAAAGCCCAATTCGAAGCGCAACAGAAACAGATGAATGTCCTGACTCAGATAGTGAGCAGAATGGCGGGCAATACCAAGACGACGGACGAAGAGCCCGAGGAAAAGCAAGGCGACCAAGAAGGAAACGAGAAAGAAAAGACTCAACCGCAAATGATAGATTCTTCTTCCTTGTTCAAGGCAAAGGAGTTCCGCAAGATGAATCCACCCAAGTTCAACGGCCGAACGGAGCCTGATGTGATCGTGGGATGGCTCGCAGAGATGGAGGACCTGTTTAATCCGCTTAGCATTGAAGGGTCCCAGCGGGTAACTTGTGCAGCGTTACAGCTGCAAATGAGGGCGTATGACTGATAGGCCACTAAAAAATAGGAAATCTATGAAGCCGATACAGATGCCACGATTTCTTGGAAAATATTCAAGGAAGCCTTCCTCGAACAGTACGTTCCTCGTACCGTCCATCAACAAAAAGAAGACGAGTTCATGACGCTACGACAGGGAAAAATGTCTGTCGACGATTATGATTCGAGCTTCTCAAAGCTGGCAATATTTGCCGGCGCCTTCCTGCCCAACAAGGAAGCATGGTGTGAACGCTTCCAATAAGGCCTAAATGACGAACTGCGAAGGGACGTCATGAATTAAAGGTGCCGAACATATCGTGAATCCTATAATGCCGCTCTTGATAGTGAACGCATCTTTAGCCGTAATTCGAGTAGAGGTATCCATAACCACTTCAACAAGCGTCCTAACGACGCCGGCGCCGGGGGATCGGGAATAATAAAGCGTCCGAATAGATTCGATGATCGAGGCCATGGCAGTCAACACTGCACCAGGTACGGTAGGCGTGGGCACCGAACCGTTGACTGCATCACGAGATCTTGCTACAAGTGTGGCGAGGTAGGCCATATAGTTACATATTGCCCGCACAAACGTCCGAATCAACACAACCTACCGAGGAACGTTCCGAATCCGTATAAAGTGCCGATACTACAAGGCACGAATGCGGTGCCCGTCAACCATCAGAACCAACGCCACGGAGCTCAAGGCCGAGTTTATGCCTTAACTTGGGACGAGGCACTTGCGTCCGATACGGTTGTAACAGGTATATTACTCTACAAAGATATACCTGCTCGAGTATTATTCGATTCGGGTGCGACGCATAGCTTTATATCTGCTAATTTTGCGAGAGAAAATAAAATAACCATGCAATCACTAGATATAAATATTAGCGTTAGCACTCCGTCGGGAGTCGATATGCCTGCCAACTTTATTTGTAGGGATGGCCACATTTGCATCGGAGGAAGATATCTATCCTTGGATGCCGTCGTACTAGACATCAAAGATTACGACATCATCCTGGGTATGGATTGGTTGGGCGCTTGTCGTGCAACGATCGAGTGCGCGGAGAAGAGAGTGGTATTTCGTCTTCCTGGCGAGACAGAGTTCTCATATTCGTGCGGTACGGTCTCGAAGACGGCAATGATGGTGTCGGCAATCTCGGTGAGGCGTATGCTGCATTCCGGCTGTGCAGGATACTTGGCATCAGTCCGAGACACACGGAAGGATAATACAAACACAATGCAGACTGATGTTGTGGCAGATTTTCTCGACGTTTTTCCTGACGAGATGCCAGGGATGTCGCCGGATCGAGAAATAGAATTCAGCATCGATACCTTCCCGGATACACGGCCGATATCCAAGACTCCTTACCGAATGGCTCTAGCAGAACTGAAGGAGCTGAAGGTGCAATTACAAGAGTTGGTAGACCGCAGATTTATTTGCCCTAGCATCTCTCCATGGGGAGCTCCCGTATTGTTCGTGAAGAAGAAGGATGGGTCGATGCGGCTATGCATCGACTATCGTGAACTCAACAAGGCGACCGTGTGGAACAAGTATCCTTTGCCATGAATCGACGACTTGTTTGACCAACTGCAAGGCACATCAGTATTTTTAAAAATCGATCTTCGTTCAGGCTATCATCAATTGAAGATCAAGTCCGACGACGTATCGAAGTCTGCCTTCCGTACTTGATATGGTCATTACGAATTCCTCGTCATGCCGTTCGGTTTGACGAATGCCCCAGCCGCGTTCGTGGATCTGATGAACCGAGTCTTCCGACCTCAAATAGATAAATTTGTAGTCGTGTTCATCGACGATATCCTAGTCTACTCAAAGAATCGGAAAGAACATGCGGAACATTTGAAGACGGTACTGCAGATTCTGCGTGAAAACAAATTATATGCCATGCAGAGTAAGTGCGAGTTCTGGATGAGTAGCGTGACATTTCTCGGACATATAATCTCTGTCGAAGGTGTCGCGGTGGACCCAAAGAAGATTGATGCGGTGGTGGATTGGAAACGACCTGCCTCGGCTAGCGACATTCGGAGTTTTCTTGGCTTAGCGGACTACTACCGTCGATTTGTGCGAAGCTTTTCAAAACTAGCGTCGCCTCTGACTCGCCTCACCCAGAAGGGAGTAGTATTTGAATAGAGCGACGACTGTGAATCCAGCTTCCAAGAGTTGAAGCAACGGCTCGTCTCAGCTCCAATCCTTGCACTTCCAAACGGTCCAGAAGGCTTTCAGATATTCAGCGACGCGTCGGGAACTGGCCTTGGGTGCGTACTCATGCAGAGAGACAAAGTCATCTCCTATGCTTTACGACAGTTGAAGCAGCATAAGAAAAACTACCCGACACACGACCTAGAATTGGCGGCGATCGGCTTTGCGTTGAAGTTATGGCGGCACTACCTCTATGGTGTGGCATGCAGAATCTACACAGATCACAAAAGCCTAAAATATTTATTTACGCAACGGAAACTCAACCTACGACAGCGACGTTGGCTCGAACTCATAAAAGATTACGAGCTAACGATCGAGTATACACCGGGTAAGGGAAACGTGGTGGCCGACGCACTCAGCAGAATGTTTATGGGAACACTGGCCATAAACAAGAAGATACAGCGAGACCTTGAAGTGGTGGGTATCGAACTCGAAATTGAGTATCGACACCTGCACCTAGCTCAGCTGAAGTTAGGATCGAGCCTGCTTAGCAAGATAAAGACCGCACAGGAGGACGACTCATTCTTGAAGAAAATGCACGAGCTGATTTCAACGGGAAGGGCGACTGACTTTGCGGAAGGCAGAGACAGGACGATGCGACTAAAGGGAAGGCTTTGCGTTCCTGAAAATGCCGAACTCAAAAAAGAAATTCTGACGGAGGCACATTATGCGAAGTACTCGTTACATCCTGGAAGCACCAAGATGTAGAAGGACTTACGTACAAACTTTTGGTGGCACGGCATGAAAAAAGACGTGGCTACGTTCGTATCACAATGCATGGCGTGTCAGCAGATGAAGGCGGAACACCAACAGCCAGGCGACGAGCTGCAGAACATCGCCATTCCCGAGTGGAAGTGGGACAATATCTCGATGGATTTTATTATGGGATTTCCGAAGACGCCGTGGAGGAATAACGCGATTTGGGTCATTGTTGATAGATTGACCAAGTCGGCTCACTTCATCGCAATTAAAGTAGGATGGAGCGTCGATCGGTTAGCACAAATCTACGTCGATGAGATTGTTCGACTGCACGGGGTACCAGCCTCTATAATTTTGGACAGAGATGGGCGATTCCTATCGCGTTTCTGGACGAGCCTCCAAGCGGCGATAGGGACCAAACTGAACTTTAGTTCGGCGTACCATCCCCAAAAGACGGTCAGACAGAGAGGGTCAATCAGATCTTAGAAGATATATTACGTCTATGTGCGATCGACCTAAAGACTAGTTGGGATACGCATTTGCCGCTTGCGAAGTTTACGTATAACAATAGTTATCAGTCGAGCATTCAGATGGCTCCATACGAAGCGCTCTACGGAAGGAAGTGCCGTTCACCGATATGTTGGGATGAAGTCGGAGAGCGAAAAGTGCTTGGACCGGAACTGGTGGAGCAGGCCGTCGAAAAGGTCCGCTTGATTCGAGATAGACTCCGCATCGCGCAAAGTAGACAAAAGAGCTACGCAGATCTTCGTCGATGACCGCTAGAGTTCTTGGTCGGGGACCATGTGTTTCTGAAAGTAACACCCATGCGTGGTGTGATGCGGTTCGGCGTTAAGGGCAAGTTGAGCCCGAGATTTGTAGGCCCCTTTGAGATCATTGAGCGAGTTGCGACGGTTGCTTATCAGATCGCACTAACTCCTGCCTTAGCTGATGTGCACGATGTTTTCCACATTTCACAACTTTGAAAATACGTGCACGATCCAAGTCATGTGATTAGCTTCGATCAGTTGGAGCTACGTACTGACTTTTCTTACTCGGAGGAGCCTATTAAAATTTTGGACCGCAAGGAGAAGGTGCTGCGAAATCGATCGATGTCCTTGGTCCGCGTACTTTGGTAGAACCATACAGTCGAGGAGTCGACGTGGGAGATGGAGGCAGAGATGAAAGAGAAGTACCCTGCGTTGTTCGTCTAAATTAAGGTCAGACCCTTGTTCTTAAGTTTCGGGACGAAACTTTTTCTTAGTGGTATATTATGTAGCTCCCCGCTTTCGATAGGCGATGGAACTTCATAATATGCTTACGCCGAGTCAGATCGGCCGGGAACTTAGATGGCCATCTGACTCGATCGCTAAGCTTGGTAAACATTAACGCCTTACGGCATCGATTCAAATCGATTTGGACGGATGTTACGAGAATCGATCCAACTAATGGAACGACTTCTGTTGGAATAAGTCCTAGATACAGCGGGCTGCGTCTCGGCGAGTGAGCTCTCTATAAGAGTCCCTTCGACGGGACCGGGCCGTTGTATGGTTTTCTTGGAGCGTTGCCGCCGGGCTTCATTGAAGTGCTTTCGCGTCGTTTTTATGGATGCAATTACAAATTTTGATGCAAGGGAAAATGTAGAAAATCTAACAAAGTGTTGGTGCCATTGCAGGAGCTCGCTTAACTAAGGATTGACGTTGCGTAGCGCTTCGACGACCTGCACGAAGCAAAGTAATCGATGGGTGATTCGGCCTCTTCTTTTCTATTCTGTCCCGCAAACTTATTCCTTGCTTTGAATTCATTCAAATCCAACGATGCCAAGTTAATTGTATGCCAATCCACTAAGTCCAAGAACTCGGGAAAAAAACGTATCGATTTAGAGAAATTCACTCTAAAAATACAAGTCTATCACATAAACCAGAAAGTTTAAGGTTCTAGTAAAAAGATAGACTATTTTACGTGCTACAAAATATTATGAAAAGTCGATTGTGGGTTATGATGCCTCGGACAATTTGGTGCCTACGGGACGCTAAATCGGGAGTACGACTTGGGGAAAAATGAATCGTTACATAAGTTGGGGGAAATGATAATACCATTCAATACTGTCCGCGCTATACAAAACTTTTGCATATGTTAAACTGTTCACGCATTGGCATGGTCATGGACAGCTTGTGCACAAGTTGATATTTTTTCTCGAATCGATATGCGGGGCATCGGAATCGAATCGACCTAGGGGGAATGAATAATCGTGCTTCGGCACTGAAGCATTGCGGGACCGTCAGTCAGGCTTGCAACCTAGACTGAGCGGGCCGAAATGCCGTTGAGATAGTCCCACGTGATGTGTAACATCAATGACCGCATATAAGATAGTAGCATGCTCACCTATTGTCTTATGCAGGTGTAAATATCTCTGTTTTTATGCAGGGACGAGCACGGCCGTGGTAAGAAATATGATAAACTGCTATGGTTCACTGTATGCTTTATTACGCAAAGATGACTATCGAATATGAACTGAATTCATTTAGTTCTAATAGAAAGATAACTCTATAGCATGCCTACCCGAATAATCAGAGTCAGTTTAGACGAGTGGGTTCGTTTCATCCACTTAGCAAGTGTGCTAATCCCATTCCCCCAATTTCCCCAGGTGCGACGGGCGCGCTCAACTAAACTGGAGCTGAAGTACGGAGAGGCGTTTTGAAGCTCTTCCTATCCTGAAGTATTTTGAAGCCAATTCAAGTCGACGGCTTATGTATAAAGGGGCATAATGTATGGGACGACAAGCGTTAGTTCAGGCAACTTGTCGAATGTATTTTCTTCTGTTTCAATCAATGTAGCCGCAACGGCATCCAATATAATTACGACTTGCACTTCGTTGCAAGCTATGAATGAAAAGCATTTCTATCTTCCTATACTGCGTCTTATATTCTGATGTGATTTGTGAAGTTTTGACTTGGCGTATTAATATCAAAATGAAAAGATAACCATTTGAGAACTTGTCATCTTGCCTTACACGAGCGCAACTCCAGTCTCGTCCGGCATCATGCCTTAGCGAGGACGATCGAATCGGCAAAGTAACACCGGGGACGAACGGTTTGTCGACTCGGGGCGTGACAGTCTATAAATACTACAACTAGATAAAATATAAGGGTACATGTCATCTTCGTACAGAGGTATAATATGGCATAACTCAATCACAAGACAAAGTAGGATAGATAGCACGAAATAAAAATATGATAGAAAGGAAAACTGGAAAGGAGTTCAAGATCCAACACAAGCTCAAAGATATAAATACATCACAGAAACTCAAAATATAATATAAAAACTACAGTCTGAAAACACTAGCTGGATCGCAGTCCAGAGAAACCTATCTAACAGTCTAAACATGGGCTATATCATCTACGGGCTCCAGGGGTAATGTCTCATCAAACTCTATCCTGGCCGTACCCGTAAAAGGTAGAGCAACCAGCTAACATGCACTCTGTAAACATCAACGGTTATCCTGTCAGGAAAATGAGCAAGTACAAACACTAATAGCAGTTCCATATGAATTGACAAATTCTATAAGAGACAGTATAATGAAATACAAGACAAAATATAGGATGGCTTGGAAGCTATTCGAAAGCCAAGTTACAACCCGTAAACCAAACAAGGACCAGGGTTATAACCCTTCTCCTGAGCAGAACTTAGCCTCCAATCAAGGTTTAGCATAAGATCATGTAGAACATGTGAGTACTGAATATCATAACATGGTGAGAAAAGTACTGAATGTAGAACTGAGTAGGATATATGATGTAATAAAATAAATATAAAATATGCCATGAATTATTAGAGCGTTATGTGATCGGCTTGGGAAAGTACAGGACATGCTATCCACTTGACCCGACAATCACTTGAAAATTACTGGAAAGCGTTATACCGGCCAACTTCGATAACGAGCACAAGGAATAAGATCTCGCTACACCCTACATGAGGTGCGAGTGGCACGAGCACAAGAATATAGTAACAGGATGGTATCGATCACATAGCCCCTAATAATTCTCCATCCCCGAATAATATAATGGATTCGGACATGACACGTCATGACACGGGATTCCCTAAGAGGGTAGCTGCTCCCTCTCAGGAATTAGTGTCTATACAAGTGCAGGAAATAAGACAGAAAATGTACCAATATACCAAGAAAATCCAGGAACAACATCTCATATCATGATCCGACATATACTAGTCCGTGAACCATCGTGTCGGGAAATCAAGCACGACACTACAACTGAATCGGATATAGCAGATATCAAGATAATGAAAACTATCAGGGAATGTACTCGCCTGCGGTCCTGAGCTGTCAAATGGGGTCGATGCTCAGAGTGCTGCCACAAACCTAAAGGTGAGATATATATAAGCTAATTAGGGTTCAACAGTGTTAGGCAGTTTTATATAGTATAAGCTATGTAATCTAGGTCAATCTCAGTCCAAGTAAGTCAAACTAGGTCACAGAAAGTCAAACAAAGTCAAACTAGGTCAAAGTGGGTTAAAGGTTGACTTACAGTTGACTTTTGATCAACTGGTCAACTCTGGGTCAAACTAGGCTAATGTTGACTAACAGTTGACTTTTGGTCAAAGCAGTCAAACTTGGTCAACCGAGGTCAAAACTAGCCTAAGCATTCTTTTTCTAATATTTACCTACCAATATACCATATATCTTGGTCAAACAGGATCAACTATAATCTAAGAATTTAAAATATCAAGTTGTTCCTCGTTATTCGTACATCGAAACCTTCGACACACAAATCGAGATAAGATAATCAATGGTAAAGTTAATAATATTATCACAGTGATCCACATGATCATCTTATCAATTTCAGCGATGTGAGATCACAGGAATCGATTGATCTCAGTTTCGTTGTGCTAATTCTGAAATACAAACTTAATAAGAATTAATTATAATAAAAGGTAATACACAGAGAAAATATCTACAAACATTGTCGGATGATGAAACAAACATCACCAACGTGTCGAGAATGGTCAAATCAGGTAGGATAGCCTATCCATAAGTCTAATTTGGACACAGGGGCAAAAAGGTAATTTGGGTCAAAATGGTGTCCGTGTCGGACCCGCTTTGCACCGAAAAACGTACAAGGATACTAGTCCACTAAACCTAACAAATTATATGTCCACGAATCCAGAATGACGATATGAACCCAACGGTATATCCAGAATTGGATTTCGTTGAACCGATCTTAAATTGGTCCGTTGACCAGGACATTGAAATTCTGATTTGCACGGAAAAGCATGTCAGAGCCAATGTCCTCAAAACTCAGCAAATTATATGTCAACGAGTCCAGAATGACGATACGAACTCAACGGTATATCCAGAATTGGATTTCGATAAGCCGATCTCAAAATGACCCGTTGACCCGGATATTGGTATCCGACTTGCACCGAAATGTGTGCCAGAACCAATGTCCACTAAACCCTAGCAAATTATATGTCAACGAGTCCAGAATGACGATACGAACTCAACGATATATCCAAAATTGGATTCCGATGAGCCGGCATCAAAAAGTCCCGTTGACCCGGACTGTGGGGTCCATTTTGTCCGAAATGCGTGTCAGGGCCCACGTCCCCCAAATCTAACAATCTTTATTTGAAAATGTGCCAGAACGACGCCACGAGTATACTGTTAGTGTCAGAAATTGAATCCAGAGTTCCGGGTTCAAAAATGGAATTTAACAAGTTGGAAATTACGAATTCGGACGGCCAACTTTGGCGTCAAATTCAACCAATCAAACGTGCTCAGAATGAAACGAAACTTGAGGGGCAGGAAGAGGGTTATACCAGCTTCGCATAGGAACTAGTGCCATGCCATACGGAGCTACGATGGAGGAGGTACGAACCGACGAAGTTGGCACCACAAAATTGCCCAAAAATAACACAATTTAAAGCGTCAACTTGGTGGCCGGTTTTGATGTATCGAACGATAAAAATAACGGACGAAACTTGAGGGGCATGAAGGGGTATATACCGAGATTGTGACGGAGCAGAGAGTTCACCGATCCAATGGTCAAATTTCCCAAAAAACCCACGTGAAGTTGCTGCTCCGAAATACGATTTTTGAGTTGATTCCGAGCTCGCGCCGACGGAATCCCGTGCCAAACGCACGAATCATCTCCGATACACGTCAAAGAGGGGAGCGGTGACCGCTGAGGTGTGCCTGGCGGTTCATCCAGCCTGGGTGGGGCGACCACGACGGCCGTGGCTCCGACGACGGTGCTTGTGCGCGGCTACTACCGCTGCCATTGCCGGCTGCTGCTGGTGCAGTTGCTCGCTGCTGCTCGCTACTGCCAGCCATGGCGGCCGTGGCAGAACAACCAAGGGGCAAGACGAGGGGTCGTAGTAGTGTGGCGGCTGGGCAACGTGGCGGTAGATGGTCGAAGGAGAGGTGGCGTGCGGTGGTGGTGATGAAGTGGTGTGGTGATGGTGGTTCGGCTGATGAGGAATAGGAGGAGGAGGGGATCGGCCATGGAGGTCGTAGTCGGGGATGGTGAGGGAGAAGCTCGGCCAAGAAGGAGTAGGAGAGGAGCTGAGCTAAGAGGAGGTTGTCGGCCAAGCATGGGGGGGGAAATGTGGAGAGGATGAGAATAAATGAGATGGGGCTGTGAGTATTTGGAGAGGAGAGAGAATGTGAGGAATTAATGAAATAAAGGGGGTTATGTGTAAAGGAGGAGTGAGAGTGGGGTACATGGGAGTGAGGGCCGGCCATGTGTTGGGGGGATGTGTGTGTGAGTTTGTGGGAATAAGTGGTGTGGATTGGTAGAGAGGAATACAAGGGCTAGGATTAATATAGAAAATATATTATTCTTAGGGATTTAAATTGAGGAGGGTTATCCAAGAAATATTTGAATAGGTAGTCTAGGTATTTAATATTTTTCAAGGGCAAAGAGAGTGAGGGTGTCATGAGGGAGGGTAACATGAAGCTTGGACTGGGTTTGGTTGAGCCGGGTCGGGCCAAAACAGACTGGGTACAATAAATGAATTAATTTTGGGTGTTTATGATCATGGGTAAATAAGTAGCATGTAGGGGCTCAAATAAACGGGACACAAGTGTCATGTAGGTAGTAGGCTTCGTGTGGGCCATGTCCATATTTTGGGTCGACAAGGTTGGATCGATGTCGGGTCCCGAAATTAAATTGGAAGTCAGGTCATATTTTACGGTGGATAATTAATTGGCCTAAATTAACCCAAAAGTTGTATGAAGCAAATAAAGCACAAAATGGTGTGTCTGAATGGGACACGAAGGTCATGGGTGTAGGGCATCTCGAGTAGATCATGCATGAGGTATTGGTTTCAAGAAAATGACTAGCCTTGTGCTCCTAAATTAAAAGTCACGGTAATGTGCATATGATAATCAAAGATAAAAGTGAGAAAATTAATTAATAATTATTTAATGATCAAATGGTCTAAATTGACCCAAAATTGTGTGAAGCAAAAAGAGTACAAGGGAACAAGTTTGGATGGGACATGATATATCAACATGAAGGTAATCTTGTCTACTACACACTGATGAAAAGAGTTTCCAGAGATTGGCATCCCTGACGTTCCAGAAGTCAAAGTCACGGAAAAGAACATTAAATCAAATAATAATATCTATTCAAAATAATTGATTTATAAAATTGAAAAAATAAGCCCTAAATTCAAGGGGCTTACAACTATGCTAACAAGCAGAATATAATTAAACATATATGAATATGTAACCGCGAGAGATATCTGAAACGGTAAATAGCAACCATCATGATCAGGAACCAACTCCGTTCAGTCAAACACTTGGAGAGATAACCAGGTCCTTAGGGGACTAGTAACGTACATAATATACATGCCAAGGTACAGATGTAAAAATATGATCTAAGGCAATCTACTGTATCCGTCTATGTGCTATGCAAGAGAGAAACTCTCCTAGAATACCAGACCTCTCCACTAAGGCTCACAAGCACCTCAGCAGGATATTATCCCCAGTACCGTTTCTTGGAACCAAGAACAATCTATTCTCGACAGTAATAATCCTCTACTATGCTACAGAGCTAAAGGGTTACTAAACAATAGGCAAAACGACAACATGTCTGATATTGTAGTCAATTTCTCCCCAACCCCATGTCTAGAATCTATCAATGTCAAGTCTGCACAGTCATCTCGATAACAATAGCAATAATGACAAAAAAATATAATATGCTAGTACGAGATCAATACCCCGAATAGTCATGTAAACCTTGCATCATGAATGTGTCAGTCTCCTGTGGTCATTTGTGTCAATGGACACGTTAATATGCACGCAATGCCTAATGTCAATACTCGGTATCATCATCATAATATCGGTACCCGTCTATAAAATCGACAGTAAGTATCGACGTCCCTAAGTCATGCAATACTGATCAAAGTAAACGACAATCAAGAAACAGGAAATGATCTACAACCGCGGCAAGGTACACTTGCCTGTAACTGTTGTTTGAGGGTAGGCCTGACCAACTTCGGTGTCCTCGTCACCCCTTCTGAGATCACCTATAACACTATTATTAATATTCTATCTCATCTTACTATATATAGATTATATTAGTATCTATACCTACTAGTCGTCATAATGTCGATATAACTCTATACCGTATATAAGTACCAACTTTCCTTATAAAAATAACTTATAACTATTACAAAATAATAAATTTAAATTCTAAAAAATAATTATAAATATCTATATATTACCAAAACACTATTTTAATGGTGGAAACTCATGTACAATAGGTCCTATGCCAATACTACACATTAATACCACAATTGACCTACTAATTTAGCCCCAAAATAATAATTAATTAAAAATATTAAATTTTGTAAAAATTTTGAAAATCAGTTAAAATAATGTTTTTAACATTAACCTTGCACAACATGTAGTTTAATAGAATTTTATGAAGCATTGGAACTTTTGGACACAAGAAACATAAGATTTTTTTGGAGTTTGATGTTACGAAAAATGTCACAAATTTTTAAAAATAGAAAATGAACCCAAAATGGAACAGATAGATGTGCGTTGTAAATATATAAACGTCTAGTTTCTAAATAAAAATATTAAAAGGATCAAAACTGAACTTAGTTAGGTAAAAAAAACTACTCGCAACATAACTCGTCGGTTCTGGACACCTTGTCATAGAATCGACGCTACGTGCAAACTGATTGGAACTGTATGATCCAGCGATCTGTGATTGAAGTGAAAAACATAGAGATAACTTCTAGTTTTGGTTCGAGGTGAATTGGATGAGAAAATTTTGCTGAAACATTATCTAGAAGTCGACTAACCTGCTGTGACAAATTCACCACAAGTTCGTTCGACTTCGGGTGCCTTTCGTGCCTCGTATCAACCAAATTATGGGTTACGACTCCTCGAAAAGGTGTCAGGGTATTAAGGGGTGTCTTAGGGTTGATATGAAGGTGGTAGGAGGGTTGGAAGAGGTTAGGGTGATGTGTTTCGGTCGGGTGGAAAGGAAAGTGCAAAAATAGAAAATAAATTATTGGGGTGCTCGGTTTTAATAGGAAAAGTATATAAAAAAGTGTTTGGAAAACCTAGGTGGGAGAGGTTTATATATGGGAAAAGAAGTTGGGGTGAAGTAGGATTTGGTTTGGTGGCATTTGATTGCCTATTCTAAAAGATACACCAATTCTATCTCCTCGGTTTTAAATCAGGTACAAATAGAAGTTGTTTGAATTTAGTTTAAATTAAAATTGAATTAATATTGCTGTACATTAATTCATATATATTAAGATATGTCTAATAGGTTAGGGTACCATAGAATAGGCTCCACGGGTCCCTAGTTGGACTAGTTTTTGGTCGGTGAAATTTTGTGATCGAGTTTGAGTTCAATATGTCTATAGTTTCGACTTGTGTGCCATTTGAAAATAAATAGCACATGAAAACTTAACTGAGTGGCACTCTAGTAGCATGTGTGCAGTAGACTCAAAATGGATCAAAACCATATATTGGGTCATACGGTTTCGATCTATGTCGAGTTCTGAACTCGAGTTGGAAGTTAAGGCTAAAAATTTAATAATAGTCTTAACGGCCTAAGTTGACCCAAAATTGTGCGAAGTCAAAAGAATGTTGGAGAACAAATTTGTATGGTACATGATATGTCAAACTGAAGGTGGATGTGCCTAGAACTCAAATATGGAATTTGATTTGATAAATTGATATTTGTTGTGCTTCAAAATTTAAAGCTACAGTAAACTACTAATATAGTCATTCTTGACTTTAATATTTAAAGTATCCATATAAAATAATTAAAAATAATTAAAAATAAATTCTAAAAATCATGGGGCTTACAATCAACCCACCTTAGAAAATTTTGTCCGCAAAATTAAAATGAAAAATCTATAGCATAAGAATACTTAAGCTTAAAACTTACCCGAATCCGCTAATAGATGGGGATATCGCTCCCACATGGAATCTCCTCGCCCCCAAGTAGATTCTCCTGGAGAATTGTGCTCCAATGCAACCCGAACTAATCTAATTTTCTGTCCTCTAAGTGTCTTCTTACTAGTATCCAAGTTAACAACTGACTGCTCCTCATATGATTGGTCGAATCCCAATGTGATCTCGTAATGATCGGCCACATGACTGGGATCAATCACATACCTCCCCAGCTGTGAGACATGGAATACGTCATGTATGTCTTCTAATGATGAAGGTAATGCAAGATGATTTGTCACTTCTCCAACACGCTCTATATTACCAAAGGGTTACAAATCTAGCGGTAAGGCTTCTAACTTCGCTCTTACAGCTTTATATGTGACTAACCATAAAAAATTCACAATTTCTTCGTAACTCCATTAATTCTTAAACTATATACTATATTCCTATAAGTTACATCATCAACTTCTATAATAGTTCACTTAGCGATCCACTTCTTTCTACCTATAGGTAATCTATACAATCCTTACAAGTATGCCTATCTGTGGGGGTAAAGGTCGAGGCTGAACTTGACGTATTCATAAACCTATTGGTCATGCTTCTAGTCCTACCCTTTGGTAGGTCATTTCAAGACTAGTTTTACCATGTATAGAGATGATCGTCCATTCTACTTAGATCTTCTTACTCTATCTAACACGCTTAGATTACTAACCATCTTGACACTATCGTTAGATAATAATTCTACTAGTGCTTCTATTCTAAGCCCTATCTTAGGCAAAAGATAGCAAGATTCAGTCTAATGATTCTATGATTGCTTGTTGGGGTTAGGCTTCATACTGTACTATACTCTAACTTATGTCATAGGGGAGTATCTATGAAATTCTACCCAACTTAGCTCCTGTAAAGCATAGATTCCTATCTTCTTCAAATAAAAAATTCCTATAATAATGGTTCTACACAGGCTTAGGTCCAACCTTAAATGCATGGCATACCAAGTCATTTTAACAAAACTTCCTAAAATCTACCACAATGGGGGTCCTATTTTCTTAAGACACTATAACAAATACCAAGTTTAACGGCCTAATCTCTAAAATCGAATATCTAGTATTCAGGATAAATTATATTCTTATTATCTAACAAGTCTCTATGGATATGTAACTTCTAATTCACTCTATCTGTTTGGCAGGTGTAGGGATACCTATCAATCGACTAAGAGGAATTTTCTACTAAAACATCTATAAAATAGAATGTTACTCTATTCTAATTGGTCTTTCTAGTAGAGTGGTTCTACCCTACTTATACAAACCTTAGATAATCAGCATCATAAAGTTTTTTGC
Source organism: Iris pallida (assembly GCA_029216955.1). Classification (NCBI taxonomy): domain Eukaryota; kingdom Viridiplantae; phylum Streptophyta; class Magnoliopsida; order Asparagales; family Iridaceae; genus Iris; species Iris pallida. The sequence continues at coordinate 24,825,382 of JANAVB010004800.1, forward strand.
TAACATAGCTTATATCATGTGAAAAAATATAATCAAAGCTACCTCAACTAGTTTGGGTACTGGTGGAACACCTTGTTCTTCAAATACATACATACTGCAGGTACAGTTGTTAGTCCAAAAGGCATTAACAAACTGGTCATGGTTGTAGCGGATCCCGAGTACTATCCTGGGAATATCCGCTTTTTGCATCATCCCTGATAATATCCCGATCTTAAGTCAATAATACACACATTTGATCCTGGCAGCTGGTCGAACCGGTCGATGGCGAACTATACTTCGAGTTACCAGAGCGATCTTAGGCTTCAAATGATCAATCGGTCTGAAGATGGCGACCACCTACTCATTCTAAAGCATAAATTATCTATCATGATTTCCTAAGAATGAGACTAGCTAATCTCTAAAGTCATGATCTAACTTATATTACCTTAGAGGTCATATATCTCGATTTTAACCAGTTTACCAACTTATGTGGCTTGGGTTTTCTCCAATCGTCTCTCCTAGCAATATGGTATTTTTACACTAAAATGTGGTCTGCTATGTCCTAACTCTTCTATGCTTGTCTACTAGGTAATGGGCATCTGCTAATGCTAGACAATGCTTATATATGATACCTTGACAACCACTTACCTATGGACTAATCTTCTAGTCATAGTTGTTAATAGGTCCTTTCAAGCTATTCCTCATATATATATATATATATATATATATATATTTTATATATATATATATATATATATATATATATATATATATATATATATAGTAGTATGTCTAGTATAATACCATCCTTGCCACTCTTCAAACAAATATTCCTAGATCAACACCATGGCTCAACCTATCATCACACATCATTTTAATTCAATCACTTGATAAGAATCTCCCTAGTAAAGATCCTTCATGTCACTATCCGAGGTAACTTTACATATGCATACCATCATGTTTTCTATATCCTTCATTAAATATTTTCTAAACCTTATTGCAACCTTAAAATTGTCTTTATGGATTCTATAGTACCTTGTTGAATCATCCTATCCATAACAAGATTTTTGAATTCTTTCAATTATAGTCTTTCATTTGGGTGATCATATTCTATTTGGAAACCCGTATCTAACTCTAAAATTCTTCCATATATTCCATCAATCACTTTAATCATCATGACTGGGAAACATAACTTGCCTTCCTTACTAATCCTCACTTAAACTTGCTATACCTCCAGTCCATCTCTATATGACATCTCTATATCATAGGTGGATGGTAGAATGGGTGTACCCTATTGATACTAGAATCTCTCGTTAGGGTTAAATCGCCTATAAGAATTCTATTTTGTCAGTTTGATCTACTCGGTCTATCTAGTTGAGGCGTCTATCCAAACCCTTACTACCTTAGATAACTAATTCCTTTTTAACACACCTCTATCAACTACGTTCAATCAACGATGGAAGATAATCCTAATGGTTCATCAAGAATGAGTACTCGTCCTTCCAAAATAGGGAAAGATGGGAGTCGAAGACAAGGGGTTCAAGAAAGATGATTGAATACAATTTTCAAGTTCCAAGGACAATAGAGAAAATTAAAAGAATTTTCAAAGCAATGGTGGATTGTGATCCAAATATACTATCCTATCGCAGGCTCGATCGGCACAGTAATGTAACCGAAACGATATGTTATGACCTACATGGGCCACCACAAAAATATGTAATACCCCAGTCCCAAAATACGTAAGACTAGGAGACCGTGTACATGCCAGCTACGTATCGATAGGACTTCGGCCCAGCTCAAGTACGTATAAGCTGTATAGTCATGACCAACTATCTATACTAATATCTCTATGTCTCATTCCACAGTAATACAGAATACACGAATGAACAAGATATATCATAGTGTGCACCCTACGCTATATTTGTCCGAATAAACTCGAAAGAATAACTTGAGTCTACAAATACTAGGCTAACAAGCATAATATAATTAAACAGATATGAATATGTAACCGCAATAGATACCTGAAACAGTAAATAGCAACCATTATGATCAGCAACCAACTCTGCTTAGTCGAATACCTAGAGAGATCACCAGGTCCTTAGGGGACTAGCAAGGTATATAATATATATGCTAAGGTACAGATGTAATAATATAATCTAACGCAATCTACTGTATCAGTTTGTGCTATGCAAGTGAGAAACTCTCTAAGAATACTAGACCTCTAAACTAAGGCTCACAAGTACCTCAGCAGGATATTATCCCCAATACCATATCTTGGAACCAAGGAAAGTCAATTCTCAACAGTGATAATCCTCTACTTTGCAACAGAGCTAAAGGGTAACTAAACAACAGGCCATACGACAATAGGTCTGATATTGTAGTCATGTTCTCCCCAACCCCATGTCTAGAATCTAGCAATATCAAGCCTGTACCGTTATCTCGATAACAATAGAAATAATGATAAAAAATCTACTATGCTAGTACGAGATCAATACCACAAATAGTTATGTAAACCTCGCATCATGAACGTATCGGTGTCTTATGGTCAATCGTGTCAATGGACATGTCAACATGCACGCAATGCCTAATGTCAATAATCGGTGTCATCATCATAACATCGGTACCCGTCTACAAAACGGGCACTAAGTATCGACGTCCCTACATCATGCAATGCTAATCAAAATAAACAACAAGAAAGAAACTTGAAACGATATGTAACAACGGCAAGGAATTCTTGCCTGTAACTGTTGTTTGAGGGTAGGCCTGACCAACTCTGGTGTCCTTATCACTCTTCCAAGATCACCTTTAATAATACACTATTATTAATATTCTATCTCATCTTATGATATATAGATTATATTAGTATCTATACCTACTAGTCGTCATAATGTTTATATAACTCTAGACCACATATAAGTACCAACGTTCCTTATAAAAATAATTTATAACTATTATAAAATAATAAATTTAAATTTCGGTACCAAAATACTATTATAATGATGGAAACTCATGTACAATAGGTCATATGCCAATACTATACATTAATACCTCAATTGGCCTACTAATTTAGCCCCAAAATAATAATTAATTAAAAATATTAAATTCTGTAAAAATTCTAAAAATTAATTAAAATAGTGGTTTTAACTTTACCTTGCACAACAAATAGTTTAATAGAATTTTATGAAGTATTAGAACTTTTGGACACAAGGAACATAGGATTTTTCGATATTTTGACAAATGCCACAAAATTTTAAAAATAGCAAACGAACTCAAAACCAAACAAATAGATATGTATTGGAAAGCTCTCGACATCTAGTCTCAGAATAAGAATATTAGAACAATAAAAAATGACCTTAGATAGGTGAAAAACTTCTTGCAATAGAACTCATCAGTTCTGGATACCTTGTCGTAGAATCGACGCCACAGGCAAACCGCTTGGAATTGTGTGATCCAGTAACCAGAGATTAAAGTAGATACACATAGATAACTTTTAGTTTTGTCTGAGGCAAATTGGATGAGAAAAAGTAGATAAAACCTCATCTAGAAATCGAATAACCTATTGTGATGAATTCAACACAAGTTCGGTCGACTTAGGGTGCCTTCCGTGCCTCGTATCGACCAAATTTGGGAACGAGACTCCTCGGGAAGGTGTCGGGGTGTTAGGTGTGTCTTAGGGTTAATATGAGGGTGGTAGGAGGGTTGGAAGAGGTCGAGATGGTGAGTTTCGGTCGAGTGGAAAGGAAAGTACGAAAATAGAACATAAATTGGAGGTACGCTCAATTTTGATAAAAATATATATATATAAAGTGCTCGAAAATCCTAGGTAGGAGAGATTTATGTAAGGAGAAAGAAGTTGGGGTGGAGTAGGATTTGGTTTGGTGGGATTTGATTGCCTATTCTAAAAGATACACCAAATCTATCCCCTAGGATTCAAATCGGGTCCAAAATAGGAAAGTTGTTTGGATTTAGTTTAAATTAAATTTGAATCAATATGACTGTACATTAATTCATATAAATCAATATAGATATGTCTAATAGGTTAGGGTACCCTAGAATAGGGTCTATGGGTTCCTAGTTGGACTAGTTTTGGGTCGATGGAATTTTTGTGATCGATTAGAGTCCAATATGTCTATAGTTTCGACTTGTGTGTCATTTGAAAATAAATAGCATATGAAAACTCAATTGAGTGGTACATTTGTGGCATGTGCGTAGTAGGCTCAAAATAGGTCAAAACCATATATTGGGTCATACAATTTCGATTTATATCGAGTTTCGAACTCGAGTTGGAAGTTAGGGCTTAAAATTCGATAATTCTTAATGGCCTAACTTGACCCAAAATTGTGCGAAGTCAAAAGGATGTTCGGGAACAAATTTGGATAGTACATGATATGTCAAACAGAAGGTGGACGTGTCTAGAATTCAAATATGAATTGTATTTAAGAAATCGATATTTGTTGTGCTTCAAAATTCAAAGCTACAGTACACTACTAACATAGTCATTGTTGACCTTAATATTTAAAATATCCATATAAAATAATTAAAGATAATTAAAAATAAATTTCAAAAATTTGAGGGCTTAGATCACCCAAGTAGGAGGATACAAAATTGGACAAGCACACAGTCTAACTGCCAACACTGTTCGTCATCGACAGTATTTTTATTGGGACTCAAACCCACTCTTATCACAGATGCTACGACAGTAAAACCAGCCCGTTCCAAGCCTCGTCAGATGGGTGCAGACAACTAGCTGGGTCTGAGGACTACAAAGGTCCTCCATGTAATGTGCTGAATCATGTCGACTTAGACATGTTGTGGTGTTCTTCTAAGCTCCATCTGAGCTCTAGCCATCCAAGGAATATCCTGAAAATATGACAAGTTCAAAGGGAGTTAGGCGCATGAAGTTAGTTGCACCACATAACAGCAAAAGGCACATAGGAATCTGACAGTTAAAAGTTTCATGCACTTAAGAATTGTAGCAGTACTTCCCAAACAGCACAATGTTGACAGTCTTGCTCACGTATGCAGTATATTTTCTACTTTTATAGTATATCTTTCTATATGTATCACTATGTACTCTGAGGACATATTGTGTTCAAAACATGATCAAAGTGGAAATCGCTGCTATAAGACTCCATGTGAAAATATGTGATTGGTGAGGAAAAGAAGAAGCATACTTTAGAAAAGTTTACCTTTCAAAGATCGATCTTTTTTCTAACTCCTAGCATAACCGAATAGGAGTGTTCTCAGCAAGGTGATGCTCAGTTCCCTCACAAGTTTGCACAAATTCTCTGGAGTATTAATCAGCAAATGCTTGGTAAAAAGTAATGATGACAAGTTCTGTCAAAGTTATGTCCTATTTATAGGAACAAAGACTCACTATGCGGCAAAGTACTATGCGACCTGATTCTGGACGAAGAGATCAACTCAGCATTAACTATCGCATAATTTTCTGTTCTTGAAATCGCGGATGACAGTTGACTTAGCCTTGATCCAAGCAATTGCTAGGAATGGCCGCCACAAATTTTGAAGACAGTTCAGATTTCAAAAGGATTCAGTCAAAGCAAATAACAACACGACAGGTTATCTGATGCATCTACAGCTTTATGTGATAGAATCCTCTCTCTCTCTCTCTCTCATACTTCTTGTTCAAAGTATTTCAAAACTTGTTCAAGTTTTAAAAACTTCGAAGGGGGTCTTATAGAAGCATGAAAAATACTAAAAAAGAGCGTAGATGACATACGCCTAAAAATATAAAGTTTTTAAGTCAGAAGCTGTTAGTTAAATACTTAAAATTTCTAAAAGACACATTGTCTAAATATGGGCTAGCGACACGCATGGTTCATTCTGACACATGATGTATTGTTGTCTCTTGTATAAAGAGATAGACCTTGGGCAATATGCAGTGTTTAGACTATGAGGAAGATGTCAGTGATTTTGTCATCTCATCATTATGCTTTGCCAACTATGAAGGAAGTAGTTGTATGCATCTACTTCCATATCAGTGTTTTACAGTAAGCAATTGGAAAGGTATGCATTCAAGTATTGACTAACATATAGTTATTCAAAGAACAGTTATTACTTGCAGTAAGCAACAAATTGCTATGCATCTAACAATATCTGACGCATAGCTGATCCTCATCAAATAAATTGTGTGCTGACATGGCAATGTTTTGTACAGCACGTCCCAAAATATGTAGCGAGCTATACATGATTCTAAAGTAAATTCACTCTCCACTAACTCATAAGGCTCATGTGCCTACCCAGTTTCATGCGTCTCTGAGGCAGAAAACTGTAGATGCATGAAAAATCTCAGCTGAAGACATCCCTTAGCCAAAGTGCAGAAGATGCAAAAGACTGAGGCTCAGTACTAAAAAGATAAAATAAAAGATATGGAGAGAAGTCCCTTTATTGTCATGTCTACGAAACTCTAATACAGACACATTAGGACTATATATAAGGGAAAAATTATGTTCTTCTACAAAGGATCTAGTTCAGATTCGACAGAAGCCTAGAGGCATATATAAGGGCTGTAGTCTTCATCGAAGCGCAACCTTCCTTCATCTCGATACACACATTAGAAGATTGACCTCCACCGAAGCATATTCTGATTTTCTTGTGGGCGCAGCCTCTAAGATGCATATCAGTAACTTAGTACTTTGAAGAAGCCAGAGCCTTCAAGCCAGAGGTGCAGCTACCTACCTGCGCCAACCTCAAAAACAAGATGGTGGTCGGCCCCCCTCCTTTTCTTTTACTTCAGAAGCTAGTGTATTCACTCCAGAGGCGCAGCTACCTGCCTGCGTCCATCTCAGATGCACAAGGGTGTCATACCCTTCCCTTCACAGTAAATTCTTCAATATTCATAGGCGCAACTACTTACTTGCGTCCGCATGAGGCGCAGGACGGTGATATGCTCACTCCATCTCCATTCCTACGGTATAGTCTTCTCCAGATCAGAAGCTTAAGTCACTTCTCTACAAGTGACTTGGGAACTCCCATCGCAACCAATGCAAGCCAACCTGTCGCTCCAAAAGCACAGTAACCTCGCCAACCTGAAGCACAAGCCTACTTGTCTCCTACAGCACAGTGACTCTGATAGCCCAAAACATAGCTTCATAAGTTACTCTATATGCACAGAAGTCTCGTCGTCATTCGAAGCCAAGTCCACTCGTCGTCTGAAAGCACGAAGTTTCCGTCGTCTCCAGAAGCACAGTCTACTCGTCGCCCCAGAAGCACAGCAGCACTTAGTCCTCACCAGAGGCACAGAAAGCATGGGTCTACCCCAATTGGTTTGTTTAAACCACCTCTTGCAGAGAAAATTGGGATAAAATTATGATTGATATCATATCAGATTGATTTAAATCTTAGACGGGGATCAGTTAGACTCCAAATCTAGGATAAAATCCCAAGATTAACTCGGCTGTATCTGAGCAAGCAAATCGGTACGCGCCACATGTCACCACCTTCAGTTATGTTTATAACCACTAGAGATCTCGTTTGAGAGGAATCTCGATGTCTGCCACGTGTCAGTGCCGTAGAAGCCCGCACCGTACAATAACGACAGATTCTTTCATATCTCAGAAATCCTAATGCACATCGCATATGTGCTCGGTTCTTTATAAATAGAAGGAGTTCTTCCTCCACCAGCGATCAATGAAAATAGAGAGGGAACATTGACAATCGACAATCCTCAAATGATCAACCACCCTATCCAAGAAGAGTCGACCACCCTCATCCACCTATCAACCAAAGAACCAACCAACCAACCATCTTCAAGGGATATTCTCATCCAGACAGCCTTTTGATCGGTAACCCCAGAGTTCCATCAAAGGCACTAGAGGGCCATAGCAAGGTTGATTCATCGTCAGAACATCAACAGAGTAAAGGAGCTACTAGAGTGCTCGATCTCTACCGTCATACTTTCACAGAAACCTCTTCTCTCTGTACTTAGAATATCTTGTTTAGGACTTCCTTCTTTGTATACGAATACCTTATACGTTCAATAAAGCAAAAAGTTTGTTCAACCTTTTGTTACGTCGAACAAAATGGCGACTCTGCTGGGGACTACCTTCTTCTCCAACGAGAAGGTAGAGGCGCAATCTGATGATAACTTGCTAGGAGCTTCTCAAGACATGCTGGTCGTATGCTTCGACCAGCAGGCTTTTGAAGATCTCCTCTCTGATAAAAAGTTGAAGACTTTGAAGTGGTTCGTACAACCGAAGAAGGCTCGATGTATTTGGAGGCCTAAGGTGGCTGCAGCTAGCAGCACGATGGCGGGAACTGTATCTCAGGACCTCCTCAACGTCAAGGTCGCAGAGAAGATCCTGGCTGCTACAGCCGTATCCTCTCTCCCGATTCCCATCACGAAAAAGCATGGCAAGGAAGATGGTGCTTCCGCGGTTGATCTGACGGAGGAACGATGCCAAAGTAAGCGCTTATCGATCCAACCCCTCATGACGGCAGTATTGTCGGTAAGGAGATCTGTCTTCGATAGAATCGCTTTCCCTTCAGGTAAAGCTTCGGCGAACTCTAAATACTACTCGCCCACTTGGGATAGTAGAAAGAGATCCCAGGTGGCTCGTGCTTCTTACAATAAGCGTGCGACACCAGCGACAGACCAGAGGCCTGTGTTGACAGTAACACGTGTAGGTGACAAAAAGCTACACAAAACTGGCTCTCACGCTCCGATTCCTCGACCATTCGAATCTTCCTTCTACTAGGGTACTCCTGTGCGTAAGCTAAGCCCTGGGGTACGTCCCACGGAGAGGAAGCCACACGAGCAGCCATTCTACAAGAGCGACAAGAGGCTTCCTTGCCAGACCTGCTCTGACCGTACTTACATGCAGCTTCCCTATATATACAATGGGAGTGCTATAATAGAAGATCCAACCCTCTCCCAAGCGGAAAAAGAATCTGTAGTGCAACACGTGCCTAAATTAAGGCACTCTTGTATCCAGATTACTATCAACTATCGTTGTCAGCAGACGGCTGTGCCATCGCCGAGCAGGCGTTCCGTCTTCCAAAGACTCTACTCTACGCCGACCCCATTCCAGAGGCTTAACAGGTGGTCGTTGAACCATAGAGAAGGCAAGCCCCACATCGCCACATGATACGCGGTACAGGGTTCCAGAGCTTTCAAGAAGCCCTCCTAGAATCCTTCTATATCGGTTGCTAAACCAAAGAGAAGGTCAGAGAGCAGTAAAACTAAGGTACCCGATGCAGGTGTGTTCCAAGGAACGCATTCCAGATCTGCATTGGGTGCCTTATTAAAAACTAGGGGTAGCCAGCCTCCTACCATGCACGACAACCCTTTATTCTAATCTGACGAGACACAATACGACACGGATGTCTCCATTGGTGCATCCAGTCACCAGACCGGGGGTAGAAACCATACTGAGTCCCAAGAAGATCATAATCTTACGTTATATCCTCAGGACAGTGAGACTCTGGAGTCTGAGCCAGAAAGTGAAGGATCTACGGCTCCCTCGAGTCACCCTCACACTCGGGCTATGTTCATGGCTGGTGGCAATAAGAAAGACAACAACGAAGCTCTCAGACGTATCAAAATCCTCGAGACAAAGTTAGATACGTTGACGGACACCATGAAGACCCTGTCTTCGATCATAATCGACCTCCAGAGTAGCATGGCCCCCACTGCCTCTACACCTGTGCGTGATCCGCCAACCAATGACGAATCCAGCAGGTTGCCAACTGCCAATCAGGCAGGACCATCCTCGTATCCTTCATCGGCTACAGGCTTCACAATGCTGGCCGAGATACAATAGGCCATCAAGGATCTGTATGTTCGTCATTGTAACTCCTCTTCCCAAAATTTTGTGATATATTTTTATTTGATTAGTTTATATTTAATTTTTCTATGATCATTGGAGTTGTGACTAAGCCCACAGGTGAGTTATGACCATCTTGTGGTCACATGATCTCTAGATAGGGTCTATATGCATTCTATAGCTATATTATATTTTATTATAATTTTTAGACATTTTTATATATATTTTTAAATATTTATTCTATGAAGATTTATATTTATGAATGACTTTCATAATTTATTTTGAGGCCATTTGTGACTATTTTGAGACCCAGTATTTTTCTTTAGGCTCTATTAGGTTAAATATATTTTCTATATTTTTCTACAAATTTTTTGAGATTTTTAGATAATTAAATATAGGAAAAACGTATTTTTTAAGACTTTTAGAATTTACTGTGCAAGCCTATGAGCATATATTGACCCCAAATATTTTTCTAGGGTTCATTATGCTATTTTACATTTTCTAAGAATTTTTCCATAATTTTTGGCAATATTTAAGTATTTATTCATTAAAGTTTATATATTTTTAAAGGCTTCCAATATTTATTATGAGGCCATTTAGGACTAATATGAGGTAAAACATTTTTATTTATATTCTAGAAGGTTAAATATATTTTTTATAATTTTCTACAATTTTTTGGATTTTTTTGATATTTATTTCGAGTTATTTGGAGTTAAAATGAGTTTTTAACGATTTCTGCATTTAAATTAACTAATTACACAGTCATCTTTACAGTCAGCTGTACAGCCAGCACTGGGCCCACCTGTCGACGCCCAGCAGCCCACCGACTCTCTCTCCTATATATATATTATTATATTCGTTAAACCTAGAAATTTTAGCACCTTTTTATAGGAGAACTCATCTAGGTTTTCCGACTTCCCGAAGCGATTGCCGTCAACTCCGACGTGATTTTTGTGCGCTGTTTTTTTTGTTGGATTTGTATTGAGGTAAAATTTCTGAATATGTAATTTATTTTCATATATATTATTCCTAAATTTCTGGAAATTCGTAGGGTATCGGTTGTCCAAAACTTGACACATTTCGGTGTTTTCGAGATTCCGGGGGAACCGAAAATTGAAATCACGAACCGTTTGATGTTTCAGAAAGCTAACACAGATCTCTACGACATAAATTTTTCTCAGAAATTATTTCATTTATTTAGTATTTTATTTATCCTGTTGAACTCAGAATTGATCGGTTGATTACCATTTTGGTCACGATTAGCCATAACGGCGATATCTTTTGACCAAAGCATGATTTTGCGGCACGGTTGATTCCAGCACACTTGTGGTATTAAAATGTACCAAGGTGCACTTTTAAAATCTAAAGTTCATAGCATTAGACTAAATAGTCAACGACACGTCTCGATTTGCGTGTTATGGTTTCCAAAATTAGAAACATGACTTTTGATGGCCAAACTTGCATGTTTAGATTATATTCAGATTATTATTAGGTTAAATTAGGTTTTTAAGTAAATTTTTCCAGAATTAATTATTATTAGATTAGTAACCCAACTAGCCACTATTCCATGAATTTAGAACTAGAACATTATAATTGATTTATAGTTTTCGTGCACGGTTCATGGTACGATATGTGTTATATGTTGACAGCTCCTAAAACGGCATCCTGTCATCCTCGGCTTGTGACTACGGTTTGTGCATGGACCACAGGCAAGATACCTTTCCTCTATCTACAGTTTATTTACATGCATATTTATATTATTATATAGTTTTACTAGTTAATTATTTATATGTGATTTGTATATCATGCCTGCTAGTATATATATAGCCTTGTTTATAACTAGCTTTGTAGTTCATATTAGATATATGTATGTATAGTCCTTGTTTATAGTTAACCTTGTAGTTCATATTGGATTGGTTTTCTCGTGTATCGTGATTGGGTCGTGTCGTGTCATCACTTGTACTTGGACTGAGTCGCATCGTATCATAGGATGAATAAGTCATATCGGAACTGCTTTACCTCCTTGTCTTAAAATCTTGAAGCTAACCTGCGAGTCCACATCAGGGGCGAGGGTTAGTAGTTAAGCTAACCTGCGAGTCCATATTAGGGACGAGGGTTAGTAGTTATCTGTCCACACCTGCGAGTCCACACTAGAGAAAAGGGTGATGCTAGCCTGCGAGTCCACACCAGGGACGAGGGTAGTAGTATATGGTTCACACCTGCGAATCCATACGAGGGACGAGGGTGATGCTAGCCTGCGAGTCCACACCAGGGACGGGGGTTAGTAGTATATGGTTCACACCTGCGAGTCCACACTAGGGACGAGGGTGATGCTAGCCTGCGAGTCCACATTAGGGGGGAGGGCTAGTAGTTGTTCAAACCTGTGAGTCCACACTAGGGACGAGGGTTTGAGTATTCGATTGGTTATCCATTGACATCGTGATATCGTGTTCTCTTGTTCTTCTCCAGCAGTTCGTTTAGGTATAGTGGTTCTTCCAGTCGTGTATAGTCGTATCTTCGTACTGATTGGTCTTTTTTCGTTTATTTCCTGTATTTTCTTTATTGCTTGATAAACTGCTAGATAGGCATGTTTTTATGTATCTTGCTATATCCCCTGAGGACCTGATGATCTCTTTAAGTTAGTTATTGCGTGGAGTTAGTTAGCAGCTCTAGATGGCGGATGATTATGACACTTGTGGGGTCCGGATGTGATGATATTGCTTGCAGGATTCAAGTATTGATACCATGTTTATTATCCAGTTCACCCAGCTCGTGTTTTCCTTTTATTATCATGATATTTCATATTTATTGATTCAGTTTATAGACTCATGTTATTTCTTGTAGTCTAATCGGACTACATACTAGTGTGCTGCAGACCATGACCCATACTTGTTCATTCTTGATTATTATTCTTATTGTGGATTGAGATATAGATTGTATCACTCTGATTAGGCCCATTGCTATAGCCGTGACATTGTTTACGTATTCGAGTCGGACTGGAGTCCGCTCGATGCGTAGCTGGCTTACTCACGCTCTCGTGTCCGAAAAGCGGGTACGGGTCGGGACAAGTTTTTTGGTGGCCCAAACAGGTCAGAGCATATCGTATCGATTACGTAACTGTACTGATACGAGCCTGCGAATTTGACTAAAACTTAGAAATCTCAATCCACTCTGCCTTGAAAATTCTCTTAGAAATTTCTCTACCACCTTTGAAATCTCGTATTCGTTCTCGATTATTCTTCCTTGCCCTCCCGTACCATTGATTCTCGACCCTTCCTATTTTGGGGTGACGAATGATCATGCTGTCTAGAATTCATCAGAGATTCCTATGTTATTGCATAATATTGCTTGACTATTGAATATTTGGTTGTTTATAGATGTGAGGGATTATAGATGCCATACGTCCTAGATATCTGTTGGTAGAATCGTTAGCGACTAGTTAGAAGGTTATAAGATTTTAGTGACCGTGTTTTGAGGAGTAGTGTGACCAAAGGTGGGTAGAAGTCCTCAAGTATTTGGAGTTATAAAATGACTAGAGAAGGTCATAGAATATTTTTAAGAAATTAAATTTGAGGAGATTAAGGTAATAGTAGACTTTGATTTTTAAAGAATGGTTATGAATTAGAATTTTGAGGACGAAATTATTTTTAAGGTGGATAGATATGTAACTCCTCTTCCCGAAATTTTGTGATATATTTTTATTTTTTATTTGATTAGTTTATATTTAATTTTTCTATGATCATTAGAGTTGTGACTAAGCCCACAGGTGAGTTATGACCATCTTGTGGTCACATGATCTCTAGATAGGGTCTATATGCATTCTATAACTATATTATATTTTATTATGATTTTTAGACATTTTTATATATTTTTTTAAATATTTATTTCTATGAAGATTTATATTTATGAATGACTTTCATAATTTATTTTGAGGCCATTTGTGACTATTCTGAGACCCAGTATTTTTCTTTAGGCTCTATTAGGTTAAATATATTTTCTGTATTTTTTTACAATTTTTCTGGGATTTTTAGATAATTAAATATAGAAAAAACCTATTTTCTAAGACTTCTAGAATTTAATGTGCAAGCTTATGAGCATATATTGACCCTAAATATTTTTCAAGGGTTCATTATGCTATTTCATATTTTCTAAGAATTTTTCCATAATTTTTGGCAATATTTAAGTATTTATTCATTAAAGTTTATATATTTTTAAAGGCTTCCAATATTTATTATGAGGCCATTTAGGACTAATATGAGGTAAAACATTTTTATTTATATTCTAGAAGGATAAATTTATTTTCTATAATTTTCTACAATTTTCTGGATTTTTCTGATATTTATTTGGAGTTAAAATGAGTTTTTAACGATTTCTGCATTTAAATTAACTAATTACACAGTCATCTGCACAGTCAGCTGTACAGTCAGCACTGGACCCACCTGTCGGCACCCAGCAGCCCACCGACTCTCTCTCATATATATATATATATATATATATATATATATTATTATATTCGTTAAACCTAGAAATTTCAGCAGCTTTTTGTGGGAGAACTCATCTAGGGTTTTCGACTTCCCGAAGCGATTGCCGTCAACTCCGACGTGATTTTCGTGTGCCGTTTTTTTTTTTAGATTCGTATTGAGGTAAAATTTCTGAATATGTAATTTATTTTTATATATATTATTCTTATTCCTAAATTTCTGGAAAATTCATAGAGTGTCGGTTGTCCAAAACTTGACACGTTTCGGTGTTTTCGAGATTTCGGGAGAACCAGAAATTGAAATCACGAACCGTTTGAAGTTTCGAAAAGTTAACACAGATCTCTACGACATAAATTTTTCCCAGAAATTATTTCGTTCATTTAGTATTTTATTTATTCTATTGAATTCAGAATTGATCGGTTGATCACCGTTTTGGTCACGATTAACCATAACGGCAATATCTTTTGACCAAGGCGTGATTTTGCGGCACGGTTGATTCCAGTGCACTCGTGGTACTGAAATTTACCAAGGTGCACTTTCAAAATCTAAAGTTCCCAGTGTTTGACTAAATAGTCAATGGCACGCCTCGATTTGCGTGCCATGGTTTCCAAAATTGGAAACATGACTTTTGATGGCCAAACTTGCATGTTTAGATTATATTCATATTATTATTAGGTTAAATTAGGTTTTTTAGTGAATTTTCCAGAATTAATTATTATTAGATTAGTAACCCAACTAGCCACTATTCCATGAATTTAGAACTAGAACATTAGAATTGATTTATAGTTTTCGTGCACGGTTCATGGTGCGATATGTGTTATAGGTTGACAGCTCCTAGATCGGCATCCCGTCATCCTCGACTTGTGACTATGGTTTGTGCAAGCACCACAGGCAAGATATCTTGCCTCCCTCTACAGTTTATTTACATGCATATTTATATTATTATATAGTTCTACTAGTTGATTATTTATATGTGATTTGTATATCATGCCTGCTAGTATATATATAGCCTTGTTTATAACTAGTTTTGTAGTTCATATTGGATATATGTATATATAGTCCTTGTTCATAGTTAACCTTGTAGTTCATATTGGATTGGTTTTCTCGTGTATCGTGATTGGGTCGTGTTGTGTCATCACTTGTACTTGGACTGAGTCGCATCGTGTCATAGGATGAATAAGTCATATCGGAACTGCTTTACCTCCCAGTCTTGAAATCTTGAAGCTAACATGCGAGTCCACATCAGGGGCGAGGGTTAGTAGTTAAGCTAACCTGCGAGTCCACATCAGGGGCGAGGGTTAGTAGTTAAGCTAACCTGCGAGTCCATATTAGGGGCGAGGGTTAGTAGTTATCTGTCCACACCTGCGAGTCCACACTAGGGAAGAGGGTGATGCTAGCCTGCGAGTCCACACCAGGAACGAGGGTTAGTAGTATATGGTTCACACCTGCGAGTCCACACTAGGGACGAGGGTGGTGCTAGCCGGCGAGTCCACACCAGCGACGAGGGTTAGTAGTATATGGTTAACACCTGCGAGTCCACACTAGGGACGAGGGTGATGCTAGCCTGCGAGTCCATATTAGGGCCGAGGGCTAGTAGTTGTTCAAACCTGCGAGTCCACAATAGGGACGAGGGTTTGAGTATTCGATTGGTTATCCATTGACATCATGTTCTCTTGTTCTTCTCCAGCAGTTCGTTTAGGCGTAGTGATTCTTCCAGTCGTGTATAGTCGTGTCTTCGTGCTGATTGGTATTTTTTGTTTATTTCCTATATTTTCTTTATTGCATGATAAACTGCTAGATAGGCATATTTTTATGTATCTTGCTATGTCCCCTGAAGACCTGATGATCTCTTCAGGTTAGTTATTACGTGGAGTTAGTTAGCAGCTCTGGATGGCGGATGATTATGACACTTGTGGTGTCCGGATGTGATGATATTGCTTGTGGGATTCAGGTATTGATACCATGTTTATTATCCAGTTCATCCAGCTCGTGTTTCCCTTTCATCATCATGATATTTCATATTTATTGATTCAGTTTATAGACTCATGTTATTTCTTGTAGTCTAATCGGACATACATGCTAGTGGGCTGCAGACCACGAGCCATACTTGTTCATTCTTGATTATTATTCTTATTATGGATTGAGATATAGATTGCATCACCCTGATTAGGCCCATTGCCATAGCCGTGACATTGTTTACGTATTTGAGTCGGGCTGGAGTTCGCTCGATACGTAGCTGGCTTGCTCACGCTCTCGTATCCGAAAAGCGGGTACGGGTCGTGACAGTCATGATGCCAAGGAGAAGTAAGAAATACTCCGAAAGATCGGGATCCGGCAGCCATACCCTTCCGAGTGGGACAACATCGTCTATCCTCCCAAATACAATCTGCAGACGCTTATACCTTAAAAAGGAAAGGGGTCTCGCCGACAATACTTGAGGTACTTTACCTCGGTAACGGGGCACCTGGCAAAGGATGATGCCCTCTTTTCTAATATATTCATAAGAGCCCTGCAGGGGGTAGCCTATGAGTGGTTCTACAGTCGTTCGGACGACTGCATCTCGTCATTTGAAGACCTGAATACTCGGTTCGTGGATCGATTCTATGAAGGAGGCATGGATATGACTATGTCGACCCTCATAGAAATTGTCCAGAGAGAAAAAGAGCCTGTCCGTGCATACATCGAGCGCTTTCGCAAGACAGCCCTCAGATTACCATCATGCATGCCCGAGCCCATGCTTATGGACTCCTGCCGCAAGAACATGTTGTCTGCTAAAATGTTATGGCACGGTGCTCCCTGTACGAAGTGGATGCCTTTCATTACAGAGGCGGATGTCGCACAAAGAAAAGCCCAGAACGCACAGCTCCTGGGGCTACACTTTCCTGTGCCCGAAGACAAAGGGGGACGCTCGTCCAGCAACAACCCTATAGACGGAAAAGGCAAGCAAGCCATGACCGTCAACATCTCCAAAGGTTCAGCAGCTGAAAACCCCAAGTTCGCGGAAGCACAGACGCCGAGGGAGACTTACTCCTTCAATGATGAGGATACGTTGGAGCTCTTCGAGATGCTTACGAAGAGTGGCAAACTGTCCATCCTGGCACCCAGGCGTCCTGATGAAGTAGGAAAGGTGGACCATCCCAAGTACTTCCATTATCACCAGTACGTCCATCACTCAACACAGGACTGCTATGTGTTGAAGGGGCAAATTTAGTGCCTCATTAACGCCAACGTCATATCGTTGGATTACGAGGAGAAGCCCGTCACGACCAATATGGTTACTCTCTAGTTCTGGAGTTTTCCACCCATAAAGGTACAAGATGGTGTAATCCCTATTCCAATGGCAACGATGAAGGTAGTCAACCTTCCGCCAGCATAGGACAACGCTCAAGGGCTCGTCCCGTTCTTTACGCCTCAAGACGGAGTCATGAGGGTCTATCCGGACCATGCTCTCGACACGATGAACCAGTAATCATCGTGAATCTCTCAGGAAACATTTCATGACCTCGCTTCTGAAATGTTA
This sequence comes from Iris pallida, assembly GCA_029216955.1. Lineage (NCBI taxonomy): Eukaryota > Viridiplantae > Streptophyta > Magnoliopsida > Asparagales > Iridaceae > Iris > Iris pallida. Next base: position 24,843,147 of record JANAVB010004800.1, read on the forward strand.
TCCTAAGATGTGTCTACTATGTACTCTCTACCTCTGAGTAGTCACCTTCTCCTCAATAGCTGTAAGTTGTCATTATCTTTAGAAAATATTTTACGTCCATATTACATCTGAAGTGTTATTCTACATCGTGTCTACCATGTCCATATTACCTCTGAGTAGTCACCCCATTATGATAACCCCAAAGTTGTCATAACTTCCTAAGAAAAAATATAGTCACGTCCATATTACCTCTAAACTATTATTCTATGAAGAATGATGCTTGCCATGTTCATATAACCTCTGTGCAACGCCCCCTTTTCCTGATGATTCCCCACAAACGTCATCTATAGAGCCCTTCACGTCCATATTACCTCTGAGTCGTTCTATATCCCAGAAGTGTCTATCCTTACCATGTCCATATCACCTCTGAGTAAGGAAAGTATCTCTAGCAAAAACTCTCATATTTGCCATGTCCATATAACCTCTGAGCAGACACCTTGTCCCTAAGAGAATTATCCCCCTGAGGAATTTGTACCCCTGTATAGGATCCACACCGTGAAGAGGGACAAAACAGAAAAGGAAAACAAAACTCCAAATACAAAAAAGGCAATGTCTTCTATTACAAAATCTGCATATGATCCCTTACAAGTTTATGGACAAAAAGAAGCAGGAAATCAAAACTGGGAAGACTGGTCCTAAAGGTCTTCCAGCCGGCTCAACTGATGAGCCCTCCGTTGTGTGATCCATGTGCGGGCCATCCTATCGGCCTCCTGGCGTCTGGCAGTCTCGTCTCCGATAGGGGTCCAAGCCTGACGCGCAAGAGCCAGTTCGGCTTGACTGGTGCCGATATCCGCCCTCTCTTGAGTCAGAGGCTTCGAACGTTAGTGAAGGACTTCACCCTAGTCATCTTATTCTTTTAGGTAACTCTTAGCAAGGTCCAGGGCATCCGTTAGCTTCCGGATCTACTCACAAAGGGCTCTGTAGTGCTCCTCTATAGTTGCACGATGACGAACTCAAGCCCCTTCGGCATCGGCCAACTCGACAATCTTTGATTCGACTTCCACAAGTCGATCAGAAAAAGCCTTGCGCATCTGCTCTTGGCGAGATTCTTCAGAGGCTATCTTCTCTAGTTATGTTGTGGCTAAGGTTGGCAGATTATCATCAAGGCCCTAAAGTTCCAAAGTAATAGCGTCCAGATCATCCAGTAAGCCTCTCGCAATCACAACTTGAGAACCATACTCGGGATGGACGCGCAGTAGTGCCAACTGGCCTTCTACTAGGTTTTGCACCCACCCAGCTAGGGGTTGACCATGCAAAGCACTCTCTATACCATGACTCAAAGCTTCACGGAGGGTGCTCAGCAGGAGTTTGGCACAATATTTTTTATCGGCCTGACTCATAGCGGTCATCGGTGAAGCTGCAGTAAAAGCATCCAAAGCAGAAAGAACAACCCGCTCAAGGCCAGGAGGCATAGCCGAAGTATGAGGCACAGTCATAAGTACCAAAGAGAGGGATTGAGAAAGAACAGAACCCGACGACGGCTGATGTTCGGTGGGCTCCTCGACAGACCCCTTAGCTATGCCGATCAGAGCCTGCCAAATCGCAGGGATCGTCGGTTCATCAGTCCCTATAACTGGCCCCTCTTTAGAGGCCGCAATGATCGATTCTCGCATGACCCCCTCACAGGGATCTCAGAAGAAACTCTATCAGTAAGCCCCAAAGAAGTCCCAGGAAGGAACTCCTCATTCTCCTCCGGGGGCAGCTCTAGTCCTCACTGACGAAGAGCTAGAAAACTACGTCTGTGCCAACACAGAGGCCCACGCTTTCGATGATGCAATCCCTCGGGATAAGATATCCTACGTCATCAACAGAAAGTTGTTATCGAACTACTCTGGCGCATGCTGGAACACCAAATATTTCCTGGACAATTCTCTGTGTAAACTACAGACACAAGTGACAACTGCCAACCATGTGAGCTGAGTTGACCCTGCTCGAAGCACCTACTTTGTAGTTCCAGCCAAGAAAAAAGAAAAGGAACCCATCATATTCGGTCGATTAGAGCATCCGCAACGAATAACTCTTGAGGACCCAGACCTCGACAGCAGCAAAATACAGTTTTACCGCTACACGGTACAGGCCAAAAACCTTATCCAGAAGATGGGCTACGACCTGAATAGAAATAAAAGGATCAATTATGGCAAAGGCCAGCGTCTTCCCTTATGGATTCGTGCTCCAAAGAAAAAAGCTGAAAACTACTACCAACGTACTCGTCGAGGGCTGGGGTACATTACACCTACGTCCACCTCAGAAGATTCAGAAGAAGAAGTCATGAGGCACTCACACTCTTCTGACTCCTCAACTTGGGACTCCAATACCAGCATGGGTTAAGTCTTTAAGAAGATGTTGTCTGCTAACATGATCACTAATCAGTTAACCGTCAAAGACAATCAACGCAGACACTTACAAGAGTTAGAAGTGCTGGAGGAAAAGTGCTTACTCATACAGTAAAGATTGAGCTTTACCAAGCTCGCATCTCCGAGTCCTTCAACAAAAAGGTCTATGAAGGATCCTACCAGATGGACGACCTCGTCTTGGCAGTACGTAGACCAATGGTGATGACCCACAAGACGGCTGGAAAGTTCGAGCCCATGTAGGAAGGACCGTTCATCATAGAAATGGTGTACTCCAACGGTGCTTATCGGCTAGCTAAGCCTAATGGGGACTTGCTAATGATGTCCATAACGACAAGTTCCTAAAGAAGTATTACGTCTGAAGACAGAACTAGCATAGGCACCCATATCCCGTGAAAAGGGTACCCATGAGTTCTGGTAAGGGGATCTCTCGCTCTTCCTCCTATATATTCTCTCAAGTAGATGAAGCACTTCACGCCCATGTTACCTCTGAATTGCTCCTCTATGCCTGGAAGACGCGACTACCATGTCCACCTTACCGCTGAATAGTCGTTCTTCTCGCATCAGCACTATGATTATTCCAGCAGTCTAGAAAACTATTTACGTCCATATTACCTCTGGATTGTTGTTCTATACCCCGACAAAGATCAAGCCTACCACGTCTATATTATCTCTGGTCAGGCAAATCCATTATGAAGATTCCCTCTTTATTCTGAAGACAAAAGCAAAGGGAACAAGAAAGCTTCTACATATAAAAATATGTGGCTACAAGGACCTATTACAGACCTCTCGTAGTTACATACACAGAAGAAAAAAAGCTGAAATGGCGGTGACAGAACCAATCACTTCCTGGTTAAAAGGAAGCCACCGACCGAAGTTGCTACTGGCCCGAGCCGGGAATAAAGACCATCACAGGACTCGCCTATCTCTCCAGCTAGCCAGAGAGAGCAACCACAGCAGCAGGCCTTGCCATTCCTCGGTCAGCATGGCAACCAATACGAAGTCAGGAAGCTAGGGTTCGAGACACCATTGACGCCCGCAACATCCAGGACGCGGGATGTCTCCAGATCCAGTAGTAGTTCTACTACAGCTTCTTTGGATGAAAAGATTTGTCACCGACGGCCATGTAGGTCCTAAAAAATCAAGTTGCATCAATCAACAATGTCAAAGAATCAATATACATCATTTTGATGAATTGCACAGGCAACAGATTGTGCAGCAATCCGATTGCGCACACTGGTTTGCGCACACTTCCAATTGTGCAGGCTGACGTGGCAAAAGTCATTATTATCTGAATCAAATCAAATCTTTCTAACAACTGACAGCACGGATAACGAGGAGACTGTTCATTTTTGGCGCCGTACAGTGCTCGAAGGCGGCTGACAGATGGCAGCGCAATCCAGGATTGCGCAAACAATCCTGCGCAAACTGAGTCTCTACAAACCATTCCTGCGCAGTCTGAGTCTGCGTAAACCAAACTCTGCGCAGTTCAGGTTACGCATTCCACCAACATAACTGATAAAGTACATGTGGCATTCATGACATCAATTGCTCATTACGTGGCAACTGTCTATGCACGATCATGCGTATTTCAATCAAATGATGCCATGTGTCCCAGATAGTCGGCCCACGATCCAGTAACTGCCTGCGCAGTCCAATGCTGCACAAACCAGTTGCTGCGCAAATCATCTTGCGCAGTCCAGAATAACTGAAAGTTAGTTATTTTTCTGAACTCTATAAATAGAGTTTCAAGTCTTCATTTCAAGGGGGATCAAGATCAGACATATAGTTCAGAAATCAGAGAGTTCAGGAGTTCTTGCCGAAGTGCTGCTGCATTCTTCCGAGGCTTTTGCCTTCAACTTTCGAGGCTTTTGCCTTCAGTTTTCAGAGTTGTTCTCAACTTCAGAGGCTTCGTCTTCAAAAGTTCACATCGTCTAAGGGATAAAGCAATCGTCATTTAGATTGGATTCCTATAGTTGCAATTTTCCCAGAATTCTTGTAATCTTTATTACACAGTTTGTATCAATAAAGTTTTATACTTTTGTTTTTGCAAACAAAATGGCGACTCTGCTGGGGAGGTTTTTCTCCTCCGACGAGGAAGTAGCAACTCAATGTGACGTAGCGTCTATCGGAAAGACGCCGAAGACGCTGGTTGTTAAGGTCAACCAGACAGCCTACGAGGCGATGCTCAACTCCAAGACCACTCCCCGTACTGCAGCTACTTCTGCCAAGTGCAAAGTACATTCAGTATGGATCTCCAAGACTGTTGCATAATCCGGCAGTTTTGCCACTAAAGATGCTGTACACTCTGTTGCACAATCTGCTAGTCAGAATATTGCACAATCTGCTGTGCCAACTGATGCACAGTCTATCTCAACAACTGCTGCACAATCTGTTGCAGTCAATGCTGCGCAATCTGTTGCAACTGTTGCACAGGCTACTTCATATGCTGCCTTGTCAAAACACAAGACTCCTATGACTCTGGTGCAATTGGCAGTGGTTTTTCCTGCACAAACCAACACTCCAGCCAGCAAAGTACATTCTAAGCACTCTAAAACAAGGACTCCTGATGCGCAAACCATAGCTTCTGTGGTTAGAACCAATGCACTTTCTGCCAAAGTTTCTAATACACAAGTGGCCAGTGCGCAATCCACCCATGCGCAAACAAAGCATGCGCAATCCAAGAGTAACAGCCCTTTGGCTAAACTCTCCTCTTCTAATAACAAAAGGGAAACTTCTGTTCCTCCCCTTAAACACTCTGCTGTTCCTACACAATCTACTGGGGGTAGTCCTTTGGCTATTCCTCTTCCTCCTCAAAATAAAGAAAAAGGCCCGTTGGTCTTTTCTCAGACTTCCTTGTCTCATGACTTGGAAAACAATAGAGGGAAACGCTCTTTAGCTAACCCTTCTTCTCAAAATAAAGGAAAAGGCCCTTTGGTCTTTTCTCAGTCTTCCTCGGTCTTTACCAAAGAAGATCAAATTGAACGTGTTTCGGCACCTATCAATACAAGAACTCCTACAAACAAGGATTCTTCTTTCCTTCATGACAAGGGAACTTGTACTGATCAAAGAGGTATTCTGCCTACCCCAGTAGCAGAATTCCAAGATCTTCCTACATTCAAAATATCCCGTTCCAAACAGGGAAAACTGTTGGTGTCTCAAACAGAAACCCCTGAGGGTGAATTTGCTGATCTAAGAACATATCTTAACAAGCCAACTTTGGCAAAACGTAAACAACATATGCCGAAGGTCAAGCCTCAAAGACAAATCTCCAGGAACAAAAATCTTGATACCTATGCCAATGAGGTGAGCACTTCTTTGTACACACAGGGGACAAAACATTTGAAGAATCGGAACCATGTTTCGAATGTTGTTAAAGAACATATTCCTCGAACCTTTCCTCATTCTGGTATGGTTTCTGATCTCCGAGAACATCTCATACAGAAACGAGATAATGCTTCAACTCCTTCAGTTCAATCATCTGATCATTATTGCAATCATAAAGTCATCATCCAATGTTGTTGTCAAACAACAAAACGATCTGTCTTCGATCGTTTGACTTTTGCTAAAACTGAACCAATATCAGAGGATGAAAATGAAGTCCTATATGCTTCTGTTAACATGACTTCTCGAGACACTGGGGGTAGAAGATGCTCCAAGCACGGCAAACCTCGGAAACCAAATCAATGGTATCTGGATTTACTTCAAGAATCTTCTGAGGGAGTATTCCAACATACCCGTTTCCGAAGCCGAGATACAATCGGTCAAAAGAATCTTCTTCAAGATCCTTCTGGTCATTTTCCTCTTTCTCAGTCAGGAGATGACTCTTTCTCCGATTATGATGCATACATCGAAAGTTCTGAACAGACAGTGTCTTCCACTGTACCAAGAGAAGTGACATCTTATGTTGTCACTGATGATCAAGATGCTTCAACGTCTGCAAATCAAGAATAGCGAATCGCTGCACTTGAAGACAAGCTAAAAACTATGGCTGAAATGGTCGCTAGCATGCATTCTATCATTGTGGCCCAACATGCCACACCACCAACTATACCTACCGCAAGTCCGGAGATCATAGCATCTTCAATACATGTCAATGCTGGATTGGGAGTAATGCCTTCTCAAATGCCTCCTGTACAAGTGCAAGTTCAAACTACACCTAGTCAGTCTGCTGGGGGTAGTGCTTACAATGCTGTTCCTCCTCCTACTACTCTGACTCCATCGGTTCCTTCTTCATCATCTGAAGACACCAATGAAGCTGTTAAACTCTTGCGAACTCAGTTCGAAGCCTTCAAAGAGAAGGATAATTTGTAAAGGTTGGGAATCAAGCAGCCATACCCAGTTGAATGGACGGAAGTTCCATTTTCTCTCAAATACAAGATTCCAACAATCTCTCTTTTTGACGGCAGTACCTTACCAAGCCAGTTCATTAATCATTTCGAGGTAATGACTGTTCAACTCCAACCAAATGACGCTCTTCTTACCACGGTGTTCGTCGGTTGTTTAGCCGGCGTAGCATACGACTGGTACAGAAGTTTGCCCGATGGTTGTATTACTTCTTTTTTAGGACTTAAGCAGATCTTTCTGGAAAGATTCTATGAGGGATTCAATGACATGACTATGTCTGCCCTCAATAAAATCAAACAGAAACATAATGAAACTGCTGAGAGTTTCATCGAACGTTTTCGTCGAGAAGCCTTGAAGATGCCTCCGGGGACTCCTGCTGCTGTTACCATAGACACTTGCAAGGCAAATCTCTTGTCTATTATTAGTATATGGACAGGCTCAACTCAGTTCCAAGACTGGCCATCCTTTATTGTCAACGCCAAAGCAGCTGAAGTGACTGCTGAGAAATTCAAACAGCTGGGGGTACAGATGTCTAACCCTGATCGGGATGAACATCAATCATCAGGTAGCAGTAATCGCCAGAACAACCGCAAGAACAAGGAAACTCTGAACATTAACCTGAAAAGCAAAGAATCCTTGGCTGTCAATGTAGCTCCGCCTACATCTACTTCTACTCCTGCTGCACCTCAACCGAGGGAACTTCGTCCTAAGGTAGAGTATTCGTTTGATGAAAATGACACAGCAAGCATCTTTGAGTGTTTACTCAAAAGCAATAAAATCCAGCTTAAGAAGCCTGATGAAGTCGGTAAGACCGATCATCCTAAGTATTGTGTCTACCACCTATTTATTGGACATCCTACTCGAGCATGTTATGTGCTCAAGGGTAAGATTTAAGAGCTTGTCAATGATGGAGTTGTTACTCTGCAACAAGATGAGAAGAATGTTACTGCCAATATGGTTTCAGTCCAGTTCGGTGACTTTCCCCCGCAGATGATACAGCATGGTGTCATTCCTATTCCGAAAGCTACTCTCGAGATTGAAAATCTTCCTTCTCCACCAAACGAAGGTCTCGTTCCTTTGTCTCTTGACAATGGCGAGGTTATGTGGATCCATCCCGATCTTACTTCAGAGTTTGAGGATTCTTTTTCTTCCAAGAAGAAAGGTCGCTCTAAAGGCAAGATGAAGATTTGCAACATGGTGTCTTTTGACCCCATAGTTGATGAAGAAATTCTGTTGGGCGCCAGATCAGGGAAAACTTATCTGAAAGATTACTCTGAATCTCAAGAGAATCCTGCCTCTTCTTCTGAACCTGTTCCAGCACAACCTGTCGCTATTGAAGAAATTCCTTCTACGTCTTCACCAGTTGTGGTTCCTATTCCTCCCAAACCAGTGGCTGCTGATAAAGGCAAACAACAAGTCCGTTTTGATAAACCCTTGAAGAAATCATCCCCTACAGGGCTTGAGAAGCCTTACAACTTTGATATATTGGCTCAACTAGCTAATACCCCAGCAAGGCTATCTATCTTTGAGCTCTTGCGTCTTTCCAGAGAGACGCGAGAAACTTTAAGTGAAGCTCTTATGCAAGCTGAGACTTGTTTAGCCTTTCTCAAGAAGCCAGAAGCAGAACTAGTCTCTTGTCTACATTGTCATAGTGTTATGGAGTTGATTCCGAACATTACTTTCACACAAGATGACATGCTGGTGGAAGACAATAGGCATGATCGTCCTCTCTACTATACAGGATATGTTGATTCGATAAAAGTCGATCGTATCCTGATAGATCCAGGATCTGCTCTCAGCATCATGCCGAAAACAATGTTCGATGCTCTGAAAATTTCTGTACATAGTCTCTCCACTACAATCACCACCATCCTTGGATTCAATCAGGGAAGGAGTGAACCTTTGGGCAAGATTCGCTTAAAACTCCAAATAGGCAATCTTCGCACAAAAGTTACCTTCTATATCATTGACAATCATGGTTGTTCTTATAATGCTCTATTGGGGAGACCATTCTTACATGAGCATAATATTGTTCCATCAACCCTTTATTAATGTTTCAAATATGTTGATGATAAGGGAGAGGTCCATAAGGAAGTTGCGGATCTTTATCCCTTCAAAGGCGTTGAAGCATACTGCAACGACGCTCGGATGTACAAGGATAAATTCATGAAGATTGTGTTAGCTTTAGACACTGAAGAAGAACAAGAAGCAGTGCCTAAAGACAATCTTATCATACCTGTCAAAGGGCGAGTTTCATATCCTCAGTCTTCTAAACCACTGGCTATTTACTTGCCAATTCAAAAGAAATCAGTTGATGCTGATCAAGATCAAAGGGAGCTCACCTCTTCTGAGCTACTTGTTATCGACCTACGTCGTAACAAGGACAAAAAAGAGCTCATCTCTTCTGAGCCACTTGTTATCGACCTACGTCGTAACAAGGACAAAAAGCAGCTCACTCCTTCTGAGCCACTTGTTGTTGATCTCACACGTAACAAGGAAAAAAGGGAGCTCACCTCCTCTGAGCCACTTGTTATCGACCTCCGTCGTAACAAACCTCTCCCACGTTCTTCTTCTCCCCCTCTTGTAATTAATCTGACCAAGCCTGCTAAGGCTAAAGGTCCTGTTGTAAATACTGATGTACAAATGAATGAAAAAGCACCTACTTTCCAGTATATTGATGTTATTTATTATACTAAATGCTATTTAGATATGATAGATAGCTTCCAATCAATTACAATAGGAGTTGTACAATCTCTTCAGACAGAAGTATCACTTGAAGATCCAGATGATTCTTACCGTATTCATCCTTCTCTAAAGAAAGGTGAAAGTCCAGCACTTTTTAGTAAAGGACCAGAAAAACAATTCAGCTATACGGATGATAGCAAACTTAACGATACAGGACGTCTCCAGTTCTATCGTTATAGTCAACAATCAAAAGACATCATCCGGAAAATGGGCTATGACTTTAAAAGTGGCCTCAACTACGGTAAAGGTAGACGAACTCCTATCCGTACGACTGTTCCGGATGGAAAGTCGGAAATGTATTACAACAGGACTAAGAAAGGTCTCGGATATACTTCTCCTCCACTGTTATCCCCAGCAGTCTCTGACTCAGACTGTGAAGAACGCTCTAATTCATCTGATTCTAGATCTTGGGATTCTGATACTAGCATTGGTGAAGTTCACAGGCTGATCGTATCATCTAACATGGTCTCCGCTGAACTACCAGAAGGCTATGGTGAAGACGTTGAAGAAAATACTGAAACAGATCCTTGGGCTCAACATATGGACAATCAATGGGTACTTCGCTTTGAACAACGTGAACCTCCTACTGAAGATCAATTAGTTCAAGTTGATGTAGGGGAGAGCGAGTTGCCTCGTCCAATCTTCATCAGGAAGAATCTTCCAGAAGCAGACAAACAGGAGTTAATTCTTCTTATTAAAGAATACATCGACGTCTTTGCCTGGAGTTATGAAGACATGCCAGGTTTAGATCCCAAAATTGCTACGCATAAACTGAACATTTTGCCTAACGCAAAACCAGTTAAGCAGTAACAACGGCATTTTAAACCAGAAATGATGGACGCAATCGATGATGAAGTCAAGAAGCTCATTGCTTATGGTTTTATTCGAGAAGAACAACATCCTGACTGGGTGGCTAATGTCATTCCAGTTCTAAAGAAAACTGGTAAAGTTCGAGTCTGCATCGATTTCCGGGTTCTTAACGAAGTATGTCCAAAAGATGAATTTCCTCTTCCTATCACGGATGTCATGATCGACAATACCTGTGGGTTTGAGCGAATATCCTTCATGGATGGATTTTCTGGATATAATCAGATCAAGATGAATCCTGAAGATGAAAAGCATACCTCTTTCCGCACTTCTCGTGGTGTCTATTTCTACACGGTGATGCCATTTGGTCTCAAGAACGCTGGTGCAACTTACCAACGGGCTATGAGCACTATCTTCAAAGACCATCTTCGTAAAACTGTGGAATGCTATGTTGACGATATTGCTGTCAAAAGTCGTCTAAAAGAAGATCACATCCAAGATTTGAGAACAATCTTCAATCTCATGCGCCAACATCAACTCAAGATGAATCCTACCAAGTCATTCTTGGGTGTCTCTAGTGGCAAGTTTCTCGGCTTCGTCATTACCTCTAAGGGTATACACGTGGATCCCGAGAAGATAAAAGCCATTCAAGAGATGCGTCCTCCACGCAACCTAAAAGAGCTACGAGGATTTCAAGGCCGACTTGCGTACATCAGGCGATTCATTTCGAACTTGTCTGGACGTTGTAGACCATTCACTCAACTAATGAAGAAGGGTGTATCTTTTATTTGGACTGAAGAGTGTCAACGAGCATTCGATGATATCAAGTGATATCTTATGAACCCACCAGTTTTGGTGCCACCTATCTCTGGCATTCCATTCTTGATGTACGTCCGTGCTATGGACCATTCATTGGGTGCTTTACTTGCCCAAAAGAATAAAGAAGGTCATGAGCAGGCTATCTATTATCTTAGCCGTACTATGATTGATGCTGAACACCGTTATAGTCCGGTCGAAAAAGAATGCCTGGCTCTCATGTTTGCTGTACAGAAGACAAGGCATTACATCATTGGCCAAACTATTCATGTTTTATCCCGAGTTAATCCTCTTCGGGTACTCATAAAGAAGCCCAGCACACTCAATTCTCGGCTGGCTACATGGGCAATCCTGCTAGCTCAGTATGACATGGTGTATGTTCCACAAAAGTCTGTTAAAGGTCAAGCACTGGCGGACTTCTTAGCAGCTCATCCTGTGCCTGAGACATCTAAGCTCTATGACGAAATTTCAGACGAGACATTGGATGCCAACATGATCTCTGAAGAATTTCCAACATGGCGTTTATTCTTTGATGGTGCATCGAGAATTGGACCAAATAGTGCTATTGTAGCAGGAGGTGGAGTGGTCCTCGTTTCTCCAGACGGATCAACTATCTAAAGAGCCTACTCTCTTGATGAACCTTGCTCCAATAATGTAGCGGAGTACAATGCTCTACTCATCGGTCTTCAGTTAGCCAAACAACTGAATGTTGAATATCTCGAAGTCTACGGTGATTCTAAGCTGGTTGTTAATCAGGTTAGAGGAACTTATGAAGTTCGTCATCAAGACCTAATGCCTTATCACGAAGCAGCGATCAACATGGCTATATCATTCAAAGCTTTCTTCATAGACTATGTTTGGTGAGCTTGCAATACCGAAGCAGATGCTTTGGCTAATCTTGCAGCTGTCTTAGCCATCCCTATCAAAAGATAGCAGGTCGTGGTTATCTCCAACCGAGAACTGTTCTGCATAGAAAACAATCGTAATATTGAATTCAGCAATTTTGCTGAAGTCAATGTTATTGATGAAGATTGGAGAACTTCTTTCATTGACTTTGTGGTTCATGACATACTCCCCGAAGATCCTAAGGAGGCTACAAGCGTTCGTCGACGATCTCTCCGATTCTATTACAATCAAACTACCAAGACCCTCTATCGATGAACTTATGATGGTCTTCTTCTACGCTGTCTCGCTGGTAACGAAGCTAAACAAGTTTTACGTGAAGCTCACGATGGTGTTTGTGGAGCACATCAACCTGGTCCTAAACTACAGGACCGTATTAGACGTATGGGTTATTACTGGCCTTCTATGGTGTCAGATGCAATTGAATATGCAAGGAAATGTCGTGCTTGTCAAATCCATGCAGACTTCATTCATCAACCATCAGAATTCCTACACCCGACTGCTGCTTCCTGGCCTTTTGAAGCTTGGGGTATGGACATCATAGGTCCTATTAACCCTCCTTCTTCTAGAGGACATCGGTTCATATTAGCGATAACCGACTACTTCTCCAAGTGGGCTGAAACTATACCTCTGGCTGAAGTCAAGACTAGCAGTGTCATCAACTTCGTTAAACACCACGTCCTCTATAGATTTGGTGTACCTCGAAGAATCATTCATGACAATGGACCTCAATTCATCAGCCAGAAGTTTACCAGATTCTGCGATGATCATCGGATTGACAATGTCGCTTCAACAGCATACAATCCTGCTGCTAATGGTTTAGCTGAAGCCTTTAATAAAACCATCATTAAACTCCTCAAGAAGTTTGTATCCACTAACAAACGGAACTGGAGCGAAAAACTTGGCGAATGTCTTTGGGCCTACCGAACTACGGTCCGCAATCCTACGGGCTTTACACCCTTCTCTTTGGTGTATGGCTGTGAAGCTGTTCTTCCTTTAGAATTGCAAATTCCTTCTTTAAGGATTGCTATTGCTAACGAGCTTACTACAGAGAACAACGATCTTCTTCGACTTCAAGAGTTGGAAGCACTTGATGAGAAACGATTAATGGCTCAACAACATATTGAGTTATACCAAGCCCGCATCTCGAAGACTTTCAACCGCAAAGTTAAAGTCAGAACGTTTCAGCAAGGAGAACTTGTTCTAGCGGCCAGACGTCCTATGACTATGACTCATATGAGCAAAGGGAAATTCGATGCTAAATGGGAAGGTCCCTATGTTATAAGCAAACTCTTCTCAAATGGAGCTTATCAGCTCTCAGAACTTAATGGTCGAGTTGCTATGATGCCTATCAATGGCAAGTTCCTTAAGAAGTATTATGTATAAATGTAAATGCTTGTAAAATCATCAGACAGAATCAAGTTCATAAATAAAATTCAAATTTTATTTCATTATATGATAGTACATGATATTAAAGGTCACTATCATCTTTCTCTACATTGGGACGCGGGCCACTGCCGTCCTTCTCGAAAACGTGATCAGCAAAAGAACCGAGAACCTCCTTGCTGGAACCCACGAGGAACTTGCAGGCGGCCATCCTCATGGCTTCTTCTTCTTCAGTCCTTCTCGGTTCGAGCAGGAAGTCCAGAATGTCCCGTGGTGGCTGGGGTGCAGACGGACCTTCGCTTGTTTCTGTCTCTTTCGGCTGAACTGGATTGGCAGGGCGTTCTTCAGTGCCCTTTTCAACCTGCGAGGCGATCTCAGCCTTCTTAGATGCTTCTCCGGACGACATTTTTATGTTAAAAGAGCAGAAGTGTTCGTTCCTGTCAGATTTCTGTTATATTTATAGACAGAAGTTCCTCAACTAACGAAGCGATACATTCATCCGACGGTTCATCCGTTCATTAAACTCAAGACGGTTCGTCCGTTCATTTATTTACATTCATTCGACGGTTCATCCGTTCATTAACTACTGACGGTTCATCCGTTCATTTATTACATTCATCCTGACGGTTCACCCGTTCGTTCATTCACCACTAGACGGTTCACTCGTTCGTTCATCATCATTTGACGGTTCATCCGTTCATTCATCATCACTTGACGGTCTACCCGTTCATTCATTGACGATTCATCATCGTTCATCAGCAACTCGTCATTTTCGACTAAGTTGTCAAAATCGAAATAATAGTATTCAATATATTCTGCCACGTCCATATTACCTCTGAGCAGATATAATGAATATAATTATTTTCTACAAAGAAATATATCATGTCTTGCACCTCTGAATATATTTTCTATCTCTATTATTTATATCTGAATAAGATATGCAATAAATAATGGAGCCACAACAAAAATGTCTTTTATTTATCCAAATGTGAGGCATTACAGAAAACGCATCAATAGTGACAAACACAAAAATACAAAAAGTCCTAATCAAGAAGGAGGGATAATCAAATTGTCAATTTGCTGCTTCAGTGTCTGCAGCTCTTCTTCGTGAGTTGATGCTACTATCTTTCTCGCTTCCTCCATCCCGCTTTCTTCATCAAAAATGGGCATATCCACTGTCCGGCGGGTGATTTCTGCACCATGGGTTGTCTCATACTCATTCCTCTCTTCAATTAAAGTATTGAATTGTTCAATCACCAGTTGGTGATTAACAGTTTCTTCTTCAAACTCTTGTTGGAGGCGAGTAATTTCTGCTTTCAGCTCAGCATCATGCGCAAAGTGATTCAACATTCAAAAATTCAAAGTATTTCAAAATTTTGAATAAAATCAACTTTCGAAAACTTTGAAGGGGGTCTTGTAGGTCCTAAAAAATCAAGTTGCATCAATTAACAATGTCAAAGAATCAATATACATCATTTTGATGAATTGCACAGGCAACAGATTGTACAGCAATCCGATTGCGTATACTGGTTTGCGCACACTTCCAATTGCGCAGGCTGACGTGGCAAAAGTCATCATTACCTGAATCAAATCAAATCTTTCTGACAACTGATAGCACGGATAACGAGGAGACTGTTCGTTTTTGGCACCGCACAGTGCTCGAAGGCGGCTGACAGATGGCAGCGCAATCCAGGATTGCGTAAACCAATCCTGCGCAAACTGAGTATGCGCAAACCATTCCTGCGCAGTCTGAGTCTGCGCAAACCAAACTCTGCGCAGTTCAGGTTGCGCATTCCACCAACATAACTGATAAAGTACATGTGGCATTCATGCCATCAATTGCTCATTACGTGGCAACTGTCTATGCACGATCATGCGCATTTCAATCAAATGATGCCATGTGTCCCAAATAGGGCTGCAAACGAGCCAAGCCGAGCCAAGCTTTGGTAAGCTTGAGCTTGGCTTGACTAGAATTAATCGAGCTCAAGCTCGAGCTCGAGCTTGATAAATTTTTTATTTTAGAGCTTGAGCTTGGCTCGAGCTTGTTTATATTAAGCTTGAGCTTGGCTTGGTTTGAGCTTGAGCTTGGTTTGATAAAAAAAAGCTTGATTCAAGCTTGATAAGCTCAAAATCAAGCTTGTTAAGCTTGATTTCAAGCTCGTTCAACTTTATTTCAAACTCATTAAGCTTGATTTCAAGTTTAACGAGCTCGATTTCAATTTAGTTAGATTTGAATTCAAGTACTTGTAATATTAATTAACAATTTAATTATAAATTTTTAATTAAAAAATTCTGTAATATCAATTATTAAGGACATATAAATATATAATGCACAAATATATATAAAATTAGAATTCAATAAATAACAAATGAGCTTCTAAACAAGCTCCTAAACGAGCCAGCTCGCAAGCTCATAAACGAGCCAGCTCGCAAGCTCAAACGATTCGAGTACTTCTAAGCTTGAGCTTGGCTTGTTTATTAAATGAGCTCGAAAATGAAGCTTGAGCTCAGCTTGTTTTGTAAA
The DNA here is from genome assembly GCA_029216955.1 of Iris pallida. NCBI lineage: Eukaryota > Viridiplantae > Streptophyta > Magnoliopsida > Asparagales > Iridaceae > Iris > Iris pallida. The sequence goes on from JANAVB010004800.1 coordinate 24,859,065, forward strand.
CGAACCGAGCTCAAACGAGCTTTTATCGAGCCGAGCTTCGAGCAACTCGCGAACGGCTTGGCTCATTTGCAGCCCTAGTCCCAAATAGTCGGCCCACGATCCAGTAACTGCCTGCGCAGTCCAATGCTGCACAAACCAGTTGTTGCGCAAATCAACTTGCGCAGTCCAGAATAACTAAAAGTTAGTTATTTTTCAAAACTCTATAAATAGAGTTTCAAGTCTTCATTTCAAGGGAGGATCAAGATCAGACATAAAGTTCAGAAATCAGAGAGTTCAGGAGTTCTTGCCGAAGTGCTGCTGCATTCTTCCGAGGCTTTTGCCTTCAACTTCCGAGGCTTTTGCCTTCAGTTTCCAGAGTTGTTCTCAACTTCAGAGGCTTCGCCTTCAAAAGTTCACATCGTCTAAGGGATGAAGCAATCGTCATCTAGATTGGATTCCTATAGTTGCAATTTTCCCAGAATTCTTGTAATCTTTATTACACAGTTTGTATCAATAAAGTTTTATACTTTTGTTTTTGCAAATAGGCCACCTCAAGCAAACTCCAAGATCACCAGGACCTGAACATCGGGCAAGCAAGGCCATTATTGAAGCAGCTGATTCTTCTCTTGAAGGGGGACACTCCTTTATGTAGGTTGTTTGTGTGGTCCAAGCACGAGGCAGACATCGGTCAGAAGGAAGCTTACAAGTTAATCTAAAGCTCCACTCCATGACAGATGACAGTACTACGAGTGACCAAAGGAACGTGACTCTGAACCTCCTCTGCTAAAGAGATTCGTGATCCCTGCAAAGACACAAGAGGCTCCAATATCAAGAATCCATCAGGAGCCCATGCTCTAAAATGATGACTCAGGACAATTAATGCTAAGAGCTAGGCATGACACCAGCCATTACCCAGCTCGTACAGTCCTGACACGTGTTTATGCTTCTGTTTAAAGTATCCCAAGCTTGACTCAAGTTCGGGACACTTTAACGGGGTTCTTATAGAAGCATAAAAAATCTCAGTTGAAGATATCCCTTCGCCAAAGAGCAATAGATACAAAAGACTGAGGCTCAGTATTAAAAAGATAAAACAGAAGATACGGAGAGAAGTCCCTTTATTGTCATGTCTACCAAAGTCTAGTACAGACACATCAGGACTATACATAAGGGACTAATTCTGTTCTTCTATAAAGGATCTAGTACAGATTCGACAGAAGCCTAGAGGGATCTACAAGGGATACAGTCTTCATCGAAGCGCAGCCTTCCTTCTTCTCGATACACATGCTGGAAGTTTATCTCTACCGAAGCATGTTCTGATTTTCTTGTGGGTACAGTCTTTCAGAAGCATATCAGTAACTCAGCACTTTGAAGAAGCCAGAGGCGCAGCTACCTGCCTGCGCCAACCTCAGAAATAAGATGGTGATAGGCCCCCTCCCTTTTTTTACTTCAGAAGCCAGTACCTTCACTCCAGAGGCACAACTACCTACCTACGCCAATTTCAGACGTGCAAGGGTGTCATACCCTTCCCTTCACAGCCAACGCCTTCACTGTTCAGAGGCAGAGCTACTTACCTATGTCTGTATGAGGCATAGGATAGTGATATGCTCACACCATCTCCATTCCCATGGCACAGTCGTCTGCTCCGCATCAGAACCTTAAGTCACTTCTCTACAAGAGACTTGGGAACTCCCATCGCAACCAATACAAGTCAACCTGTCGCTCCAAAAGTACAGTAATCTCGTGAGGCTGAAGCACAAGCCTACTTATCGTCTACAGCACAGTAACTCTGATAGCCCGAAACACAGATTTATAAGTTGCTCTATATGCACAGAAGTCTCATCGTCATTCAAATACAAGTCCACTCGTCACCTGAAAGCATAAAGGTTCTGTCATCTCCAGAAGTGTCACGACCCGAATCCAGTTTTCGGACGCGATCTCGTGAGCAAGCCAGCTACGTATCGAGCGGACTCCAGTCCGACTTGGGTATGTATACGCTGTCTATAACAGGGTATCATGTCTAATCTAAACTATATCTCAATTCACAGGAATCATATGAAACAATAATGAACAAGTATGGGTCATGGTCTGCAGCCTATTAGCATATTGTTCGATTAGACTCCAAGAATAATATGAGTCTATAAAACTAAGCTGATAAGCAGAATATATCATAAAAGTACGAGAAAGATAGTAAATCAATAATACTAATAAAATACCTGAATCATGCAGATGAAGTCAACTACCATATGCTCATCTAACTAACTTCGTGCAATCAGCTACCTGAAGAGATCATCAGGTCCTTAGAGGACTAGCAAGATACATAAAAAATGCCTACTAATATGACAGTAAATAACATGTGAGAAAGATAAGAACACTGCAAGGAGAACATCTAAGGACGACGAGTCACGTGGAAATGTAATACTAGACTTGGCTACCAATCAATCGATTAACCTTTATAGCTTGTAGTACAATGAAAGATACTCCCAATCTATAGTAGATTTTGACTGTAATACAATACAAGATACTCCCAGTCAAGATTAGCCAATTCTAGGATCGATCTTCTCTCCTAAAGGATACAAAGTCAAGTAGACTCCTATAAATCGTAGTATAATGCAAGGTACTCCCAATTTATAGTGTCGTAAGTCAAGTCAATCAATCAATCAATATATGCTATAGGTCGTAGTATAATGTAAGATACTCCCAATCTATGGCATGTCTCAAGTCAAGTCAATCAAGTGATATCAAGGTAGAAGAATTGCGCTATAGGTCGTAGTACAATGTAAGATACTCCCAATCTATAATATGACTCAACTGTAGTACAATGTAAGATACTCCCAGTCAAGAATGGTCAAGTCAAGGACAGATATAGAAACTGACAACTCAATCACGAGATAAGATAACACGAAAAGACTAATAATCAACAATGTCGAATATCCTATACGTGCACGTAATCTAGAACAAGTAAAGCAATCAAGAACAAATCAATCACAATATGGAGTCAAGTGACAATATAAAAGGAAAATAATAGAAAGAAATAATATAAATACTGTATATGTTCGACAAGGTATACTTGCCTATGGGTTGCACGGAGAACCAACAATATATCGCCAATCAACAAGTCAGAAAGTCCAAGTCATCCCAATTGTCTCCAAAAGCTAAAATAAATGTTACCAATATTCTCAGAATAGTCAAATTAGCTAGGATTGCCTGTCCTTAAGTCCAATTCTGGACACAGGAGCAAAACGGTAATTTTGGGTAAAAACGATGTCTACCTTTGGACCCGCTTTGCACCGAAAAGTGTGCCAGAGTCAATGGTCTCTAAAGTCATCAAACTATATGTCTACGGATCCGGTTTTCCGATACAAACTCAACCGTATGTCCAAAGTTGGATTTCGGCGGGCCGTGCACAAAATCGCCCGTTGAATCGGACAGGGGCCCGTAAAATGGTGTTCCGATCAACTGTCTCAGAATCGGACCAAACTTGGCATACAGGACCAAAAAAATGATACGGTCCTACTGGCACAAGTTTTGTCTCGATCTGATGAGCGTGCACAAAGTAATTAGAAAATTTGCACAGAGGACGATACTGTAAATTTTGACGGATACGGATCAAATTCGTCGCACACACGCAACCAATTTAAATTCCGTCAAAGCCCACACGACCACGAAGCCGTTATGCACCTTTCGATGCCTTCAGTTTACGACCATGTCGCCCGGATTGGCGGGACGCATGTCGTATTGGACAAATTTCTAGTTTTCAAAACAGGTTTTCGGTCAACTTCAGAATTGAATAACTTTTATCTGTTTAATGAAATTAGAATCTACAAGGAGGGTTGTGATGTCCTATAGGTTGTCTTTAACTACCTTTAATTGGTTTTCGAACACACCTAAGGGTTTGTCCACAATCTCTCTTGCAAGTGAGGATTCTGGATTGTTCTTTACTCTGTTTTAAACAGAGTTTGGCCGATTTTTGGGTTCGATTTACGAAGCGTGTAGTGCAAAGTGAATCGAGGTAAATGAATTGAAACGAAGGTGGTTAGTTTGTAGTTGTACCTGAACAATCAAAACACAAATCGGTGGAGAAACGAGGGAGATACGGCATCCCGAACATTGCCGCGGCTCCTGCCATTGCTGCTGTGCGCTCTTCTGTCCCCGCGCGCACGCGCTATCTACGGCACGTCGTGGCCGCGCGCGGCGCCGCCCTAGGCTGGGGGAGGTCGCCGGGAACAGTGGTGTCGGCGCGGGTTCATGAGAGCAAGGTTAGGGTTTCGAAGTTTTCGCTCTCGGTTTTATACGCGTGTGTACAGAGGGGTCGGGGCTCTGTCGGGTCTGAGAAGTTTGGGGGCTCGGGAATGACTTGGTTGCTCATCCTGTGGGCTGAGCTCGTGGGCTGTAGGAGAGGGCTGGCCTGATATGGGTTCTCCTTTGTTATATATATATAGCTACATTTATTTATATTATATATATATTTATATATATATATATATATATATATATATATATATTTTATATATATATATATATATATATATATATATATATATATATATATATATATATATCTACACATATATGTATACCTATATATATACATGTGTACCATATCTATATACATACAAGGAAATAAATACATACAGTTATTTATACCCTATATCTTATTATGATATTATATATATTTATATATATACACAACTCACATATATATATATATATATCTCTATATATATATATATATATATATATATATATATATATATATATATATATACACACACATATACATATCATTTATTTATACACACCCATGTAAATATTTACACAAAATATATGTCCCTATATATATATTTTCCTATATATATATATATATATATATATATATATATATATATATATATATATATATATATATATATATATATAAATATATATATATTTTATATATATATATATATATATATATATATATATATATATATATATATATCAATAAAGAAAATATTATACTCCACTTCATATTATATATATATATATATATATATATATATATATATATATATATATATATATATATATATATATATATATATATATATTTATTTATTTATTTACACAAAATATATATGTCCCTGTATTTATTAGCTCACGATAAATCCTACGATAAAATCCTATAATAGAAAAATAGTAATAAACCCAAAATTTATTATACACAATATTAAATAGAAATTATTTCCAATAAGTTAGGAAAAGTTTTTCCATAATAATAATTCATCTAAAATCGATATCCTTTATATAATAAATAACAATTATTTATGAAAATAAATAATAAACCATTAAAACAAATTACCAAAACATATATACCAGATGCATCTACCTGGATGACTCTGGACGCACTATATGACTACATGGGCTCAGGTTTAGTTCGGATCTAATCCGAGCTAAATCGACACAAACCGGGTCTCCTAGAAGTAAATAGTATAATTGATAAATAATTAATACATCTATAGAGGGTAGTCGCAACTTGGCCTAGTTTTCCTGGTTAGGACAATCCTATGGCTCGGTCTTCCTTGGCATGGCTAATACACTAGTCAAAGCACGCTATTGCACTATCCGTGCTATAATTCCTAGTCACCTTGTACTCAATTTCTTAACCATGGCTAAAGTCATCTACCGTAATAATTAACTAAATAATTATTTATAATAAAAATCTACACGTCACTATTTAAATCAAATAAATAAATGAAAAAAAATATTTCAAAAATCTGGAAAGGGGAGCTACAAGAAGCACGGTCTACTCGTCGCCCCCGAAGCACAGCAGCACTTAGTCCTCACCAGAGGCACAGGAAGCATGGGTCCACCCCAATTGGTTTATTTAAACTACGTCTTACAGAGAAAATTGGGATGAAATCATGATTGATATCATATCAGATTGATTTAAATCTTAGACGAGGATCAGTTAGACTCTAAATCTATGATGAAATCCAAAGATTTACTCGGCTATATCCGAGTAAGTAAATCAGCATGTACCACATGTCATCTCCTTTGATTATGTTTATAACCACCATAGATCTTATTTGAAGGGAATCTCGATATCCGCCACGTGTCAGCGTCGCAGACGCCCGTACCGTACAATGACGACAGATTCTTTCATATCTCAGGAACCCTAATGCACATCGCATAGGTGCTCGTTTCTCTATAAATAGAAGGAGTTCTTCTTCCACCAGCGATCATTGAAAAGAGAGAGAGAACATTGATAATCGACAATCTTCAAAGGATTAGCAATCCCTATCCAAGAAGAGTCGACCACCCTCATCTACCTATCAACCAAAGAACAAACCAACCAACTATCTTCAAGGGATCTTCTCATCCAGACAGCCTCTTGATCGGTGATCCTAGAGTCCCATCAAAGACGCCAGAGAGCCATAGCAAGGTTGATTCATCGTCAGATCATCAACGGAGTAAAGAAGCCACTAGTGCGCTCGTTCTCCACCATCACACTTTTCCAGAAACCTCTTCTCCCTGTACTTAGAATATCCTATTTAGGACTTCCTTCTTTGTACACAGATACCTTATATGTTCAATAAAGCAAAAAGTTCGTTCAACCTTTTATTACGTCGAACAAAGACTGTATATTTTTTGCACATATGCACATGGCTATTTCGATGAAAAAAAGCTATAAATAGAGGACAGTTCCTTCCTCGTACAACACACATAGAAGACAGGAACAAGAAGAGACTATGTAGCCTACTTCTCTGTTAAAAAAACTTTCAGAGAGAGCTTTCGGTGATAAAGTTTCCTTTTCTACCGAGAGTTCATCGACTACCAAGCTTCATCAACTTTGTATCAGATCGTCAACAGAGTAAAGAAGTTGAAGTAGACTTAATTTTTATCGCCCCAATCCCTAGATTCTATTGTACTCGAAATTCTTGTTTAAGATTCTTGTTTTACTTCGTTACAATAATAGAAAATATCCTACATTTTTTGGACTCTTTTTGTGTTGAAACATACATGCCCTACCTATTATGGTGCTCCGGAGACCCAAGTAGTAGATCTCCCGGCAGAGTAGCTTAGTCTTTCTAGATGGATGCTAGTTAGATAGCATCGTTATTACTAGATTTTTTTCTCCAATTATTGTGACTCATGATGTATTATTTATTTGGGATATGTACCTATTGATATTAGACTTCTAGACTTTATTTGTACATTGACTTATGCTACTACTCTATTTTATCATTTCATTATCTGATATCTCTTCGTGCTATTATCTTTCTCTAGATTTATGTGATTGAGTATATGTTCTAGATGTTATATTATTCCTCCGTGCGAAGATGAGATATACTGTTGACATGTTATATTTTATATCTGTGTACTGTTTAGATATTACTGTTGACCTATACAGCAATCTACTGTCGATACTGCGACGTAGGCTGGACGTACCAACATTCTGCCGTCGAAATCCCCTCCTAGCCTAATTCAGCTGTAGCACCTTATGGCATAACAGCAATTTTGACCCCTTCTCGACCTCCTTTGACGCTCTAAGAATATACGTTGCGAATGAAGTTCAGGGTCCAAGTCTGAATTCGTTCCACAAGGGATAATGTTTTGTATCTAGGATTTCATGTACTTTCTGACATCATTTTTTTGTTACACCAAATCTAATGGAAAGATCTACGTATTTATTTTCATGTCTAATTGGCTACCACACAGTTCCAAACAGTTTGGCCGGGGTGTCGATTCTACGGAAAGGTGTCTAGAATAGATCAGTTCTATTACGAGCCAATTTTCATCCACTTTTAGGCCACTTTGACCTTCCATATATTTTTAGTAAGAAACTAGACTTTCTAGGATTTCCAACTCATATACTTTTACAGCATTGTGGTTTCGTTTGTTATTTTGTAAAAATCTGGAAGTTTTACTGTAATATCAATACACCAAAATCCGAGAGTTCTACGTGTCCAGTTGATTTGAAACATCATATACCATCACCTAATTAATTTTTGTGCATATTTTCATAATAAATATATAATTTTACCTATTGTATGTAATTTTTCCAAAATTAATAATTTTAAATATTTCTTGTTTCGGGGCTCATATTGTATACCTAGTCTAGGAATGTTGTTATATAATCAACCTAAGACTTGTATACTTAATTTTCTACCAATAAAATATAATAAATAATGATATAAAATATTTATAAATATTTTTCCAAAGTTTAAATTAATATTTTATGTTAGTAATAAAATACTTTTATAAGAAGATTTGGTAGTTTATAAATTATATTGTGTAGTATAGACATTTTAACTATCTTTGGTGTATATATATTATTATGGTTCATATATGAAAAGTCCATATATGGTAAGTCATTAGAGAGTTATTAATAATAGAATATTTGCTATAGGTGGACTTGGTGGGAGTAGTGAGGATGTTAGAGTTGGTCAGACGTACACATAGACAAAGGTTACAAACAAGTATAACTTGCCAATGTTACGGGTTTACTGTCTTTTCCTTTTCATTGTTGCATTATTCTCATTCATTATTGTCATGACATAGGATTGCTCGGTATTTAGCGTCCGTATCGTATTTGGGTGTCGATGTTATTTTATTGACATTGTATATTAATATTAGGTATTGCGTACATTCATGGATATGATAGACCACAGAACACAGACACGATAGATGATGATGATATGATATGGAGTCTAACATGAGATATTTGTGACTAGGGACTCTAGAATAGCATATAGTACTAGCTCGTTTGTCTTGTTACTGGTACATAATTTACACGTGACTTGACAGGATAGTTTTAGAGCTTGGAGAGGGGAGGACTCTACCAAAATATCTGGCCGTCTAGACTCGTGATCATGCTTCCATATTTGGGACTTGGTTGTTTTACTCGTGGTCAGGGTCTATGTAGTAGAGCTATGGCTTTGTTTACTAGTTCGTCTATCGGTATCACAGCATGGTGCCATGAGTGATTGCTAGTACAACTGGGCATGGTATTAGGATTGTCCTCAACTATATATTTGTACTTAAATGTTATGGTAGTTACCCTTTGTTTTATAGATATTCTCTTTGTTGTTACTTGGCATGTTTTTTGGTACCTTGCTATGTCCCCTAAGGACGTGGTGATCTCTCCATGTTGTTGGTCATGCAAATATAGTCTGCTGATCATGAAGGTATTGATGTATCTGGTTCAGGTATTTTGTTGTGATTTATATTTATTCACTATTTCTATTCTGCTATTTAGTCTTATTTTGTAGATCTATATCATTCTTCGGATCTAATCGAACATATATGTTATTGGGCTGCAGATCATGGCATATATTGTTCATTCTTGATGTTACTTACTTATGGATTGAAATATAAATATGATAGTGAATGATAAATAAAATTAGAACACCAAGATAGCTTATACATATTCGAGCGGGACTGGAGTTCTCTCGATACATAGCTGACATGTATACGTTCTCCTAGCCCTGCGTACTTTGGGACTAGGCATTACATGTTTTTGGTGGCCCATGCAGGTCAGAGCATATCGTTTCTATTACGTTACTAACGAGAGACTCTAGGAGTAATGGACTACAACCCTTCCTCTATTCACCTATGGTAGGTAGAGACGAATTAGAATACCTTGGTTATATAGGGATGGGGTAGAAGTATAGTACAATTTAATTTAGTTTAATGAGGAAGATAAGATAGGATTCTCAATCAAATGAATGGAGTAACTTGGAAGAATTCTAGAATTAGATATGGTTTCCTAGTTAGAGTGTGATCACCCTATGGAAGACTATAGTGAAAGGATTCGAAAGTCTTGTATGAATAGAATAAGTCCATAAGCACTGTACTTCAGATAGATATAGCACCTCATAGAAATTCCATGGTTGCATCGAGGCGGAGGAAGTTTCTCTTAAACAGTATAGAAATAATGATAGTATGCATAAGTCAAGAAATAGAATTACACTGGACAGTGGCCCAAAAACCTTACTAGGGAGAATTCTATTAAAAGGATATGGGATGATATGTTGTACCATATTGTTGATCTTGGGATAGAGTGTAGAGTGGATAGGACTATTTTAGACTAGAAATACCTATATGTAGAAGGGGAATCAAGGATAGTGGTTAAGGGACTAGTAATTAATTTTTTTTGCTTGATAGTCAAGGAGGACAAGCCTTCAACACGATCGTTGCAAGAACGCCAGCACCAGGAGGGGAGACTATAGGTAACCATTTATAGTTTTATGATTGAAACATTGTATAAGGAAATGGTTTAGGATTGATTGTTACTCGAGTTATTGTGAGAGACCGTAGTGACAAAGTGTACCCTCTGAACTACTCCTAGTTACGTTAGCATGATTCATTATGTAATCCCCCTAAAAAAATTAAGGAAATTTTATTATTTTTATTTTACAGTATTTTTTTATTTACTAAATTGGTTGTATTTAGATATAATGGTTTTTGCTGTTATTAATAGTACTAGGTAATTGCTACATATTATATAGCTAGTAGGTGAATTTGTGCAAATTATTTATTAGAATAATTTTAGAAATTTTTTTTGGGATTTCAAAAATTTGTATAAATTTATTTAGATATTATATATATATATATATATATATATATATATATATATATATATATATATATATATATATATATATATATATATATATATATATATATATATATATATATATAAAAGATATATAAGATATATATTAGATATTATATATGATCTATACCCATCACAAAGCAGACATGAGCCACTCAACTACTCTCACCAACCTGACCTCCTTCTCTATCACATACCCGCCGTTCTCTTACCTGGGGTGCCCGCTGGTTTATGGTAAATCTAATTCGGGCATCTTCGATGGACTAGTGAACAAAATCAGAAAGAAAATTGAGGGATGGCACAATGCGACCCTCTCTCCGGGCGGCAAGATGATCATTATCAATCACGTCCTATCCTCCATCCCCATCTATACCCTGGTCGTTTGCTCTCCCCCTAAGAAAGTCGTATCCTCGATCGAGTCCCTCTTCGCCAACTTTTTTTGGGGACACCTCGACGGCAAGGTAAAGCACCACTGGGCCAGCTGGGACACGATGGCAAAACCAACCGCGGATGGCGGTTTTGGCTTCAGCAAATTGGCACACATCATTGATGCCTGCTAAATAAGGTTATGGTAGAAGCTTCGTTCGGATAGTTCTATTTGGACTAGGTTCATGAAGGCAAGATACTTCCAACACTTCCACCCCGCGACAGTCGTCGCCAACAATCGATCCTCTCTTTCCTAGCGCCGTATCCTCCACTGCCGTCACCTCGCCGAACCCTTAATTCGCCTGTAGCCCGGCAACGGTAGATCGTCGCTGCGTCACGAACGTTGGCTCGACAATGAGGTCCTTCGTCTAACCTCGTCTGCTGTCACTATCACATTTCTAGTATGAGGGTATTTTGGTCATTTTTGAATTATTTGGAATTATTGTGAATTATTGAGATTTATTAGAATTTATATGATTTTTTGTATAATTTAATTGAGTGATATTCTAGACTTTGACTAGTGTTGACTTTGGAGACTAACCTAGCAGCTAACCCTAGCCATGACTATTAGGTTAGATTATGAAACCCTAGTTTGAATTAAGTTAATCATATCCTAGTCATTAGAACCAATTTGGAAATAGGAATTAGAATGGAGATTGGATTAATGGCTTATGACTTCACAAGTCATGATTAATGACTTAAGCCCATAGCTTGTGAATTTGGCCCAAGCCCATTAGCCAACCTAAAACCTAACCCTAACCCTAGCTTGGCCGGCCACATTAGGAACCCCACCCCTATATGTATTCTCTTCCATCAGGTTGCCTCCTTTAGAATGTTCACATTTGGAAAGAGAGGTATGCTACATTTTTAGAAATTCATAAAAAATCCAATTTAATTCCTTTTTTCCTTAAATAAATTGCATTAGATTCTAATTGTCTCCCTCTTGCTGTTCATGGAGGAAAATCTCAGTTTGTTAACAATTTGGTGAAGTTTGGGAAGCAAGGAGACACCCCCTCTTTGGAGCTTTTGAGGAGTTTTGACACCCATAGGTAAATCCCTAAAACTCTATTATAGATGCTATTATTTTTGCATATTAACCTAGATCTAGGTGTCCCCTAGCTAACCCTAGAAATTCGTGGCATTTCGTGTCCATTTCGTGTCCTAAATGGACACGTATCAGTCCACTAGTGTAGGTGTTTGATTAAATGTCTCAAAGGATTTAATGTTGTTGTTTTCAAAATGTTTTTGCATAAGATTGTAGATCTAGAGATGGCTTAGTCATTTCCATTCGACTGAGCTTAAATTAGTGTCATGTTGTGTCAGTTTGGACACGTGAACATACACGTTCAGCCCGTGAGCAGAGTCTTGCTACTCGGGGGTGATTGCACTTTGGACACAACACATGGACACATGATTCTTTGAGGATACGTTAGGGCAGTTTCTGACACGACACTCCCCAAGTGGCACAACCTCTCATGTCATGTCGAGCGAGCACGAGCTTGTGCACTGGTTTTGCACTGCACGCGCATAGTTCGATTTCGGGCTACTGATACGGCTCTGTAACTTCGGACATGACACACCAGGACACGATACAGGATGTTGGAAACGTAGCTGGGCCCTAGGCGAACCTAGGGTTGTGAACACGAGGTCTGGTTTGGCCTGTGTCGGGTGCACGACACGCGTGTACACACGCACGAGGCTGTCCACACTACACTGTGTCCTGAGTTTTGATTTGGGGTTTTAATCTGTTTGGACACGTTTGTGTCCACTTGGGTGGACACAAATACATTGCTGGACACGTACGCTAATAGTGTTTATATTACCAACCACTAATTTCACATATTAGTTTGTTTTTATATATCATTTTCCAATTAACCTATGAATTCTGATACCATGTTACATTTTAGTTTTTTTTTCAGTTTTAATACCCGAACTTTGGCAGCTATTTTAACCCACTTAAATGCTGTAATTATTGGTTTAATGCCCTAATGTTGTTTACCTATAAGTATTCCTAGTTATATGTCGATTTTGGTGTGAATTGGTTGGAAAGTGAAATCGAAATTGGTTGGGTTTATATAAGATTGACACATGATTCATTCCTATGCTATATTTGATATCCTGTTAGATGTTAAACCTGAAATATGTTAAAACCTGGGATTGACTGATGTTGAACCTGAAACTGAATTGGTTTCCTTTCCTTAATCAATGCAAATCCCCATACCTGTTCACTGTCATTGATAACTGAATACAATTTTTCTGTAAACACACAGGTTCCTCTCTTAGCACTCTAACACACACACTCTATTTCCTGGAACACTACACTCACTGGTAACACACACAACCTCACACAATCTCATGTGACTTAACACTGTCACAGGTTCATGTATTCCTACACACAACTCTGTGAGCATACACACACATGGTTTCCCCTTCAGACACACACACATCTCATAGTTTCCCCTCTCTATGTATATATAATCCATATATATATATATGTATATCTAATGCGTAAAGTATATTATGTATATATGTAGGTATCCTATATATTAAAATATGTGTGTGTACTATTATATATATATTATATATAAGTATGTGTGGTATACATATAGGTAGCCTATATGTATATATATATATGTATTATGTGATTTCCATGTGTAGGCCTGGATGCAATGTGTGATGTTAGTATAGTCTAGTATAGTAGTGTATTGACCAATATAGACTTGTTAGGACTTAGAATGATTGTTAAACCTAATTTAACATAACCTAGACTTGTTAGACCTAGTTTGACCTAGTTTGATTTCTAGGGTTAACCAAGAGTTGACTTTGGCCTAGATTGACCTAGATTCATTTAGAATGCATTGAATTGCATCTTGTTATCATTTTAGACATGTTATGACTTGTGCTGTTCAGATTAGGAGCCAGACACCTCTCCTCGGAAAGTACATTTCATCCGGACACTCAGATAGCAGGCGAGTACATTCTCTGATCATTTTATATCCTGTTAGAATTATTTTCCTGCTTTAAATTACTTTACATGATACTGTCACGTTGGTCACACGGATTAGTACTATATGGATCCCTTCTTGAGATGTTATCCCCTCAGGGAGCATCGGATACTACATGTTCTGTGCGTTTCACTTACATTGTGTATCACTATGCTTCATGATTCATTGATCACTTATGACATGTACTCTCATGATCACGGTGTCTTCCTTGAATCACCCATTTATGGGCATTCCTAGAATTATCTATTTTTGGGCCTACCATGTATCACCCCTTGTGGGCCGTTGCATGGATCATAACATAACCTGGCTGGATCCTTGTGTATTGATTGGAGGTACGGGGGAGTAGAAGTAGACATGTGAATAATATCCAAGTAGTATCTCATCTGATCACCTCCGTAGTATCTCATCAGAAGCTCCTATGCCATTCACATGTTTATATTGTACTCTGACTCACTAGCCACTGTTAGTTTTTTACTTATAGTAGATATTTCTATTACAGTTCTCTCTCGGTTTACATTCTGTACTTTCTTCAGTTTCCTGTATCTTACTTTACTACATGATTATATTTTCTAAACTGCTATGATCTGTTGAAATGTATTGTGCTCGCTCATGTCCTGACTGGACCTGTTGAAAATATTACAGAGGACGAGGAGGAGGCCTGTGTGGATACCCTCTACGGGACAGCTCTAGATGACACCAGTGATCCGAATTTCTAGCCGGATCCATTAGCTATAGAGACTGAGGCTCCCTAGTCTAGGTTTTACTATTACTGTCATTTAGGATCTGGATTGTATATATTCTTTCATATTCAGTAGTTGAGACTTGTATTTCTGGATGTTTGCTGAGATGTTATCTTAGACACTTAGACTCTTATGATCATCTGTATTTCATTGAGTTCTATATCATATCGTGCTTATTCTTCCTTAGTTATGATTGAGTTTACATTCTGCTATGTCACCACCATTCGGGGAGTATAAACTGCTTAGCATTATATTGTTAGATGTTGTGACCTAGGACAGCGTTCTACCGCCGACACTGCGGCGTAGGCTGGACGTACGTACCCACTTCTCGTGCCCTTACTCTAGGGTGCGGGTCGTGACACGTTTTTAGTGGTGGCCCATGCAGGTCTAGTTTAGAAATGTAGTGGTATTCGAACTAGAGTATCACTGCAGCCTACAGTAGAATTTGGAAATTTTTTAAGGTACTCAATCACATTAGGAAAAACTCTTTATCTGATTCCGTATATCTAAATTTTGCTACTTATTGTCTTCCTTTGAATTTAAACTGTCCTCCTTTGATATTTCGACTCATTCTCAACAATTGTTTTTTTTGAGCTGTGTCTCCAGGATGGTTGAGACGAGATCACATCGCCAGGGCCAGGGGGATGCCGATGAGAGGTCTGCCACCTCTCATACTCAGCAGCCAGCCCCTGGTACCGCAGCCCCAGTCATGCCAGCTGGGGTAGACATTTCAGCTACTTTCGGAGGAGCCCCTCCACCTGTGGCACATGGTCCGAGTCCGGTGATTCCGGATGTGCTTTAGCAGCAACAGCCACCTTCGGGGATAGTTGACGCCGTTCAGCTGTTAGCCTTCTTCCGGCAGTATATGGAGGGTCAGCAGACACAGCAGCAGAGGCACACAGCAGAGCTCAGCCGAGGCATTGATCTGGCCGTGACTGCGGTAGAGAGAGTTGTAGCTCAGCCAGCAACAGTCCAGCAGCCACACCCTCCGAGTGAGAAGGGCATACAGGATTTTCAGAAGATGCACCCGAGGGACTTCCGAGGGACAGAGGGGATCTTGTATGCCGACGAGTGGATCGAGCGCATGGAGGAGATATTCAGGTTGGCTGAGATCCCGACGAGGCTCCAGATTAAGGTAGCGGCCAACATGATGCAGGATCTGGCCCGTACGTGGTACCAGACCGACCCGAGGGTTGATACTGCAGGACAGACTTGGACAACATTCAAGAAGCTGTTCAAGGAGAAGTTCTTTCCGGATGCAGCGCTGGAAGCCCTCGAGACTCAGTTCGAGGCTCTAATCCAGGGGAGCCAGTCTGTGGAGGAGTACGCAGGAGAGTTTTGCCACCTGAGCAGATTTGTAGAGGGCTTGTCGAAGGCAACAAAGGATCGGAGGTTGCGGAAGGGCTAGGTAAAGGAGGTCAAGTCCTACACCAAGAATGCCGGCAGCGCTACCTTTGAGGAGATCCTAGTGGACGCGTTAGCTGCAGAGGATGATCTTGAGCTTAGGCTCAAGAGGGGGCGAGACTTCCAGGGAGGCAGCAGTAGCGGAGGACCGGCCAAGAGGCCGCACTTTCAGCAGCAGCACCAGCAGCACCACCTGCAGCAGATGTTCCAGTCATAGCAGTTTCAGCAGCCGAGGCATCAGCCAGTGCAGCATCAGCAGCAGAGGGTACAGTATCAGCAGCAGAGGGTGCAGCAGCAGGCACCGAGGCAGCAGGCCACCACCTGTGCTTATTGTAAGAAGCTAGGGCACGGGTGGAACGAGTGTAGGATGAGACTGGGCAAGTGCCTGGTATGTGGTTCAGCAGACACCTAGATAAGGAAGTGTCTCGTAGCACGAACAGCTCAGAGAGGAGGAGCCAGAGCTCCAGCAGGCCAGCAGAGGGGACCAACCCTGCCAACACAGCAGCAGAGGGTCGTCTAGCACCAATAGCAGGCCAGGGGAGGCCAGCAGGGGCGAGCTTTCGCCATGGCGACCGAGGATGCAGAGGTGATAGGAGAGCTGATCGCAGGTTCGGTTCTTCTCGACTCTAGTCCAGCTTTTGCATTATTCGATTCCGGTGCTTCGCATAGTTTCGTATCAGTATCATTTACGATTAGACACGGTATCATAGCTGAATCATTGCCTAGGACTTACAAGATCACGATCGAGGGTGTCATTATCCTCGTGAGTGATGTTTGTAAGGGTCGGAGTATTGTTTTTGGAGGCCGTGAGTTGGAGGTGAGCCTACTCATAATGCCATTGCCGAACTACGATATAGTACTCGGTATGGATTGGTTGAGCAGGCACCACGCCAGCATTGATTGCAGAGGGGGTAAAGTTCTCTTCAGAGTGCCGGGGGAGCCAGAGTTTGAGTACTCCAGACGTCAGGCGGAGCAGAGCAGCAGAGTTTTCTGTAGAGTCTCGGTTGAGGAGCAGACGATTCCACACCCCTTGATAGCAGAGTATATGGATATTTTTCCAGAGGAGTTGCCTGGATTGCCACCAGACAGAGATGTAGAGTTCTCGATAGACATGGTTCCAGGAGAAGAACCTATCTCTCAGCACGTCTATCGAGTGAACAACAGTGAGTTGGTGGAGCTGAAGAAGCAGGTGGATGATCTGCAAGATAAGGGCTTCATCCGTTCGAGTTCGTCGCCATGGAGTGCACCAGTATTATTTGTGCCGAAGAATGATAGGTCAGTACGGATGTGTATTGACTACAGGGCACTCAACAACCTCACGATCAAGAACAGATACCCACTACCGCGGATCGATGATCTTTTTGACCAGTTGAGCGGAGCTCGGGTATTTTCCAAGATTGATCTGAGGTCAGGATATCACCAGATGAAGGTGAAGGGGGAGGATATTCCCAAGACCGCTTTCAGGATGCGGTACGGGCAGTTTGAGTTTTTGCTTATGCCGTTTGGGCTAACCAATGCACCAGCAGTGTTTATGAACCTAATGAACAAGGTGTTCCACCAGTACTTGGACAAGTTTGTGGTGGTATTCATTAACGACATCTTGGTGTATTCCAAGACTGAGGAGGAGAAGGAGGAGCATTTGAGGATAGTGCTGGAGACTCTCAGGAAGGAGCAGCTTTATGGGAAGCACTTCAAGTGTGAGTTCTTCTTGGACCGAATTAACTTTTTGGGGCATGTGGTGACTGGAGATGGGATCTCAGTTGATCCCAAGAAGATCGTAGCAGTTGAGGCATGGACAGCGCCGACTTCAGTGGCAAAGATCAGGACCTTCCTGGGGCTGGCAGGATGTTATAGGAGATTTGTACAGGATTTCTTCCGGGTTGCAGAGCCGTTGACTCGGTTGACCCGGAAGGATGGTGAGTATGTTTGGTCAGAGGAGTGTCAGGCAGCTTTTGATGAGTTGATGAAACGGCTTACGACAGCTCCAATTCTGGCATTGCCTTCAGGATCAGGAGGATTCACTATTTATAGTGATGCTTCCGGGAAGGGGCTGGGTTGTGTCTTGCAGCAGCATAGAAAGGTGATTGCCTATGCTTCCAGGCAATTATGTCCTCATGAGAAGAACTATCCTACCCACGATCTGGAGCTTGCAGCAGTGATATTTGCTCTGAAGTTGTGGAAGCACTATCTGTATGGAGAGAGGGTAGAGCTTTTTACAGATCCCAAGAGCTTAAAGTATGTGTTCATTCAAAAGGAGCTGAACATGAGGCAGCGCAGATGGCTAGAGCTGATGAAAGACTTTGACATATCACTTCATTATCACCCAGGGAAGGCCAACGTGGTTGTCGATGCCTTGAGTAGGTATCCGACGGCCATGTGTTTGACTATGGATCGGTACTTGCTTGCAGACTTGGAGAGCCTTGGGATTGAGGTGATCGTGCCCGGAGAGCAGATGCAGTTATGGGGCCTTTAGATTCAGTCAACTTGATGGAGAGGATCAAGGCAACATAATTTGAGGACGTTGCTCTGTGGTGTCTCCGAGAGCAGGTTCGAGCAGGATTGGTGGATGGCGAGTTTTCTCTTACAGAGGATGGTGCCTTGCGGCACGGTTCCAGGTTACGTGTGCCAAGCGGAGATCTCAGGGAGCAGGTTTTGCAGGAGGCCCACAGATCTCTGTACTCTGTACACCCTGGTGCCAACAAGATGTACCGAGATCTGAGGGAGCATGTTTGGTGGTACGGGATGAAGCGGGAGGTAGCTCGCTTTGTAGCTAGGTGCTTGGTATGTCAGCAGGTCAAGACATAGAGGCAGAGGCCCGGTAGATTGTTGCAGCTATTGCCCATTCCTGAGTGGAAGTGGGAGCATATCACTATGGATTTTGTATTTGGATTCCTGTGTACACCAGAAGGGAAAGACGCGATTTGGGTTATCGTTGGCAGGTTGACCAAATCGGCCCACTTCTTGCCATTCAAGGTGGGTACGTCTACAGAGAGGCTTGCAGAGATATACATGCAGCAGATAGTCAGGATTCACGGGGATCCGGTCAGCATCGTCTCGGATCGGGATAGTCGCTTTACTTCCCATTTCTGGAGGAGTCTGCAGACAAGTTTGGGCATTCAGCTCAAGTTTAGTACTGCATACCACCCCCAGGCGAACGGACAGTCAGAGAGGACTATTCAGACGCTCGAGGATATGCTGCGGACGTACGTCTTGGACTTTGGAGGTTCCTGGGAAGATCATCTATATTTGGTGGAGTTTGCTTACAACAACAATTTTTAGGCCAATATTGAGATGTCACTTTTCGATGCTCTGTACGGGCGTAGGTGTCGTACACCCTTATCTTGGGATGATATTGGTGAGCGAGCTTTACTGGGACCAGAGATGGTTGTTGACGCAACCGAGAAGGTAAAGCTCATCATGGACAAACTTCATGTGGCGCATGACAGACATCGGCACTGGACCGATAGCCACCGGAGGCCATTGGAGTTTGAGGTACAGATTAAAGTAGGATTAGATTTAGGGTTGTTTGTTTGTGTTTTATTGTTCATCTTTGTTTATCATAATTAAATTGATACCTTGCTTGTGATTAGGTTGGAGACCAGGTTTTTTTGAGGATATCTCTGACTCGTGGTACGATACGTTTTGGTGGAGGCGGGAAGCTTAGCTCGCGCTTCATCGGCCCTTTCGTTATCAGCGGGAGAGTCGGTGACGTGGCATACAGGCTAGACTTGCCACCTGCACTAGTGGGTGTCCACAACATATTCTACATATCACAGTTGAGACGGTACGTGGCTGACCCTAGCCATGTGCTTGATCATTCGGAGATTGAGGTTGGGCCTTCTCTCAGCTATCCAGAGCAGCCAGTGGAGATTCTGGATCGACGAAAGAAGGTACTGAGGAACCAGATGATACCTTTGGTTCACGTCGCATGGAGGCATCATTATCCAGGAGAGTCTACTTGGGAGCGGGAGGATGAGATGCGCGAGCGATACCCATATCTTTTTGGACCGTGAGGTATACTTTCTATCCTTCTCATCAGTTGTATTTCGCCTTTCAATTTCGAGGACAAAATTATTTTAAGGAGGGTAGATTTGTCACTACCACATTTCTAGTATGAGGGTATTTTGGTTATTTTTGAATTAATGGGAATTATTTGGAATTATTGTGAATTATTGAGATTTATTAGAATTTATATGATTTTTTGTATAATTTAATTGAGGATATTCTAGAATTTGACTAGTGTTGACTTTGGAGACTAACCTAGAAGCTAACCCTAGCCATGACTATTAGGTTAGATTATGAAACCCTAGTTTGATTTAGGTTAATCATATCCTAGTCATTAGAACCAATTTGGAAATAGGAATTAGAATGGAGATTGGATTAATGGCTTATAACTTCACACGTCATGATTAATGACTTAAGCCCATAGCTTGTGAATTTGGCCCAAGCCCATTAGCCAACCTAAAACCTAACCCTAACCCTAACCCTAACTTGGCCGACCACATTGGGAACCCCACCCCTATAAGTAGTCTCTTCCATTAGGTTAGCCTCCTTTAGAAAGTTCATATTTGGAAAGAGAGGTATGCTCCATCTTTAGAAATTCATAAAAAATCCAATTTAATTCCTTTTTCCCTCAAATAAATTGCATTAGATTCTAATTGTCTCCCTCTTACTGTTTATGGAGGAAAATCTCAGTTTGTTAACAATTTGGTGAAGTTTGGGAAGCAAGAAGACACCCCCTCTTTGGAGCTTTTGAGGAGTTTTGACACCTATAGGTAAATCCCTAAAACTCTATTATAGATGCTGTTTTTTTGCATATTAACCTAGATCTAGGTGTCCCCTAGCTAACCCTAAAAATTTGTGGCATTTCGTGTCCATTTCGTGTCCTAAATGGACACGTATCAGTCCACTAGTCTAGGTGTTTGATTAAATGTCTCAAAGGATTTAATGTTGCTATTTTCGAAATGTTTTTGCATAAGATTGTAGATCTAAAGATGGCTTAGGCATTTCCATTCGACTGAGCTTAAATTAGTGTTGTGTCGTGTCGGTTTGGACACGTGAACACACACGTTCTGTACGTGAGCAGTGTCCTGATACTCGGGAGCGATTGTACTTTGGACACAGCACGTGGACACGTGATTCTTTGAGGACACGTTGGGGTAGTTTCTGACACGACACTGACCAAGTGGCACGACCTCTCGTGTCGTATCGAGCGAGCACGAGCTCGTGCACTGGTTTTGCACTGCACGCACACAGTTCAATTTTGGGCCACTGATACGGCTCTGTAACTTCGGACACGACACACCAGGACATGATACAGGATATTGGACATGTAGCTAGGCCCTAGGCAAACCTAGGGTTATGAACACGAGGTCTGGTTTGGCCTGTGTCGGATGCACGACACGCGTGCACACACGCACGAGGCTGTCCACACTACACTGTGTTCTGTGTTTTGATTTGGGGTTTTAATCTCTTTGGACACGTTTGTGTCCACTTGGGTGGACACAAATACATTGCTGGACACGTACACTAATAGTGTTTACATTACCAACCACAAATTTCACATATTAGTTTGTTTTTATGTATCATTTTCCAATTAACCTATGAATTCTGATACCATGTTACATTTCAGTTTTTTTCCAGTTTTAATACCCGAACTTTGTCAGCTATTTTAACCCACTTAAATGCTGTTAATTATTGGCTTAATACCCTAATGTTGTTTACCTATAAGTATTCTAGTTATATGTCGATTTTGGTGTGAATTGGTTGGAAAGTGAAATCGAAATTGGTTGGGTTTATATGAGATTGACACATGATTCGTTCCTATGCTATATATGATATCATATTAGATGTTAAACCTGAAATATGTTAAAACCTGGGATTGACTGATGTTGAACCTAAAACTGAGTTGGTTTCCTTTGCTTAATCAATACAAATCCCCATACCTGTTCACTGTCATTGATAACTGAATATAATTTTCCTGTGAACACACAGGTTCCTCTCTTAGCACTCTAACACACACACTCTATTTCCTGGAACATTACACTTATTGGTAACACACACACCCTCACATAATTTCATGTGACTGAACACTGTCACTGGTTCATGTATTCCTACACACAACTCTGTGAGCATACATACACATGGTTTCCCCTTTAGACACACACACATCTCATAGTTTCCCCACTCTATGTGTATATAATCCATATATATATATATATATATATATATATATATATATATATATATATATATATATATATATATATATATAATATATATAATAGTACACACACATATTATAATATATAATATATATATATATAATATATATAAT
Organism: Iris pallida; assembly: GCA_029216955.1. NCBI lineage: Eukaryota > Viridiplantae > Streptophyta > Magnoliopsida > Asparagales > Iridaceae > Iris > Iris pallida. The sequence continues at coordinate 24,881,556 of JANAVB010004800.1, forward strand.
AGTACACACATATTATAATGCATAAAGTATATTATGTATATATGTAGGTATCCTATATATTATAATATGTGTGTGTACTATTATATATTATATATATATATATATATATATATATATATATATATATATATATATATATATATATATATATATATATGTGTGTGGTATACATATAGGTAGCCTATATGTATATAGATATATATATATATATATATATATATTTTATATATATATATATATATATATATATATATATATATATATATATATATATATTATGTGATTTCCATGTGTAGGCCTGGATGCAATGTGTGATGTTAGTATAGTCTAGAATATTAGTGTATTGACCAATATAGACTTGTTAGGACTTAGAATGATTGTTAAACCTAGTTTAACATAACCTAGACTTGTTAGACCTAGTTTGACCATAGTTGACCTAGTTTGACTTCTAGGGTTGACCAAGAGTTGACTTTGGCCTAGATTGACCTAGATTCATTTAGAATGCATTGAATTGCATCTTGTTATCATTTTAGACATGTTATGACATGTGTTGTTCTGATTAGGAGGCAGACACCTCTCCTCGGACAATACATTTCATCCGGACACTCAGATAGCAGGCGAGTACATTCTCTGATCATTTCATATCCTGTTAGAATTATTTTCCTGCTTTAAATTACTTTACTTGATACTGTCACGTTGGTCACAAGGATTAGTACTATATGGATCCCTTCTTGAGATGTTATTCCCTCAGGGAGCATCGGATACTACATATTCTGTACGTTTCACTTACATTGTGTATCACTATGCTTCATGATTCATTGATCACTTGTGACATGTACTCTCATGATTATAGAGTCTTCCTTGAATCACCCATTTATGGGCATTCCGAGAATCACCCATTTTTGGGCCTACCATGTATCACCCCTTGTGGGCCGTTGCATGGATCATAACATAACCTAGCTGGATCCTTGTGTATTGATTGGGGGTACGGGGGAGTAGAAGTAGACATGTGAATAATATCCAAGTAAAATCTCATCTGATCACCTCCGTAGTATCTCATCAGAATCTCCTATGCCATTCACATGTTTATATTGTACTCTGACTCACTAGCCACTGTTAGTTCTTTACTTATAGTAGATATTTCTATTACAGTTTTCTCTCGGTTTACATTCTGTACTTTTTTAGTTTCCTGTATCTTACTTTACTGCATGATTATATTTTTTAACCTGCTATGATCTGTTGAGATGTATTGTGCTCGCTCCTGTCCTGACTAGACCAGTTGAAAATATTACAGAGGACGAGGAGGAGGCCTGTGTGGATACCCTCTACGGGACATCTCTAGATGACACCAGTGATCCGGAATTCCAGCCTGATCCATTAGCTATAGACTGAGGCTCCCTAGTCTAGGTTTTACTATTACTGTTATTTGGGATCTGGATTGTATATATTCTTTCATATTCAGTAGTTGAGACTTGTATTTCTGGATGTTTGCTGAGATGTTATCTTAGACACTTCTAATCATCTGTATTTCATTAAGTTCTATATCATATCGTTCTTATTCTTCCTTAGTTGTGACTGAGTTTACATTCTGCTATGTTACCCCCATTCGGGAAGTATAAACTGCTTAGCATTATATTGTTAGATGTTGCGACCTAGGATATCGTTCTACCGCCGACACTGCGGCGTAGGCTGGACGTACCCACTTCTCGTGCCCTTACTCTAGGGTGCGGGTCGTGACACGTGCCCCCCACCAGAACTGTATGATTCGTGATCTCTGGGACATCGACTTGGGCTGAAGGTGGGACCGGATCAGAGATTGGCTAGGCCCGATGGCGTCTGCTGACCTTGCCTCCGCTGACATACAGCTTAACGATTCCCCAGACACCCTGAGATGGACCCCTACCTCCGGTGGCTTTTTCACGATGGCCTCTGCCAGGATCGTGGTGGAAGCAACCTGCGTCCCATCTCCGGTGATCGCACCTTTTTGGCACTCGTGCATCCCCAAAAAATGGTCTTTTCTATCTGGAAAACTCACCACAGAAAGATATCCACCGACGATTCCCTCACCTCCATTGGTTTCACCCTTGCGTCAAGATATCATTGCTACACTTCGCACCGCCCAGAAACCACTGACCACATCATGCTTTTCGGCGACCTCGCCTCTCAGCTATGGTACAACCTCTCTCAAAGATGTAGATAGGTGCATCGGGCCGAGGGCTTCAACAATCTCCTCGTCGGCTGGGGTGACTCTCACGGCCACCAAATCGTCGCAGCCGCCGATATTTGGGTGCTCTGGAAAAATCGAAACAAATTTAGGTACGAAGGTCGCCAATACGACACCTCTCAGCTGAACAGGGAAGTCCTCCGACAAATTTTCAAAATCAGGAGGCGCTGCACACACATTCCTGACCGCTTTTGGAAGGCGCTGTCCTAACTTTGGGTCCGGGCGTACTCCCGATTTTCGGCCAATGGCCTCATTTTTTTTTTTTCTCTTCGTGCCTGGCGCGCTTACTTGTTTAGGCTTCGATATTTTACGCCTGATACATCAATAAAGCTCCTTCAAATATATATATATATATATATATATATATATATATATATATATATATATATGTATTATTTTTTAAACACCTCATTTATTCATAATCAAAGGAGAGGGTTACAAAATTCAAAAAATAAAAGAATGTTCTAAAGGGCGGGCGCCTCCACATGGGAGCATATGATCATCGCCTTCTTCACTTGTCTATGAACTTCTGCTATCAGCTGACTAGATGAGAAACTGTAGGCTTCGTAATGCCACTTATTGCGATTCTTCCATAGGACCCAACGTATAACTCCGACGACAGTTTATTTCATACTTTTGTGTCGCTTTTGCCCCCATTCGTTGAATCGCTGTACTAGATCTGAACTTTAAGCACGAACCCCAACCGCAAGCTGGAAATATTGCCACACTGCTTTTGCCATCTCCCCATCAGCAAAGATATGTTGAATAGACTCATTAGATCTATTAGAACAGCAATGGCAAACCGAAGCCATAGAAAATCCTAGCTTTATGATGTTGTCATCTGTCGACAGTTTATTCAAAATGATCCTTCAGAGCATTATAGACTAGTTGGAATGCATTTACCTCATATTTGTTTTAACGAAGGATCTTGAAGGAATTGTACACGTATCTGATTCCATGCCGACCGAATAGAAAATATACCTGTAGGATTCATCGTCCATGTCAAGTGGACTCTATTGTCTGTTTGAATAAACTCATCCCCAAGTAGTCGCCCTCTGATGAGTCGTTTCCAAACATGAGAAGCGGCCGATGTAAGCCCTACTTGAGACGGATGAGAAGCAGCACAATATTTAGCCTTCATGAAGGAAGACCATAAAGAGTTAGTCGAGCGTAGCTTCCACCATAATTTCATAGTCATAGCATCCATGACATCAACCATTCTTCGAACACCAAGACCACCCTCTGTGATAGGCCTAGCCACACGTCCCCAACTCAGCCAAGATCTTTTATGAATCCCATCTTTGGAACCCCAAAGAAAACTATCCAACATACTCTCAATGTGGTTCAGCACAGTGATAGGAGGATTACATGCAGAAAGGCAATAAACAGGTATAGAAGAAAGGACGGATTTGATAAGGACAAAGCAACCACCATAGGATAGGATTTTTTTTATTCCACCCAGTTATTCGAGACCTAATTTTCTCAATTAACTACTCATACATACCTGTATTTCTCCTACCAACTGAAAGAGGGCAGCCTAAGTAGACGAAAGAAGCCTGTTGGAGCTGAAACCCCATGATAGCTTGGATGGCAGCAAAGCGGGGTGGTGAGACATTCTCTGATACGAGCATAGCCGACTTGGATACGTTGGCCTTCTGACCCGAGTTAGCTTCGTAAGCCCGAATGACATCCATAAGCTTGCAAACAGAGCGACGCTCCGCCCCAAAAATATGAGGACATCCTCTATATAAGCAAGATGGAAAACTCGAGGGCATCCACGAAGAGAATGATAGCCGGAGTAGCTGAAGTCGAGTTGAGTGAATAAGACTCCTGCTCAGAGTCTTCGCTGCAATAATAAAGAGAGCAGCTGAGATTGGATCACCCTGACAAAGGCCACAGTATCTATGGAAGAAGCCCAATGATCTCCTATTGATAAGCGTGGAGAACTACACATTGTCAACCAAATGCAATATCATAGTCCTTCATTCATCACAAAAGCCAAATTGTTTTAAAACTCGAAGAAGGAAGGCCCAGTTCACACTGTCGTAAGCCTTGCTCATATCTAACTTGACAGCAACATTTCCACCCTAGTGCTTGTGATCCAACACAAAAATCATCTCTTGTGCTAATATAATGTTGTCAACTATTTTACGGCCTTTACCAAAGCCACTTTGCTCCTGCGATATAATACGAGGAAGAATATCTACCAGCCTTCTAGCTAGAAGCTTCGAGATAACCTTATTCACAAAATTACAGAGACTGATTGGCCTATAATCATTTAGCGTCTTCGGGTTTTTGTATTTGGGAATTGGGAGTAAGAAAGTGCTTGTTATTGCCTTAGGCCATGCAAACCCTTCCATGAACAAGCACACTGCTTCTAAGATATTGTTCCCAATAATAGGCCAACTAGAGCAGAAAATTGAGCCTGGGAAGCCATCTGGACCCGAGGCACGATTGGGGTCCGTGCATTTGACAGTATCGAATAATTCCTCCATAGTAGGTTTAGCAATAAGAGCACAATTGTCTTCATGAGTGATGATACTAGGGATATGAGATAAGTAATCATCTTTGATAGCAATATGAGTAGGATAGAATACCTTACTATAGAAGTCATTTGCTTCCTGTTGGATATCCTGGAGCTTCGATATAGTGTTGCCATCCACAGTTGTAATAGTATGAATGTGAAGTCTGCGACATTTTGAAGAGACACAAGAATGATAGAATTTAGTATTCCTATCTCCCTCCAAGTTCCATTTAACCCTAGCCTTCAACTTCCAATATGCATCCTCTATCCTGAGCCTTTGTTTCAAATTAGCCCTAGCTTGAAGCCACTACGGTCTCAAAGAAAGATTAGCTTCATATGCTGCCTCCATAGCAGCAAGTCGATCCTCAGCCACTTTAACTTCTTGGAATATATCCATGTACGTTGCTCGACTCTAATTAGACAGAGCTTTTCTTGTAGCAACAAGCCTTAGGCCAACTCTTACCAAGCTATTAACATGATCAATAGACCCCCACGCAGACTCCACAATTTGAAGAAACTCTTCAAGATCTTCCCAGAAATTCAGAAAGCGAAAAGGCCTTGTAGAGTATGGCTTCTACTTAGAGAGAGATAGAAGAATAGGAGCATGATCAGATTCTGATCTATTCAGATGGGATAAAGTAGAAAGCGGAGCCCACTCTAGCCACTTCGAACCTAATAGGCTGTCTAACCGCGATCCCAACTTAGGAGTCCCATATTGTCTATCAACCCATGTAAAACAATTGCCAAAATAAGGAATTTCTGATAGACCCGCTGCTACTTGAAAGTCAAAGAACTCTTTCATAGACATTGAGCTAGGTGGAAGACCACCAAATTTTTCATCCAGACTAGTAACTACATTAAAATCTCCACTGACAAGCAAAGGCAATCTTGATCTATTCCGTAGATGCAGCAAGTGGTCCCATAATAGCCTTCTCCCTTCCTTAGTATACGGTCATGAACAGCAAAAAATAGCCAAAGATGGCAGCACAGGATTTGAAATAGTAATGGAGAGGTATTGATCAAAAGAGTCGACCACTGTCATATCAGTATCATGCCGAGCCATGACTCAAATATTACCTTTTTGGTTAGAAAAGGAGCTATGAAAGCCTAATTTGAGTTGGTAGGTAAAAAGTTTATCTACCTGAACTTTTGGTTCAATAATGACAACTATAGGAACTTTGTTAGATCTGCATAGACACTTAAGTCTTTTAAAAGCCATAAGATTAGCTATACCTCTAATATTCCAGCAAAGAAGCTTAATCATTAGAGGGCAACGAGGAAGGAGCTTTCGAATTTTTAACTAAGGATCAGAGTAATATGGGTTCAACTAGGGGTACATACTTATGTTTCTTTTGTTCTCCTTGGGGACGAGGAAGTCGGTCCTCTCCGACATTGGCTTGACTATCTTGTGGTTCCTGGAAGATTGATGTAACCCGATCAAGTCCATCGGGAGCCGTCGACTCTGACATAGACGCCAGAACTACATTGGAGCGATCCACTTCGTCGCTGACTACAGAAAGCTCTTTCGTCCCTACTACATCCGCTAGGCCAGCCCGCTGATCAAGTGGTTCATCTTCTTCTGCATCTACCCGCGTCTGCCCACGAGCGGAATTCACCATCTTCTAGGGGATCGTTGGGAACGGTGGCAAGATTAGGGGAAGAAGGTTTTATAGCTAGTGGCTGGGTAGGTAGTTTTTCTTGTTGAATGAGAGCCATCGAGTTAGAAAGAGGAGGATCTTCGGGAGGCGAGTCTGCGTTGATATTCTCAACCCTAGATGAGGTGTCTAGGGGATTAAGAAGTGGCGGTTGAACATTAATGTCTAAGTCATCATTAGTCGCTGCTTGATTGGGTGTCTCCCTCGGAGCTGCAGATTCATTCCCTAAGATAGGAGTATTGATGACCGAAGCATTCATAACTCCTTTATTTTTGAGATTATAAGATCTTTCTTTATTCGTAGACAACACTTTACAAGTGTCTCTAGTATGGCCTTAGTGTTTGCACCCAGAACAGAAATTATGAATATTTTTATACTTAATTTTCTGAGAGAAAGTTCTGCCATTAGGCAACTTAATACGAACCATTTGCGGTAAAGGCTTACTAGCGTCCACCTCAACAAAGACCCTACCAATGCTAGGTCTGGAAAACTCTTCGGTAGCCCTATCTAGCTTGAGCGGAGTTCTTATACCCAACACAATGGAGAACAAAGCATTCTTGGCAAAAAGCTGATGTGGAAGGCCGGGCAGGGAGACCTACGTAGGGGCAAGAGGGGATTATTGAGCAGCGCTGAAGTCCTTTGACCAACGGAAGACCCTCATAGGGGCTCTTTAGACGTACCAAACTTTATGTGCCCTTAGACGAAGAAAATCAACTTCAAGGGAAGGCCTAATGACAATGTGTTTAGGATCTATCACGCCGACTTTGACTTCCCCAACAAACTGGAATCCTATAAAAGCTTTCCAAATCACATCGATAGAAGGCCTAGCATGGCCAATCAAAGTGAATGTAAAAGGCTGGGTCAGGATCTGTTCATCATCCTCCGTGAAGGAGACAACAGGAACCCCCTTAGAGAAGGTAGGAGCGCGGATGGATATGGACGGGGATGATGGAACTCCCCCGACCGCCTCCGCAAAAGTTTTGCAAGCCATAAAACCCTGGAAAACAAAACAGAGGGGACATGAAGGTCGGATGATCCGTTCGTGTGTGGACTCCGGCCCGACCAAAGGCCAAGCCGGGGTCGGCGAGGAATTAGGGTTTCAAAGCAGGTGCGACGCTCTCGGGAGAGCGACGAGAGCTATATATATATATATATATATACATATATATATATATATATATATATATATATATATATATATATATATATATATATATATATATATGTATAAGAAAAATCTTTGATGATCTTCTCGTGAGATATATATCTCATAAAAGCTCGACCATAGCCGAAGGTTGGAAAGGGTTATTCAAATTGAATTCTTTTTTATTCAAATCTTATTTAAATTCATAACTTAATCCTAATCCAATTCCACACAATCTCTCCATAATCCAATCATTCTAGGATTTAAATTCGAATTTATTACCAGATATATTGATACATACGACCCCCCCCAAAGCTTCGAAACTGCTTTGTCGACACTTGCCCCAAATGTGAACACGACCAGCAGATCACTGATAATCTCCCCCACCTTGCGAACTCAGCCCCACCGCTAGTACTGTGCATCGTTGCCTAAACCTCCGCTGCGGGTCGTCGGACAGCCGACAGTAGCAAATGCAGCAACCGATTTTTCCTCCAACTTCGTAGGTAACTTTCTTACCCATCTCTTAATCAATATTCGATCCAGTTGATTCATTAGAATCACAACATAACCCCTATTCTAGTCCTATTAATTAGTTATAGTTATAAAAAAATTTAATTATATAGATTCGAACCAAAACCTCGACAAAAATCATGTTCGCAAACCAGGAAATAGAACAGTCCACCACCCCAACTTGAAAGGCAAACCCTTGCCAATCCATCGATATTTCGAGAATCTAATTGAATAAGTTTATAGACAACCTATACAAGATTAAAACCCCTCTCATAGTTTGTGATTTCATCCTATGCATGCCAAGAAAACAGATTTAAAAAATCCAAAAAAATAGCTTTTAAAAATAGAGTTTTTTTTGAAAAATTTACCGATACGACATGGGTCCCGACAAACTGAGCGACGTGGTCATGAACCGAAAGCGTAGAAAGGTGCGTATTGACTTTGCGGACGTGTGGAATTCTACGGAACTCGATTTCGTTGTGTGTACACGACGAAATCGAGGCGTATCTGTCGAGATATTCCGTATCGACCTCTTTGGAAACTATCCTACAAATTCGTACATGTTCATCATCCCGAGATGAAACTTATGTTATTGGAATCGTATCATCTTTCTGGTCCTGTGAGCCAAATTTGGTCTGATCCTAAGAAGGTCGACCAGTATGCTATTTTGGCGAACCCACGATCCGATCCAACGGGCAAAATTGTGCACGACTCACGGGAATCCAATTATGGACATATAGTTGGGTTCAAATCGTCAAACTGGAGTCATAAATATATAAGTTGATAACTTTAGAGATCGTAGATTTTGGCACGCTTTTTGGTACAAAGTTGGGCCAACAGCGGACATCATTTTGACCCGAATTTATGATTTTGTCTTTGTATCCATAATTGGACTTATGAGTAGGCGATTTTAGACATTTGTATTCCAAAAATATTGGTGATGTCTATTTCAGCATCTGAGGATGTTTGCGGAAGTTGTCTTTCTTTGCTTCATTGATTTGACGGTTCGAGTTTCTAGATACTGCAATTTTGCACACCACCTCAGGTAAGATATCTTACCATATATACTGCTTATATTATTTGCATCTTTACTGTTTAGTTACTGCATGGTTATTGTTATTTATTTCTAGTTTCTCCAATTACATCATTGTTTATTGTTCATGATTTACTTTACTGTGCTTCCAGTTATACATTATGCAAATGCTGGTCATATTTTCATACTTGTCTTTAAATTTGTATATAGACCAAGAGTTAAGGGACTACCATTTGTTAGTACATTTTTAATAAACTTTATGACGGCTGTGCTACGAGATATGTGTGAGCTATGAAGTAGCATATAGAGGTACTTGTGTGTTGGCCGATCACCTATGCGCATGCGTTAGGACTAACTGCTAATAGATTCATGTTAGGAGATTTGGTAGTTAGTAGAGGTACAGTGTCTTGGATACGACCTAGGTAGGTGTATAGGGTGGGGAGAACAGTTCATTAGAATATGGACCACGTATGCACTTATCCATTGTAACTGTGAGATCCGCCAGAGATCCAGGTACTGTTTTCCTACTGTACTAATTCCCTCTGACGTTCACGGAGTGTTATGGATGTAGGACCCTGGTACCCATTAGAAACTATGCCAATCTTACTGTCGCCAGAGTGCCCATCCATTGAAGGTTTGTTCTTAGCTTCATATTCATAGTAGAATGGTTAGGCACCCTATTGCATGCATCTTTACCTTATTACACAGTTTATATTTAAATGTATTTTGTTACATCCCTCTGAGGACCTGGTGATCTCGCCAGGTGTGTATTTTTATGACTTTTCGTAGGACTTCCAGCCAAGATCGTGCTCTTCTCTCTCTCTATCGAAGATGACGTACTCTTGGACCATTTAGCTGCTTGTATTCCTTCCCCTTGTTATTTCTCTTTTATCTAGTTTAAATGCCTGGTAGTATATTTGTCTCCATCCAGCAGTTTGTACAATGACATTTAGTATTTGATTTTTTATCATATCTTTATTCTTTATTTCTGCGGATGAGATTTAGTGAAGTCGTGGCTATTTATATACTAGAAAATTACAGCTTGTGTATATTTAATTATACGGCTGGCATACGTTCTAGCCCTACGTATTTTGGGACTTGGGTGTTACGTGTTTTTATGGTATCCCATGCAGGTCTACGATAATATTATTTGGTTACACCACTGTACCAAGTAAGCCTACATATAGGATTATGAAATTACATATCATCCACATCTACTGACTATTTATCTCTTTTGGCTTCAAATTTTTCAAACTCTCGATTGATTTCTTGAACTGTCTTTTGCTTGAATCTGTTCTAACATTGCTCTTACTTTCGTGCCAATAGGATGAATTCATGTAGCAGTCGTGGTGCCCCACTTTCCATCACCTCCGAAAACTCGACAGCTCAAGAAGAGCCAGTTCCCGTGCATCCTTCGACAATGACCTAAACTACACCTCTTCAGCAAGGTCATACATCTCAACCAAATGAGACGACCCCACCTACCCAGCAGTACCCTCAAGCTGTGGGATCCCAAATAGGACAGCCTGACCAGCAGACCCCCACTCCCCAGGAAGAATATATGCCACCACCTCCTCCTCAGTTCCCACTACAGCTGCCATTTTCTTATGCTAATGAGGCTTCGGTGGCAAGGTTCTTGCTTACGTTATTGCAAGTACAATAATAGCAGAATGAGATTGCGAGGAAGATTATATAAGTAGCCCTGAACAGGTCTCTGAATCCCCACCAGCCCTAGTACCAGCTAGAGTGATTCACAATAACCTGAATAAACATCCTAAAGCACATCAACAATACCCTAGAGCATCACTATATCCCGATAAGAATCTTTCTACATGTCACTTCTGCCATAGGAAGGGTCATGTTAGGAAGGATTTTCGTCGTAGATTGGGACAATGTATGATTTATGGTTCCAATTATCACCAAGCCAAAGATTATATAGGGACACAATATACCACACAGAAGTAGCAAGGAGCAGGACCATACCGGGCTCGGGCCTGTCTATTATTTCTGCGAAAGAAAGGGACACATCCAGAGAGATTGTCGTAAGAGGTTAGGCCTATGTTGGGCCATTCGGCTCCGACCAACACCTATCAAAAGAATGCCCAAAAAGCAAGGATGTGATAGCAAGGATGCCTCAGCCTGAGCAAGTCCCAACTCAACATACCAGCATACATTAAGAGGGACAACCGTCCACCACCGCTGTGACAGATACCCATCACGAGGATAGAAATATAGCATGTATTATTCTAAGTACACCATTATCAAGTACTCCACTACTTATTTCACTATTAGCTATTGAGACACGATATGATATCTAAGCCAAACCCTCACTAGTTAGTCATTGGCCTAGCCATGCATTACAATCTTGAATTACTTACCCCTTTCACGAAACATAGATCCTTTGTCATTGCTTTCTAATTGTTTAGTAATTACAAATGAGTAAGTAAATCCCCCTATTATACGACGACCTTGGAACTAGTATACAAACTTTTCTCAAGGAACTGTGTTATTGTTAGGAGTACCTATTTATTTTCATCTTGATTTTTTATAAAACTTAATATTTCTTCACGTATTCCTTAAATCATACAATGACCAAATTTCTTCATCCCCCAAATTTTCTCACATTCGTCAAATCCGATGAAGTGAATATTCTTTTCTTCCGATAATTTGATCCTTTCGCTGATCTTCTCTGCGATTTACATAAACTTACTTCTTGATAATTAGGTTATGCCACCTATCAATTATGAGTGACTGTATTAGGAATTCTATAGATGAAATCTCTTGGTTAAGTGCTTGTGAGGCTGATATAGTATAAAAGTATAATAGTTGCTAACCTGCCCCTAAATAGGTACTAGGCTGAGCATGTCTTATGGCCACGAAGTATCTTAAAGTTCATCAAGGATACTTGTAAGTAGTATGACTCGAGCATATCGGAGGATCAGATAGTTTGATTATGTTCTACCACCATTCCCATGATTGACTAAACCTCTTATCTGTTAAATTCTTAGGAAATCCTTCCCGTTATATTGGAAAAATGTTCCATGGGTTAGTCTAAGGAAAGGTTTGAGAATTATATTTCCTTGTATTACAGAATCAAATGTTTAACAGCCAGAGAAATACTGGCAATACAGGACCTCAGATAATGGCATCATAGCTACATATGTTTCTTGACTTCTACTTGAACCATATCCTATGCATGTTGGTTGCTTCTCCTACATTTTCGTACAAAGTTAATTCAAAAAAAGTTTATGGATTTGGCTAAAGGAAAGTCCGAGAACCTATATTGACTGGCATAACCGACACATACTGCAGCCATCCGTTAAACTACGGATTCAAAAGTTTTGCAGCCAGATGCGTGCTGGCGAGGCAAACTTTAAATAACGTGATTACGGTGGTATATGGTTCTCTGATTCTATCTAGACTACATCTTATGCATCCAGCTTGACTGCATATCGTTCTTGAAAATATTTTGATTATTTCATGTTTGCTTGATCCTAACCAGCTAGAATAACATGTCGATTAGACGATCTGTAGAACCTCAACAACAACATGGAATAATCACAAAGACGATCGTCTCAGGAGTAGGAACACAACAAGCATTCTCCTAGATACGCCATTTATTGTTAAGACACTAGTTGATATTAGAGCAATACCCTTAACAACGTAGTTATCCTGCTTAATATAGTGGACTCGTCATTCTAGAAATACTTGAATTTATTAGTTAGCGATCGTATCACAAAGTATTACCTGCGACACAATTTAGTAGCCTTATAACCGTAGACGAGTAAGCTTGTTACGAGCAGAAAATTAAGGCCTTAGTCATTAAACGTACTCTTGATGACCCTTAGAATTTGTTGCCACCGACTATAATCCTTCATATGCCATAAGGAAGGGTAAGCACCCTACCCCTCGATTCGTGTGTCATTTTACAACACTCGCAAAAAATTAGGAGTACAAGAATGACATATACAACCATTTCCTCTAATTTCTCAAAATCACGGTACGAGCTTCGTACGTGACTTTTCTTTCGTATTACATATCATTCCATTTTATCCTGCGGTTATTCCAACAAACATGGTACAAAGATCGTTACCTTGATTCTTCAAATTTTATTCTATCATAAGTATCGTGTCTTAGTTTTTAATTTCGAGAGGGGAATTCTGAAGTGCATAGATTGCAAGCCTCTCTAAAATGTAGGATTCTTTTAATTAGCGAGTGATGGGGATAGATTGGTTAAAAATGGGCTAAATAATTAGTGGTTCATAATGTCCACTTTTATCCATATTATATAATAACCACTACCGTGATTTTGATATTTGGAGCACAGTGCAAGCCTGTTCCTTCCAACTATTTTCACATTCATGAACTAGACGACCTACTCTACACACATGACATACATGTCCCACACAAAAGCACCTTCCTGTGCTCCATTTCAATTACACTACATATATGACACATTTTTTCTTAGAATAAACCATAGATGCCTATTTTTGTTCTAATCGATTTTAACCATGTAATATCGACCCATTCCTTCAAATAAATTGAATATCCATGATCCATGCAAGATACATCACACATATGACGTACACATTCCACCCAAGCAAGCACATGCCTCCTCCACAACACCAAACACCAACCCGCACATACTAGTCATTATGACCTAAAGATACCAAACACTTACCAAATCATATTCTATAGTAAGGTTCCTGTACTTATTATAGACTATCATCTCTTGGCCCATGAATTCTTCTTTTTCTAAGTTCTTCAACCTCATCTCTTAGTTACCCATGTTAGGCGAAGACTGAAATTCTGCTGAACCAACACATTCTAGTTATATTCAAACAAAAGATTCCTACCAGCTTGTTGAAAGCATGACCCCCTAGAGAGACAATGTTAGATTGTAATAATTTTTCTATAGTAGTTATTGACCAAGAATGCCATGGCAATATATAGGCTTCATTTAGGATCCATGACTACGGATAGAAGTACCCAATATTCTCGTACCTCTCTTTAGAAATTATCATTCTCAGAGGTCTTGTAATGACGATTTGGACCTTGAACTAAGAATACCCTATCTTGTAGAATATGGCGCCAAATTGGATTCCTTTTTAACTACCTCGATCTTTTTGAAATCAGTGTTACAATTTGACGTACTTATTCTCCCTTCGTATTTGATCTCGTTGTTCTTGTTCATTGATATTAAGATTTATTTTAATTTCGAGGAGGAAATTTTTATAAGTTTGGAAAGATGTATTCCCACTAAAAAATTAAGGAATTTTTATTAATTTATTTTAATTTTACAGTATTCTCTTAATTATTAAAATGCTTGTATTTAAACATAATAATATTTTGCTATTATTAATAGTAGGAGGTAATTGCTACATATTATGTAGCTAGTAGGTGTATTTGTGCAAATTATTTATTAAAAGGATTATATATATATATATATATATATATATATATATATATATATATATATATATATATATATATATGTATATATATCTGTGTGTGTGTGTGTGTGTGTATGTATATAGGTATGAGAAGAAAACTTTGAAAAACCCAGGAGATGATGATCGTCTCGTGAGATACATATCTCACAAAAGACCGACCATAACCGAAGGTTGGGAAGGGTTATTCGAATTGAATTCTTTTTTACTCAAATCTTATTTATTCGAAACTGCTTTGTCGACCCTTGCCACAATTTTTAACACGACCAACAAACCCCTAACAATCTCCCCCACCCCTGACTTCAGTCCCGCCGTCGGGACCGCGGACGGCCTACAGTAGCAAACGCAGCCACAGTAGCAACCGATTTTCCCCCCAATGTTGCAAGTAATTTTCTTACCCATCTCGTGATTGATATTCGATCTAGTAGATTCATTAGAACCACAACCCAACCCCTTTTAGTCCCATTAATTAGCTGTACTTATAACAAAATTTTAATCATATAGATTCGAACTCAAATCTTGACAAAAATCATGTTTGTAAATAGGGTATAGAACAGTCCACCACCCTAATTTAGAAGGCAAACCCTTGCTAATCAATTGATAGTTTCGAGAATCTAATTGAACTGGTTTATAGACAACCTATACGAGATTAAAACTCTCCTCCTAGTTTGTTATTTCATCCTATGCATGCCAAGAAAATAGATTTCAAAAATCAAGAAAAAATAGCTTTTAAAAAATAAAAACTTTTAGAAACATTTACCAATACGGCGTACACCCTGACAAACAGGGCAACGTGGTCGTGAATCGAAAGCATCGAAAGGTGCGTATCAACTTTGTGGGCATGTGGAATTCAACGAAACTCGATTTTGTTGCGTGCGCGACGAAATATTGGCGTATCATTCGAGATACCCCGTATCGATCTCTTTGTAAACTAGCCAACAATTTCATGCACGTTTGTCATCTCGAGACAAAACATATTCTACTAGATTCGTGTTATTTTTCTGGTCATGTGAGCCAAGTTTGGTTTGATTCTGAGAAGGTCGACTGGAACACTATTTTGGCGGGCCTACGACCGGTTCTAACAGATAAAATTGTGTACGACTCACCAAAATCTAAATTTAGATATATGGTTGAGTTCGTATCGTCAAACCAGACCCATAGACAAATAATTTAATGACTTTAGAGATTGTAGATTTTAGCACGCTTTTCGGTACAAAGTGGGTCCAACGACGGACATCGTTTTGAACTGAATTTACGATTTTGCCCTTGTGTCCAGAATTGGACTTATAGGTAGGCAATCTTAGACATTTCTTTTATTCCAAAAATGTTAATGATATTTGTTTCAGCATTCGAATATGTTTGCAAAAGTTGGCCTTCATTGCTTCACTGATGTAGAGGTACAAGTTTCTGGATACTGCCATTCTGCATACCACCTCAGGCAAGTTATCTTGCCATATTTACTGCTTATATTATTTGTATCTTTACTATTTATTCATTGTATTCTTACTGTTTATTTATTTCTAGTTTCTCCAGTTGCATCATTGTTTACTGTTTGATTTACTTTACTATGCTTCCAGTTATACATAATGCATATGCTAGTCATATTTTCATACTTGTCTTTAAATTTGCATATGGACCCAGAGTTAAGGGACTATCGTTTGTTAGTGCATTTTTATAAACTGTGTCACAGCTGTGCCACGAGATATGTGTGAGCTATGAAGTAGTATATAGAGGTACTTGCGTGTTGGCTGGTTACCCGTACGCATGTGTTAGGATTAACGACTTATAAATGCATGTTAGGAGACATGGCAATTAGTATAGGTACAGTATCATAGATATGACCTAGGTAGGTACATAGCATGGGAAGAACAGTTCCTTAGCGTATGGGCCACGTATGCACTTATCCATTGTAATCTGTGAGCTCCGTCGTAGACGAAGGTACGGTTTCCCTACTGTACTGATTCACTCTGACGTTTATGGAGCATTACGAACGTAGGCCCCTACTACCCAATAGTGAACTATGTCAATCCTACTGTAGACAGAGTGTCCATGCATTGAAGGTTTGTTCTTAGCGGCATATTTACAGTAGAATGGTTAGGCACCCTATCGCATGCATCTTTTACCTTATTACACAGTTTATATGACATATTTATATGTATCCTATTACGTCCCTCTGAGGACATGGTAATCTCTCCAGGTGTGTGTGTTTTAATGACTTTTCGTAGGACTTTCAGCCAAGATAGTGATCTTCTCTCTCTATCATAGATGACGTACTCTTTGACCATTTAGCTGCTTGTATTCCTTCTCCTTGTTATTTCTTTTTCATCTACTATAAATGCCTGGTAGCAGATTTGTCTCCATCCAGCAATTTGTACAATAAAATTTGATTTTTTATCATATATTTATTCTTTATTTCTAGGGATGAGATTTTATTAAAGTCATGGATATTTGTATACTGCAAAATTACAGCTTACGTATCTTAAATTATACGGATGGCATGTACGTTCTAGTCCTACGTATTTGGGACTAGGGTGTTGCACATTATTAGTGAGCATTTTTTAATGTCGAAGATAAAATTCTTTTAAGGTGGGTAGATCGTAAGCACCCTGATTTTTTGGGATTTTTTATTTATTTATTTTGTACGATTTTTATATATTAAACCATATTTTATTTTTAATTATGGCTATATATGCATTTGTCACGACCCGCACCTAGTGTAAGGTCACGAAAAGTGGGTACGTCCAACCTACACCGCAGTGTCGGCGGTAGAACACGTTGTCCTATGTCACAATATCTAATAAAATATAACTGTATTGTACAATGATATACTCTCCAAATGGAGGACAACATAGATTGTACAACTCAATCACAGAACCTAAGATGGAAATAAAGGGATTAAAAGATGGATAATAATCTCAATAGAGAACTACAACTGAAAGTTAATAAGTTTGGATGTTTAAACAACATCAAAATCCAAATAACTGAAGTACATCTCAAATACAAAACATCTAAATAAAGATAACTAGTCTAGCAGTCTAATCTAGACAATAGGCAAGTCCTCAACAACTGTTGGATCCTCCTGAGGACCGAAGTCATCGGTTTCATCTAAGCCAGCTCCATAATAAGTGGGACAGAACTCCTCCTCATCCTCTGTAATATTTTCAACGGATCCAATCAGGACAGGAATGAATACATCTCTCTCACACAGTTCATATCATGACAGGAAATATAAAGCATGTTATAAAATAAAGTACATGAAAACTGTAAGAATAAACATGAAGAAGAAGAGAGAATTTGATAACAGGAAATATTTAGATATGGTAATAGAGTACTGTAAGTGACTAGTGATTTAGAGTACAAGATAGACATGTGAACGACTTTATTTGTATATGATTACACTACAGAGTTTGCACAAGATTAAACTACTTTGGAATTGTTCACATGACTACTTCTACTCTCATGTACCCCAATCAATACACAAGGATCTAGACAGGTTATGTTATTGTACATAAAACTTTATACATGAAACTCATGAGATCATGAGAGTCCATGAGAGCACATGAGTGTACATGAATAATAAGAGTTCATAAAATATATGATGTTCATGAAAAACACATGACATGATGTATCTGATGCACCCGAGGGGGGTAATATCTTATAAAATATCCACATAGTACCAATCCGTGATAACATCGTCTCAGCATCAAGTAAATTAGTCTATAATAAGAATATAATTCCTAACAAGTATGAAATGGTCAGAGAATGCACTTGCCTGATATCCCGAATGTATGATGAGAATATGAGTCCGAACCGGAGTATCTGAGTCCTATTTAGAGCAACCACAGGTTACAAAGTGTCCAACATGAATTTAGAGAAATTTACAATGCATTCTAAATGATTCTAAGTCATTCTGGGTTAAAGTCAACCTTGGTCAACTCTGGTCAACCCTGGTCAACCATTCTGGTCAACTAGGTCAACCCTAAGTTAACTAGTCTCTTATTCCAAGTTTAGGTCAAACTTGAGTTATCTAGTCATTTTAAGTCCATTTGGGTCAAGTTTAAATCAAGTTTGGCCCAAAGTTGACTTTTATCAACTTGATCAACTTGCTAGTCAACTATGCCAAGTTAGGCCTATTGGGTCAATTCTAAACTAACTCACCAACCATATGCTAATATCCTATATCAAAATCAAATATATTCATTCAATTCAATATATATATATATATATATATATATATATATATATATATATATATATATATATATATATATATATATATATATATATATATATATATATATATATTTTTATAATATATATATATATATATATATATATATATATATATATATATATATATATTAAAATATACATATATATATATATATATATATATATATATAAAAAAATATATATATATATATATCTATATATATATATATGGGAGCGGATCAAAAGCCCCCCTTAGAAAACCCCCTAAAAACCCCCCTCACTCTCAGCCGTCCATTTAATGTTAATATTATTGTTAATATTAATTTTAATTTAATTTTTATATTAATGATAATGTTAATATTAATGTTAATGTTAATATTAATTTAATGTTAAGTTTAATGTTAATTTCTGTATTTAACATTAATATTAACATTAATATTAACATTAAATGGACGGCTGAGAGTGAGGGGGCTTTTAGGGGGTTTTCTAAGGGGTGCTTTTGATCCGCTTCATATATATATATATATATATATATATATATATATATATATATATATATATATATATATATAATATATATATATATATATATATATATATATATATATATATATATATATATATATATATATATATATATTTATATATATATAAAATATATATATATATATATTTTATATATATATATATATATATATATATATATATATATATATATATATATATATATATACTAACTTAACTATATGTATATATATCAAAGGAGTGAAAGCAAGTGTGTGTGTGTGTGTGTGCGTGCGCGCATGCTGTGTTGTGTAAGGGGGTAGACTAAATCTCAGAAACTGAGATTGAACTCAAGTTCAATCTCAAAACAAACCAAAAACCAAGTCTCAACTTATCAACCTACACTAACATTCATTAGTACATAAACCAATAACCTACAACACTCAATACATGTCATAATATATAAGTATAGAAGCATGAAAATTTTAGCATTATGCTCCAACCCAGAAGTAGCTATGCGTCCAAGTCTGGAAGTAGCTATGCGCCCAAGAAAAAAAGTAGCTATACGCCCAAGTGGCAGACACCTACAATGCAAACCCTATGCGCCCACATGGCTCCTCCAGAAGAGGGCACATAGCCCTGTTCCCACACTATGTGCCCAAGTCAGTAATCTTTATGTGCCTACACTCTATGCGACCAATGGAAAACTATGCTGTTTGCCATGAAATATAAAAGAACAGAACAATTATCGGAGGACTGGACTTTTACTTCACAATACAAACTCGCTTGTACAAAGAAAGACTACGGACGAATACCTAGGTACAGCAATCTAAGTACAATTGTTTATTTTAGATTCTGGGGGTGACGATAGAGGCTCGGGAAAGCGACGGCCGCTCTGCCTTACTCCTTGGATGATCGGGTGCAGCTTTTTTGGCTCTGTGGAAGAACTGCTTGGTGTTGATGAAGAAAATGCTCTGTCTTCAGGCTCTCTAGCTCTTTATGTGCATCTGTCTCTGTCTCTGTATATGTCTATCTATATCTCTCTGTCTGTGTCACGACCCGCACCCACCGTGAGGGTACGAGAACGTAACAACGCCCAGCCTACACCGCAGTGTCGGCGGTAGAACGCTGTTCTAGGTCATGAACTATAACTACATAACATAAAATATACTCTCCAGAAGGAGGCCAACACCGAGGTACAACTCAATCACAATCTAAGGTAGAATGTAGCACGATGGAAATAGATAAGAAATCCTCAACTGAGGTACAGCAGAAATAGAATACAAGTCTCGTCATCTCTAAAATATACAACTCTGAAAATAAAGACAATAGCTAAGCATGAAAAGAAGGAACAGTCTAAGCTATCTACACTATACAAGGTATCATCCTGAGCAGCTGCCTGAACCTCCCCAGGGGTCCAGGTCGTGAGTGTCAACTAGGCAAACTCCAAGTAAGGGTGCAGGGTTCCTCATCATCCTCTGTAAAATCTTCAACAGGTCCAGTCAGGACGGGAGCGAGCACAAAACATCTCACGCAGTTCATATCATGTTAGAAAATATAAAGCATGCAATAGAGTAAGGTACATGAAACGCTGAAAGTAAGAAGTATATGAAAAATAGTAGAGATTTGATAACAAAAAATATCTAAATATGATAAATAAGAACTGTAAGCCTACTGTAATTTAGAGTACAATATGGTTATGTAAACGGTCTAGGAAAATGCAATGGTAACTCCATTGTACGTGGGTGTACAATAGACATATACAATAGTTATACAATGTTGTACAATAGGATTTGATTACATAACCAATTCTACTCCCCCTCCCCAAATCAATACACAAGGATCTACTCCGGTTACGTTATCTTGCACAATAGTGTACAATGTTATACAATAGATGTACAATATTATACAATAGATGTACAATGTTATACAATGGATGTACAATGTTATACAATAGATGTACAATATTATACAATAGATGTACAATGTTATACAATAGTTGTACAATGGTCTATCCCTGGGACTCATGTGATACTGAGAGTACAATATGCACAAGGAGTATACAAGGATATGGGTATTCAATAAATACAATATGTAAGTGAAATGCACATCACAATATGTATTTAGTGAATACAAGGAGATAACATCTCAGAAGAAGATCCGTATAGTACCAATTCGTGATAATAATCGTGTCAGCATCAAGTACAGTAATCTAGAGCAAGAATATAAATCCAGACAAGTATGAAACGGTCAGAGAATGTACTCGCCTCGTATCTGAATGTCTGAAGTAAATGTACTGTCCGAGATGAGGTACCTGACTCCTAGTTAGAGCAACACAAGTCAAGATATACACAGAGAATGATAAATATAATCTACAATGCATCTGCATGCTGTCTAGGTCAAACTAGACTAAAGTCAACACTTGGTCAACTCCAGTCAACTAGACTAGTCAAACTAGGTCAACTAGGTCAAATCCTAGCCCAACAAGTCTAATAAGTCTCACTTGGCCTAACCAAGCCGAGTCTAGCAATCACACACCAATCACAAGGCTATACAAGCCAAACACAAGCCATCACATTCAATATTATACATAAGAGAAAGGAAGCAAACATGTAAAGCTATGTGTGTGTGTGAACATGGAGGTGTACATGAAAAGAGAATTCAACACTAGGCCCTATATCACATATATGTATATATAACTATAGGAAAACTCTATTTACCACATTAACACATTTAGCCATGTATAGTATATATATATATATATATATATATATATATATATATATATAGAGAGAGAGAGAGAAGAGCATGTGTATGTGTTCATGGGTGTGTGTGTGTGTCATGAAAGTGCGCAAGAACATGTGTGTGTTATCATGGAATGAGTGTTAGACAATGTGTGAGTGAGAGTGTCAATGAGTGAGGGTGTGAGGGTTATATAGTGTAGTTTGCATTGTGTGTGGAGTGATAGTGAGGCATGACAGTTGTGTAGCAAAGTGTCAATAGGAAGTTAACATTCACATATATGAGTTCTCATGTATCTCTTATTTAGTGAAACAAAACTAAATTCCAGTTTTATTCCTAACAAGGCTACATATATTACATCTATTATTACATTACATTCATGCTTGCATTCATTCATCATTCATTTATTCTCTTGCATCACTATATGCACCATACATTACATACTATGGAACCTACATATTCATTACAAGCCATACTTATACATGCTTACATTAGATAGGATACTTACACCTCATACATCATTTATTTAAACATTTAATCATGCTTGCATTCTCTATTTAATTACATAATGTATATACATTAACATGGGTTAAAATCAAATAGAACATTATATTACACACAAGGGTGCACAAAATGCATATGCCGAATAGTAACTCCTACTAATAATTAATACTGTACCATCTCAGCATGAATTAAAATCTAGGATTAAAGTATGTTATAGATCTATGTGTTAGCTTTCCGAAACTTCAAACGGATCGCATTTTCGTTTTCGGAAACTCCCGGAATCGCGAAAACACCGAGAACGCGTTTGCCTTTCGTACAGCTGACACTCAAATAATTCTCCAGAAAGTTACAGAAAGAATTAGGCCTACTAATACATGTTTTTGGAAAGCTAACTTCAATACGCTTCTTTTAAAAAAAACGGGAGATTAAACCGAGCTTTGAGCTAGAAGTTATGATATTTCTAAGTTAGGCTGAAATTAAAAACGTGGATAAAAATCACGACGGATTTGGGTAGTTTGAGACAAACGAACACAAGTATATAACATAATATATCAAGAACTCACTCTCTACACTAATATATATATATATGAGACACTATAGAACACATCTTCAATACAAAAATATGAGATTAAACATGTAATAATTCATTCATACATAACAACAACACATAGTGTGTCCAAATTTGGGATTTTTCCACATGGACACAACCACAACACAAATGACACTCCTATGACCTCCAAATGGACACGAAATGGACACAAATGGAGATACAATCATGGGGGTCATTCCTATGGGTTCAAAATAGACTTATATGCATGAGAAAATGAAAAGGAGAAGGGATTTATACCTCCCGGTAGATCGAATCGAAGAAAAGCCTTCCCGGAGCGACACCGACACGTAGAGATTCCAAAAGGACACAAACGAGCTCCGAATCCTTCCAAACTTGGGTAGCTTCCTCCTTGGCTAGAATGGAGAAGGAAAGAAGAAGATTTGGTGGCGAAATGGAAGGATTTGATGGAGAAATTGCTAGGAATTGCTCTCTAGAAATTTGGGGAAGAACAAGAGAGAGAGTGTGGATGAGAATAATGAAATGAACTTGAGCCTATCCTCTCCCAAAGTGGCTGGCCATATGGAGCTATTTGTCCTATTATGGTAAGGTCCAAAATGCCCCCACTATCCTATTCTATGAGTATTAGGAAAGGGCTAATTGGTTGGGGCTAAATTAGTCATTCTAAAGTCTCTAATCACACTAATCTTATCCATAATAATTAGTCTAACCTCTAACTAAAATATTTCTATCATGTGGACTAAATTTAATATCATGTGGGCCATGTCTAACTAGTATGTGGGTCCCACTAGAGTCAAACTACCCCCGGGTCCCCGTTTCAAGTCGGATTGAGTTGAAATTCGAACCCGACTCAAATAACCCCAAAACAATATCATAAATAATAAAATGATATCAAAATAATTCAAAGAGGTCAAATGCAAAAATATTCTTAGGCCAAAAATGACATTAAAATATCATAATCACATGGTTAGGCTCTAGGTCAAACAGTATCTAGGGTTTCACTAGCAAAACGTCAAAACCACAAGTCATGAATTTAAATAGTTTAAAATAATTTAAAAATCACTAAAAATCATAATATAAAATAAATATCATTAAATAATAATTATAATTATAAAATTTCATAATTACCCTCATCTGAAAAACTGGGTGTTACAATCCTACCCTCCTTATAAAAATTTCGTCATCGAAATTAAGATGATCGCACCCTTTTCTAGGCCGAACATAGACAAGGGTCAATCACTAGTCAATTTCCTCAACATCCTAGTACTTGGTCATCAGCTAGTCAACTTCTTAGGACTTTACCTATGCTAGCTACCTAGTGTTGGCAACTAGGAAATAGCAAAGAAAACTCTATAATAGACTAGCTCTTAACTTCCAAATCCTATCAAGTCACCCATAACTAATTACCCACAAGCTAAGCACACCAATCCCAAATACCACATATATATATATATATATATATGCTCAAGAACAACAACCCATCACATATATCCTAAGTATATCATCTATATATATAGACCTCTTAGTCCTAGGTGAAACTACAACTATGCTCAAGGGCAGGCTCTGGTTACTGGGTGCCTTACTGGAAGGGTAAAGGAAAACAATAAATAATCATCAAGGTTGTATGGCATACTAACATCCTATACGTAACTGGTTGGTATCATAATAACAGGGAATTATCTGCAATGGGTTACTATTCTAGCACCAATGCTAACTATCACCTCTACGGTACAGACACTCTACAAGTCACCATATCTATATACTATGAAGGAACTACCTATGAACAAGCTCTACAATCTAATTATCCCTACTCCTAAGTCATTTATAACAACAAAAAGGGTATGATGTTTTAAACCTTCTCAAGATACAATCTGCTAATCATATGCGTCTGTCCAAAATCATGTTGTCTAGAGTCTTCATCATGCTAGTGAGCAAGGCTACGATAATCACAGAGTTCTTGACTAAGGTACGTACCTCTAGGTTCATGGTATTTAAAATTTTCGTATAGTCGCATGCGACGGCGAAAACCTTAAATTCCTATACCCAAGAAATACATCTGAAATCTGACTACATGTCCTCACTATGCCAACTAACATGACTATCGAGGATTCTAAATCCCATGATTTAGGCGACCTAGCCCATATGGTTTTCTCAGAAGAAAAAAACAAACACAACAAAAGAGTAACATGACAAAATTAATCAATCAACAAGGAACAGATGGAATCGGATTTCAAGGTAATTATAAAAGACAATTACGGGAATGGAATTGAGAAAAATGGAACTTGCAGCAAGATCTCCAACGGTCTATGCATCCTCGATTGTCCTGACGATAGCTCGCCCTGCTGGTTTCCTCCAGCCTGATGCTGATACTGCACAAATCTCTGATGCTGATGCTGCATGAATCGCTGCTGCTGAGAGAAACCGAAAATGAATGGAAAAGTCTCTGTACAGACGGAGGTGCACCTCCAATATAGCAGAAACGCCAACCTGAGTCGGCACAACAGAAGCTGCGGTCTCGAGGCCCTGATGAACAGGACGAGAGGTGGCCAGCCTCTCGATAGTATCCCCCGAACCGAAGTGATGAGATCCTATCTTCATAAACATTATGAAAACAGATCAAAACAAGGAGCAATTTCTGAGAATGAAGCGAAAATTCAAAGGAGGATAGTTTGTATTCAAGGGAAGTCAATAAGCAACAATTTTAGACAAAGGAATCTGATTAAGAGTTTTTCCTAATGTGATTGAGTACCTCTAAAAATAATCCTAATCCTGCTGCAGGCTGTAGTGATACTCTAGTTCGAATACCACTACATAAACTCGACCTGCATGGGCCACCACTAAAAACGTGTCATGACCCGCACCCACCGTGAGGGTACGAGAATGTAACAACGCCCAGCCTACGCCGCAGTATCGGCGGTAGAACGCTGTTCTAGGTCATGAACTATAACTACATAACATAAAATATACTCTCCAGAAGGAGGCCAACACCGAGGTACAACTCAATCACAATCTAAGGTAGAATATAGCACGATAGAAATAGATAAGAAATCCTCAACTGAGGTACAACAGAAATAGAATACAAGTCTCATCATCTCTAAAATATACAACTCTGAAAATAAAGACAACAGCTAAGCATGAAAAGAAGGAACAGTCTAAGCTATCTACACTATACAAGATATCATCCTGAGCAGCTGCCTGAACCTCCCCAGGGGTCCTGGTCGTGAGTGTCAACTAGGCAAACTCCAAGTAAGGGTGCAGGATTCCTCATGATCCTCTGTAAAATTTTCAACGGGTCCAGTCAGAACGGAAGCGAGCACAAAATATCTCACGCAGTTCATCTCATGTTAGAAAATATAAAGCATGCAATAGAGTAAGGTACATGAAACGCTGAAAGTAAGAAGTATATGAAAAATAGTAGAGATTTGATAACAGAAAATATCTAAATATGATAAATAAGAACTGTAAGTCTACTGTGATTTAGAGTACAATATGGTTATGTAAACGGTCTAGGAAAATGCAATGGTAACTCCATTGTACGTGGGTGTACAATAGACATATACAATAGTTATACAATGTTGTACAATAGGATTTGATTACATAACCAATTCTACTCCCCCTCCCCAAATCAATACACAAGGATCTACTCCGGTTACGTTATCTTGCACAATAGTGTACAATGTTATACAATAGATGTACAATATTATACAATAGATGTACAATATTATACAATAGATGTACAATGTTATACAATGGATGTACAATATTATACAATAGATGTACAATGTTATACAATAGTTGTACAATGGTCTATCCCTGGGACTCATGTGATACTGAGAGTACAATATGCACAAGGAGTATACAAGGATATGGATATTCAATAAATACAATATGTAAGTGAAACGCATATCACAATATGTATTTAGTGAATACAAGGAGATAACATCTCAGAAGAAGATCCGTATAGTACCAATCCGTGATAATAATCGTGTCAGCATCAAGTACAGTAATCTAGAGCAAGAATATAAATCCAGACAAGTATAAAACGGTCAAAGAATGTACTCGCCTCGTATCTGAATGTCTGAAGTAAATGTACTGTCCGAGATGAGGTACCTGACTCCTAGTTAGAGCAACACAAGTCAAGATGTACACAGAGAATGATAAATATAATCTATAATGCATCTGCATGCTGTCTAGGTCAAACTAGACTAAAGTCAACACTTGGTCAACTCCAGTCAACTAGACTAGTCAAACTAGGTCGACTAGGTCAAATCCTAGCCCAACAAGTCTAATAAGTCTCACTTGGCCTAACCAAGCCTAGTCTAGCAATCACACACCAATCACAAGGCTATACAAGCCAAACACAAGCCATCACATTCAATATTATACATAAGAGAAAGAAATCTAACATGTAAAGCTATGTGTGTGTGTGAACATGGAGGTGTACATGAAAAGAGAATTCAACACTAGGCCCTATATCACATATATGTATATATAACTATAAAAAAACTCTATTTACCACATTAACACATTTAGCCATGTATAGTATATATATATATATATATATATATATATATATATATATATATAGAGAGAGAGAGAGAGAAGAGCATGTATATGTGTTCATGGGTGTGCGTGTGTCATAAAAGTGCACAAGAACATGTGTGTGTTATCATGGAATGAGTGTTAGGCAATATGTGAGTGAGAGTGTCAATGAGTGAGGGTGTGAGGGTTATATAGTGTAGTATGCATTGTGTATGGAGTGATAGTGAGGCATGACAGTTGTGTAGCAAAGTGTCAATAGGAAGTTAACATTCACATATATGAGTTCTCATGTATCTCTTATTTAGTAAAACAAAACTAAATTCCAGTTTTATTCCTAACAAGGCTACATATATTACATCTATTATTACATTACATTCATGCTTGCATTCATTCATCATTCATTTATTCTCTTGCACCACTATATGCACCATACATTACATACTATGGAACCTACATATTCATTACAAGCCATACTTATACATGCTTACATTAGATAGGATACTTACACCTCATACATCATTTATTTAAACATTTAATCATGCTTGCATTCTCTATTTAATTACATAATGTATATACATTAACATGGGTTAAAATCAAATAGAACATTATATTACACACAAGGGTGCACAAAATGCATATGCCGAATAGTAACTCCTACTAATAATCAATACTATACCATCTCAGCATGAATTAAAATTTAGGATTAAATTATGTTATAGATCTATGTGTTAGCTTTCCGAAACTTCAAACGGATCGCGTTTTCGTTTTCGGAAACTCCCAGAATCGCGAAAACACCGAGAACGCGTTTGTCTTTCATACTGCTGACACTCAAATAATTCTCCAGAATGTTACAGAAAGAATTAGGCCTATTAATACATGTTTTTAGAAAGCTAACTTTAATACGCTTCTTTTAAAAAAACGGGAGATTAAATCTAGCTTTGAGCTAGAAGTTATGACATTTCTAAGTTAGGGCTGAAATTAAAAACGTGGATAAAAATCATGACGGATTTGGGTAGTTTGAGACAAAAGAACACAAGTATATAACATAATGTATCAAGAACTCACTCTCTACACTAATATATATATATGAGACACTATAGAACACATCTTCAACACAAAAATATGAGATTAAACATGTAATATTTTATTCATACAAAACAACAACACATAGTGTGTCCAAATTTAGGATTTTCCCACATGGACACAACCACAACACAAAGGACACTCCTATGACCTCCAAATGGACACGAAATGGACACAAATGGAGATACAACCATGGGGGTCATTACTATGGGTTCAAAATAGACCTATATGCATGAGGAAATGAAAAGGAGAAGGGATTTATATCTCTCGGTAGATCGAATCGAAGAAAAGCCTTCCCGGAGCGACACCGACACGTAGAGATTCCAAAAGGACACGAACGAGCTCCGAATCCTTCCAAACTTGGGTAGCTTCCTCCTTGGCTAGAATGGAGAAGGAAAGAAGAAGATTTGGTGGCGAAATGGAAGGATTTGATGGAGAAATTGCTAGGAATTGCTCTCTAGAAATTTGGGGAAGAACAAGAGAGAGAGTGTGGATGAGAATAATGAAATAAACTTGAGCCTATCCTCTCCCAAAGTGGCTGGCCATATGGGGCTATTTGTCCTATTATGGTAAGGTCCAAAATGCCCCCACTATCCTATTCTATGAGTATTAGGAAAGGGCTAATTGGTTTGGGCTAAATTAGTCATTCTAAAGTTTCTAATCACACAAACCTTATCCATAATAATTAGTCTAACCTCTAACTAAAATATTTCTATCATATAGACTAAATTTAATATCATGTGGGCCATGCCTAACTAGTGTGTGGGTCCCACTAGAGTCAAACTACCCCCGGGTCCCCGTTTCAAGTCGGATTGAGTTGAAATTCGAACCCGACTCAAATAACCCCAAAACAATATCATAAATAATAAAATGATATCAAAATAATTCAAAGAGATCAAATGCAAAAATATTCTTAGGCCAAAAATGACATTAAAATATCATAATCACATGGTTAGGCTCTAGGTCAAACAGTATCTAGGGTTTCACTAGCAAAACGTCAAAACCATAAGTCATAAATTTAAATAGTTTAAAATAATGTAAAAATCACTAAAAATCATAATATGAAATAAATATTATTAAATAATAATTATAATTATAAAATTTCATAATTACCCTTATCTGGAAAACTGGGTGTTACAGTCTGTCTGCTTGTGTCTTTGCAAGGGAATGGCACCCTGATATTTATAAGAGTGGGGGGCCTCATTAGGGTTTACAATGATTGCCCATTCTTGTAAGTCGGCGGCTATTGATCATTGGATCTGGGCCGTTCATCGAGATTTGAGCAATAAATATGATTGCATCAAATCTTTTGTGGGTAATTAATGCCGATTGACATAAATCTTCCTGATTTGTCATGCCAACCTCGGATTCCTCGACACATGTCTTTAATTGGCTTATTTGCAAATGATCTGATTTGATCCCAATATTTTATTAGGATTTGCTGGGAGATTTTGATCGATTTGATGCCACGTGTCCTGCTATCATGCCACGTGTCGAGCCATTACAGAAATCTATGCTGCAGGGAGGTTACTCCTTATTGAGCCACATAAGGCTGGCCACGTGTCTATGCTGCTTGAGAGTGGCCCCCCAAGAATATTTGGACCGTATGGTATAATTTGAGTTGCATGTGTATGGATGACCGCATGAGTGAACCGCACGGAGATAGTCCTCGTGAGCTGCATGGGGATGGTCTTTGTGAGCCACATGGAGCTAGTCTTCATGAGCCGTATGGGGCTGTCCTTCATGAGCAGCATTGAGCTAGTCTTCGTGAGCCGCATGGGGCTGGTCTTTGTGAGCCGCATGGAGCTAGTCTTCGTGAACCGCATGGGGCTAGTCTTTGTGAGCCGCATGGGGCTAGTCTTCGTGAGCCGCATGGGGAGTCTCCGGTTGGGCCGTATACAACTGTCTACGTATCAAAGCTGCATGACAGTTTCTGAATCTCGAAAGATTGTGTCAGAGATTTTCTTCGCTTCCCAAGGAGTCCGTCATTATAAGGGAGTCATAATGATATCTTTGTGTCAGAACTGTCATCTTGTCAGAGCTGTCAGCCGTCAAGGCTTTTAATACAGTAAAGGACAAACGAGAGAGCTGTTTGTAGGCCACGTGGCTCCTCTTTGAGCCGCATAGGATTTGTTTGAGCCGCATTGACGTTCGAGCCGCATGGATACTTGAGCCGCATAAACTCTCTAAGCCGCAGGTTGCTCTCTGGCCGCATGGATCTTTTTTTATTCTTTTGCATGCTTCTACAAGACCCCCTTCAAAGTTTTCAATTTACAAAATTGAAATACTTTGAATAAGAAGCATGGTCATGTATAAATTCTCCTGGCCGTAGATGATGTCCTGGCCGCATAGATGTTTCGGCCGCATGGATGTTTCGGCCACATTGAGTCAATCAGCCGCATGGATGTTTCGGCCGCATTGAGTCAATCAGCCGCAGGGACTTTCGGGCCGCATAGCTCCTTGCCACGTGTGTGCGTCATTAATTGCCTCGAATTCGTTTTAGTGCTGCCTTTAGGGGAGATCCCAAGGGTCAGCTCATTAAATCTTTTAGATTTTATGCTCCGGGTGAATCTCCTTTATGAGAGAGGGGACGAAATCCGAGGAGTCGATTTCGTCTTTTTCGAGGCAGTTATCAATCTATGTGTTCCCCCCTCTCTTGTCCACCTATAAATAAGAGGGGTTTGAGAGAGAAAACTTCTTTACTTTCTCCTTCACTTCGAAATTTCCCTACTCCATTGTCATCTTCTTCTTTAATTGCCAATGGCTCCCAAGAAGACCGTTGCGGCTAAGGGCAAGAAGGCGGCATCTTCGTCGAAAAAGACTGCCTCTACTTCAATCGCGACCGTTCCTCCGTCGGTCGTCGTGCCCGCAGCTCACCCTGACGTTCATCCTCCCATTGTTGGTAAGGACTTTATGTGATTTTGAAGAACCCTAACTGCTATGGATACGTCGCATGCTTTATGCACGAGCCTTTATTTTCATGTGAGTCGCATGTTCGTCCTATGGTCGAGCCGCGAGCCGCATAAGAATAGCCACTGTGGTCGCATACGCATTTTGCCAACAAAGCCGCATAAGCTATACTGAGCCGCATAGACTCGCACACATATGTCTTTCACGTGGTCCGCACGAACTTATCCGATCCTTGCGGGCCTTATGACAGTACCGCCGCATGACCCTTCATTAAGTGGAGCCGCATGAATGTTCTGCTGAGCTTGAGCCGCATGAGGCTTCCATAAGTTGGAGCCGCATAAGCGTTCCCCTGACCCGCATGAGGCTTCACTGAGCTGGAGCCGCATAAGTGTTCTCCTGAGCCGCATAAGGCTTCACTGAGCTGGAGCCGCATAAGTGTTCTCCTGAGCCGCATGAGGCTTTGTTAAGTTGGAGCCGCATGAGCTCGAAAGCACCCATTAGTTCCTTTTTGTCCATCCTTTTAACTTATCTTTTTTTGTCTTCTTCTCAGTGAATTTGTCGATTAATGCTGCTGGAGAGCTCCTGGTAGGCAGCGCCCAAGCTGCTCTGGGCTATAGGTACGACCATATAGTCCAATACATGGTTGACCAATTTCCGAGTGACGAGCCCCCGGCGAGATCGAATGCCCTCAAGAATCAGCCTTTCTATTTTCTTAATGCTATGATGAACTCGGGGAAGTTAGAAGGGGAATACTTGAAGCCCGCATTCTTCTTTGGAGACGCCTTGACTGTGAAGTACAGTCAGATTCTGGAGGTGTCAGAGAGCTGGAGTTTTGTTTCTAACGGGATGGCGATCCATATTCCCCAGATGGAGCATCACTTCCCTTTATCCTGGTTCATTATGCTCCCACTGGACCGGAAGATGGAAGATTCTTTAACTCCTACCCGAAGTAGGATGTTCATGGGAGACATCCATTTTAACAACAGCCTGAAGTCGGTGTGTGCGGGCAAGGTGCACACCAGCTGTTCTGTAATGGGGTTGGCCCCGGGTACGTTCTTGAATGTTTCGGGTCCCAATTTTATATTTTCTACAGTCGACACTTTTATGAACCAACTTGCTCGAAAGGGATCCTATTCCATTGGTCGGTTGATGCTCCCCAGCTGGATACATTCGATTTCCTCGTGGGCCAATCTGTCTACGTGGATTTTACAAAAGTATGAGGCCTTTTTGTGCGAGATTGGTCTTTACCATGCTATTCGGGGCACCAGCCATGGCTTGTCTATAAACAAGAGATTGTTTATATCTCTGCTGGAGATGTATAATCGCCGTACGGGGACCGTCTATACGCCCGTAAGGGAAATAGGGCTTGGGCTCCACGAAATGCATGCGATCTCCAAGCTTCCTTGGGGGGACGAGGCTTTTGAGGTGTATACTCCCACGAACAAGGAGTTCGAAGAGTTGGAAGGGCGGTATCCAGGCTTCGTGGCTCTTTATCAAGAGATATTGTGCCATTATAGCACATGTCATCAAATTGCCAAAAAGGAGAACAGCTCGGAAGGGAATGCCCCTCATACCAAGGACTGGGTGCACTATCTCTTCACGACGGATGCTTCAGGTCAAGTTACTCCCCGCCGTCCTCAAACCCGGGAGGCGGTGAAAGCCTTAGTGTCGTCAGCTAAGAGGGTGGCCACCTCTAGTGACAAATTTGGGAGTCAGACTGACTCTTTCGGTTATTTTTATCAGGACACCCAACAGTTGTCGGAGAAGGCGCTCTTGGCGGGATTCTTAATGATATGGCTGCAAAACTGTGTAGTGTCGGACGGAGCAGGTTCCATCGAGAGGATCAGTCGTAATTTCATCCTTCCGGCTGTGAAGTTAGTTTTACGAGTCCGATTAGCTCTCCTCCCGGCCATGGTGTGCAGCATACATCGTGGCCTTCGTACTTTCATATCCAAGGTTATTGCTCGTGATGTGACAAAAGATTTTGAACGGACCGAGCTGCCCTATCATTATTTGATGGGATGGCTGTTGATGTATTATCCATCTTTGATGAGACCGGGCTCTGAAGACGGCATCACTGATGACGAAGCTTTTATCTTTTGCTATCGTAATGAGTCTTAGGAATTCGAAACCATACGTGCTTGTCGGATGGCACTGGTGAGGGCAGACATGTACAACATTTTCGTATCTATCCCTCGTTTTACTGATGAGGAAATAGTGGCTGTCCATCTTGACGGTATTGGCCCCCCTCAACTACTGGACGACCAGATGCTTCTGTGGCTGCGAAATATCCGCCCCGCTCATCTGGTGTATCGCAACCATAACACTGTCTTTCTGGAGCCCTATCTGCCTAGCAGGTTTGCTCGGTAATTTGGGTATAGTCAGCTTTTCTAAACAGCTCCAGCTCTTATCTGGGCTTTGAAGGTAGCCTTCTAGACGGCATCCGGGCCTGGCATTACTATGACACATTTCATACCCGTACCGTTTTTTCAGTTCCTGCTATCAAGGCGTCAGTAGATATCTTGTGTATGGCGGCTTTGTACCACATCATGGCGAACAAGCTCCCTGTCAGTTTTAATCCATGTACCAGTTTCATCGTTGGTACCGGCCTGGATGAGGGTTCCCAGGGGCCAAGACAAGGGAGAGGAAGAACAGAGTCGAAGTGTCGGATTCGGACTCCGATGCTGCAGATGACGAAGGCGACGAGCCTGATGGAGATGACCCTTCCTTTTCGGCGGCAGATATAGGGGCGGATCAGTCGCCTGTTTTGCCAGATGAGATAGTGGTTGATCATCCATCCGTTGCACCCGGCCCTGCACGAAAGCGTAGGAGGCAACTTTCTCCTGCCGACGGCATTCCTCGCTCTCAGAAACTGGCTGCGACCAGACACAGCAGGCTAACTATAAAGGAAAGAGGCGAAGGAATTGACCCCGCATCAGAGGTAAATAAGTTACTACCGGTCCTTCCTTTCTTCTAGCTTTGATTTTAATTATCTTTTTTCCCTCTTGTAGGCATCAGGGGAAGAGGACTCTCGAGTAGCCGAGATCGTGACTCGGGATGACGGGAGCTCCAGTGAGCCTGCCCCTAAAATTATTGAATTCTGTCCAGATGATGCTGATCAGGTTGCCTCTCTCTCTGAGGTGGCCGGGTCAGAGGAGCTGGCCAAATATAATTTGGAGATCGCGGGTGAGGAGACCCTGCCAGCGGCGAACGAGCTGCAGCCTCGATGCTCCTCTCCCGGTAAGATAAGCTAAATCTTAACTTGCGAGGAGGCCTATCGGCTCTATGATCATATCCTTCGGGTCAAGTCGATTGATCATTGTCATGGACATGCAGGTCCTGCCCCTCCCGTGCCGAGGATGGACCTTGTTGAGACAAACTCTGTCGAAGGGGCACTGGCGGAGAGGGGCGTACCTCTTCCCCCTCCGGCTTGTTTTTATGGTTCTCTTGCGGGCTCGAGTTCGGTAAGTCCGGTGATGGAACAATCGGGGCAGGGGACGATGGTCCTCGTGTCTTCCTCTGCTCGGGCGGCCTAGAGAGTCAACCTCTCTGCCCTGCCAAGCGTCCAAGCTCTTCGGGTGGCAGAGGAAGAGTTAGCCACTATCCGTGCATCGTTCTGCTCGGAAGTCGCCCCCTGGTGGCAAGTTCTAGCACCACTCCTTCGATGCTGCCGGCCATGCTTCCTCTGACGCCGTCCTCTACAGAGGTCTTGGACGAATCGTTACAGGACGTGGTCGACAGCTTTCATCGTCACTTGAAAAGGGGGATAGAAGCTAATGTGGACAGAGGAACCTCTTTCGTTTTGGCCCAGCAATGCGCCCAGGATCAGATCGATATTCTTAAGGCCCTTCCTGGTGGGGCAGTGGTGGCTGCACTTCTGGAATCAAAATTGCTGGAGACTGATCAACTGGTGGCCCAGCTTCAGGTATTGCGACAGGTTGATCTTTCTGCTACTATTGATCAGAAGCGCGGCTCCCTCACAGCTGCTATAGAGAAGGCGAAGGCAGCTCAGGATAAAACTAGGCCAACCATACTGAAGGATCTCCGCACTCTGTCTGATCGATATGATCAATTGAGCCATGAGAGTGAAGACGTTACGGCTCGGAAAGCAACTGCCTCTCGCGGGATTGCTGACATGCGGGAGCAGGTCCTTGAGCTTCAGAGGAAGTTAACTTTCTTTGAGTCTGAGCTCGAGGCTGCCCGGATCGACAGAGGGCTAATTATCTAGGAAGCTGACAAAGTCAATCGAGCTTCGGCTGACTTGGAAGTGGCTCTGAAGAAGTTGGATGACGACTGTCGGGCACTCATGGACCTGGATAATGGGGAGCGGTTGTCTCAGGAGGCTGAGCACCGAGCTAGACAGAGGCTTGAGGGGGGTACTGCCTTGGTGAGAAACCGCCTCTTGGAGTTGTGTAACGCCGAGCTATAGTTGGCCTTTTCTTCTTTCGTTTCTGTTTTCTTTTTCTTTTTTCTTTGAGAGGGACATGGTCCCAAAACATGTAATGCTTTTTTCGTCTTTCAGATAAAGAATACTTTCCCTTCTACCCTTTATTTGTATTGCTTGTTGTGCCTGTGGTATTGTGGTGATGTTTGCCCCGCATGGGGGACTTATTTGTGAACCTGTTACCCCTGGCATACCTTGGTTTTAGGTACAGGTAACAAGTTTGACTGGGGATACTTAGAATAGTTTTGGGGCAAGGTGGTCATGAACGTTCCAAGTATCGGGATATAGAATGCCATGGAGCAGCTGGGTTCCCGGGGCATGATGAGGAATGGTGGGCCTA
This sequence comes from Iris pallida, assembly GCA_029216955.1. Lineage (NCBI taxonomy): Eukaryota > Viridiplantae > Streptophyta > Magnoliopsida > Asparagales > Iridaceae > Iris > Iris pallida. The sequence continues at coordinate 24,917,945 of JANAVB010004800.1, forward strand.
TACTAAGAGACTTAGCATAGGTCATTTATGGGCCTATTATCCTTGGCGTACCCCGACTTAGGATACGGATAATAGGATGAAGGGGAACCAACATACTTTCTCAGAGGTGATGAGGACATAGCAAGTATGAGGGTTTTACAGTGGAGTCTTCCTACTCAGAGGTAATGAGGACATAGCAGGAGTGGACTCAGCGGAGAATATTTGTGGTCAACAGAGGACATTTGCGGGCCTATTACCCTTAGCGTACCCTGGTTCAGGGTACGGATAATAAGACAAGAGAGGACCAACATACTTACTCAGAGGTAATAAGGACATGGTAAGTACGGAGGTTTTATCGTGGAGTCTTCCTACTCAGAGGTAATGAGGACATGGCAGGAGTGGACCTAGCGAAGAATATTTGTGGACCTATTATCCTTGGCGTACTCTGGTTGTGGGTACAGATAATAAGTCGAAAGGGAATCATCATACTTACTCAGAGGTAATGAGGACATGGCGAGCATGAAGGTTTCTTCGATGGAGCCTTCCCATTCAGAGGTAATGAGGACATGACAGGAGTGGGCTCAATGAAGGAGGGTATATAGAACGACTCAGAGGTGATGAGGACATTGAAGTTCTACGTGAGGGATGATTTGTTTTTGGCGGAAGTGAAACGACTCAGAGGTAATAAGGACATGGCCGTTTTGGAGATTTGTGGATCGGTTACCCTTTTTGTGCACTGGAAGTGCTGGTAGTGGATCATGAAGAAGGATCTCTTCCAGGAATAAAGTTCAGAGGTATGATCATACGTGACTTACTATCTGAAAGAGTGACCGAAATGTGAGTTCAGAGGCACCAGCAGGTACATGACTCGATAATTTAGAATTTAGAGGTGTGAGTTCAGCGGCACCAGCGGGTACATGACTCAATAATCTGGAATATTGTGGAAATGTGAGTTCAGCGGTACCAGCAGGTATATGACTCGATAATCTGGAATATGGAAATGTGAGTTCAGCGGCACCAGCGGATACATGACTCGATAATCTGGCGTGTGTCATTTAGACATAATATTTCTTCAGGAACTTGCCGTTGACGGACAACATGAGCAAGTCTCCATTTTGCTTTGCGAGGCGGTAAGCACCGTTGGAGAATACAGCCTCAATGATAAATGGACCTTCCCATTTTGGCTGGAATTTGCCGACGGTCTTGTGAGTCATGACCATCGGCCTCCGGACTGCCAGAACGAGATTGCCAACTTAGAATATTCTGATTTTAACCTTCTTGTTGAAGGCTCCAGAGATGCGTGCTTGGTATAGCTCGATCCTTTGCTGTGCCAGGAGGCAGTTTTCATCTAAGGCCTCTAAATCTTGTAGTCGGCGTCGGTAGTTATCGTCCTTCGTCAATTGATAAGTGAGGGCGACGCGGAGTGAAGGTATTTGAGTCTCCAATGAGAGAACTACCTCACTCCCGTACTCCAGGAAGAATGGTGTGTTCCATGTGGCCATTCGGACCGTGGTACAGTATGCCCATAAGCATTCACCAAGCTTCTCGTTCCAGTCGCGTTTGTTGGACGATACGAACTTCTTGAGTAAGTTGATGATGGTTTTGTTGAATGCTTCTGACAACCCATTCGCTGCTGGATTGTATGGCGTTGAAGCGATATTCTGGATGCGGTACTTGTCGCAGAACCGATAGAAGGCGTGGCTTGGAAACTGTGGACCATTATCGTAGATGATCCTTCGGGGCAGTCTAAAGCGATAGATGACATGATGCTTGAGGAAGCTGATCACGTTCGAAGTTTTGACTTCTGCAAGCGGAACAGCTTCCGCCCATTTGGAGAAGTAATCTGTGATTACGAGTATGAAGTGATGTCCTCGGGAGGAACGTAGAGTGATTGGACCAATGATATCCATCCCCCATGCTTCGAATGGCCAGGACGCCACTGTCGGATGTAGAAATTAGGATGGTTGGTGGATGAAGTCCGCGTGGACTTGGCAGGCTTTGCACTTTCTTGTATAGTCTATCGCATCTGCTACCATCGTGGGCCAATAGTAGCCCATTCGGCGAAGACGGTCTTGCAATTTTGGGCTAGGCTGATGGGCCCCGCAGACACCGTCATGAGCTTCTCGTACGGCTTCTTTGGCTTCTGCGTTTGACAGACACCGAAGCAATAATCCATCATAGGATCGGCGATACAGTATTTTTGTCTCTGTATCATAGAAGAATCTGAGAGAACGCCGTCTGATGGAGGTAGCTTTCTTTGGGTTTTCGGACAGGATATCGTAGACGACAAAGTCAATGGATGGTTGTCTCCAGTCTGGGACGTCCTCGATCGTCTGAGCGGAATAACTCATCACGAATTGAACGTTGTTCTTGGGGCAGATCAGTTCGTGGCCTATCACATCTACCGATTGATGAGTATGATTTGGCACTGCTAGGGAAGCGGCTAAGCCGGCTAAGGCATCGTCTTCGATATTTTGGAGTCTGGGAACATGCTCGATGAAGAACCCCTCGAATGACGAGATGATGTCGATCGCTATTTGGTAATAGGGGATCATGTCTTCGTGGCGAACTTCGTATGAGCCCCGGATCTGATTGACGATTAACTGAGAATTGCTGTATGCTTCAAGATATTCTACCCCCAGCTCTCTTGCAAGTTGGAGGCCAATGACCAGAGCGTTGTACTCGGCCACATTATTAGAGCAGGGTTCTGTGAGAGAATAAGCACAGTTAATTACCAATCCGGAAGGGGAGACCAGCACCACCCCGACTCCGACGACGATGTTGCCCTTGGATCCAGTTCTTGAAGCACCGTCGAAGAACATTCGCCATATATCATCGTGGAAGGTTGCATGCGAGTTGGCGACCTTATCTGGGATTTCTTCATATATTCTGGATGACTCCGAGCCTGGGTGGGCTGCCAAAAAGTCTGCCAGGGCTTGACCTTTGACAGCCTTTTGCGGGACGAAGATCATATGATAAGGGGACAACAATATTGCCCATGCAGCGAGGCAATATCTGAGTGCCCCTGGTTTAGTCATGAGGACCCTGAAAGGGTTGACTCGTGAGATCACATGTATTGTCTGTCCAGTGACATAGTGTCGCATCTTCTGAATGGCGAACACCAGGGCAAGGCATTCCTTCTCCACAGCGGTATATCGATGCTCTAGCCCAATCATCATTCGACTGAGGTAATATATGGCTTGCTCATGGCATGTATCGTTGTTTTGTGCCAGCAGAGCACCGAGGGAATGTTCTATTGCTCGTACGTAGAGCAGGAATGGTTTTCCGGCAACCGGGGCCACCAGGACTGGAGTGTTTGACAAATATTCTTTGATGCTGTCGAAGGCCTGCTGACATTCTTCGTCCCATACGAACAAGGCGCCTTTCTTCATGAGATGGGTGAATGGTCGACATCGCCCGGAGAAGTTAGAAATGAACCTCCTGATGTAAGCTAGCCTCCCTTGAAGGCCTTTGAGTTCGCGGAGATTTCTCGAGAGACCCATCTCCATGATTACCTTTGTCTTCTCAGCGTCTACATGGATACCCTGGGCGGTGATGAAGAAACCCAAGAACTTCCCGCTGGATACGCCCAAGAAGGATTTTGTGGGATTCATCTTCAGATTGTGCGCTCGTATTAGGTCGAATATCATCGTCAGATCCTGCAGATGGTCTCCCTTACAGTGACTCTTGACGGCGATGTCGTCAGCATAGCACTCTACCATCTTGCGTAAGTGGTCTCTGAAGATGATGCTCATGGCACTTTGATATATGGCGCTGGCATTCTTCAAACCGAAAGGCATGACTGTATAGCAGTATGTGCCAATCGGTGTTCGGAATGATGTATGCTTTTCGTCGTCAGGAGACATCTTGATTTGGTTGTACCCTGAGAAACCCTCCATGAATGACATACGTTCGAAGCCGCAGGTATTGTCAATCATGACGTCCGTGACAGGGAGGAGGAATTCATCTTTGGGGCATGCCTCGTTCAGATTACGGAAGTCGATGCAGATTCGGATCTTCTCATTCTTCTTGAGGACGAGAACTATATTGGCGACCCAGTCAGGATGTTGCTCCTCACGAATGAAGCCGCTAGCTAGCAGTTTGTTGACTTCGGGTTCGATCGCATCCATGATGCCCGGGCGGAAGCGTCGCTGTTGTTGCTTGACTGGCTTTGCATCCGGCCGAATGTTGAGTTTATGAAGGGCAATATCGGGATTTAACCCAGGCATGTCTTCATAGCTCCAGGCGAACACATCAATATATTCTTTGACAAGTTCCAGCAGCGATTATCGCTCTTCGTCTGTTAAGCTTTTACTGACGAAGATCGATTTTGGAGAAGATTCGCAGCCGAGATCCACTTTTATGACCTCATCTTCAGTAGGAGGTTCTCTCTGTTCGAACCATTTTTTCCATTGTGCATCCAACTGTTGGGCCCATGGCTCTAACTCAAGGATCTCCAGAATGTCTTCATCTTCTTCATAAGCGTCGGCGAATGCCATGTTGACTGATAGGACTTGTCTAAATATATCTCCGATGCTGGTATCCGAGTCAGAAGTTGGTGACCCGGTTGAATGTGAATGCCTGTCACATTCTTCATCTGAAATCTCAGGGGTCGTCGTGGGTGTAACATACCCTAATCCATATCGAGTCTTGTTATAGTAGTCCTGTGGTTTGCCAGCCGGGACCGGTGGCTTCAAAGGTAATCGCGTCCAGTACCGTAGTTCAAGCCTGGCGTCGTCTCCAGATCATACCCCTATTTCTGCATAAGATATTTGGATTGGGGGCTATAAAGATACAGAGGCAGTCTCCCGGCATCTTATCCAAGGTCGACTTCTTCTATGGTGAAGGGATGCGGGTCGTCCTTCCGGCCGAAGATGATTGGATGGTCCCCTCCCTCGATTATGCGGTAAGCGTCTTCCACTGGAGTAAGCTGGATTGCGGTGTACACATTTGTCACCTGTGTGTGTAGGTGAGTACCTAAACCATGTTCCATAGCATACATTGTACACAGCTTATTGAGCTCGAGGTAGTTCAAAGATAGCCCTTTATTGATGAAGTAAGGTATCTTTTCTAGGGGGATTACATCATCTGCGGAGGGAACATCAGTGTGGGCAGCCATATACTTGGCTAGCTCCGGTTCCTCTTCGGCTACCCTCTGTATAAACAAAGACTGAGAGGACGACCTGGACAGCTTGATCGTCAGAGGTTCAGCTGGTGGAGCAGAGCATGGAGTTGCTGGCAGACTAGCGACCCCCAGTCTGGTACTCGATGCTGGGCGGGGAGTGGTTGGTTCGCTAGAAGTTCCAAGCCTTACATCGGGGTGACGACCCTTCTTTGGAAGGCGTATCATCATTGGCTTGTCGGAGGGATTGAGCTTCTCCATTTGCGGCTGGCCGACTCTTGGCAGCCTGATTGTCAATGGCTCCGTTGAGGGTCTTGGCATTTGGCCAGACCTTGGCAGCCGAATTATCATCTGCTCTTCTTGTGCCGAGAGGCTGATTGCGTCCTTACGCAGAGTGGCAGTAAGGGGTGCAGACTTGCCAGGTTTGTAAGCTTGGAGGTGGATCGTCAGAGGTTCTTCTGATCCTGTGGCTGTCTCGGTACGAGCTTGCACATCTCCTTCACCAAGGTGCTTCTTCGACTTTTCGTACAGACAGGAGTCTGAGTAGTAGGATTCGACCCCTTTAAAGGGATCGATGTCGGGAAATTTCGTCCTCACGAAGCCGTGTTTGTCGACATATTTGAAGCACTGGTACAGCATGGAAGGCACGATCATATAATCATGAATCCACGGGCGTCCCAAGAGGATGTTGTAAGAAGTGTCTGTATCTATGATGAAGCAGGTGACTTTTGATTGGAGATCGCCAATCTGACACTTCAGACGAATCTTCCCAATTGGGTAGCTCCTGCCCGAATTGAAACTGCTGATGGCGGTGCTTATAGGCGTCAGGCGATGCATTAGAATACGGAGATGATGTAGCAGGCCCTTCGGGATAATGCTTATGGAAGAGCCAAGATCAATGTGCATCCGATCTACCTTTACGTCGCCGATGTATCCAGTGTAGTATAACGGGCGATTATGCAGGTTGGTTTTGATGAGCATGTCCTACGGAGGGAAGATAATATTGGGCATTGCTCCCGTACAAGTGCTGTCTTGGAGATCTGCAGGCGGGTTCTCTCCCGTGAGGTTGACCTGAGACAGGTATGCGTCGGCATTTTGGAGTGCATTGCTCAAAGCCGCGCGAACATCCTTTAAGAGTCTCAGAAGCTCGTATAATGACAACTTGGCCGGTGTGTTGGCCAATTGTGCCAAGATGTCAAAGTTGTAGGGCTTCTCCAGCCCTTGTGGTACCTCTTTTCGGAGGGATTTGTCAAAACGAGTCTCCCTCGGCCTAGGCTTGTCGGTCGTCGGAGGCTGAGCCAGTCCCGGAGCGTCAGTTGTAGCGGACTGATGATCTTCAGCCGAGTTATCAGCCACAGGTTGGGATTGTACCCCAGACCGCGTGACGATGGCTGTAGCTTCTTTGATATCTGCCGAGATTGTGCGGCAGGACCTGACTTTTCCACTCTTCTTCTTACAGATGGAAGATGATGTGGGCTGAATCACTTCCGATACCAAGTCTGGATGGATCCACATTACCTCCCCTCGTGATGTGGTAAGGGGCACTAGACCAGCAGCCTGATCTCAGGGAGGTGGAAGATTAGCAATCTCCATTATCGCCAGAGGGATGTGGACCACACCGTCTTGAGTTTCCGTCGGAGAGAAGCTTCCAAATTGTACGGACACCATATTGGCTGCTACTATTACCTCTTCGAAATCGATGGTCAGAGCGTTCGAATCGATGAGATTTTGGTTGTACCGTTTTAGTTGGTAGCAGTCGTGTGTGGCATGGTGGACGTAGCGGTGGTAATGGCAGTACTTTGGATTCTCCATGTCTGCTGGCCGAGGTTCCCGTCTTGGAGGAGGAAGCTGAATTATGTCTCCTTGTATGAGCATGTCCAAGATGGGCTTGACGTGACCGTCTTCGAAGGAGTAAGTAATTTGTGGCCATTATTTGTCTGCCGGCTTTGGCTTAGGTTTCTGTGCTGTATCGGCCACCATAGCCTGCTTAACCCTGATGTCCCGATTGTTGGAGGGGCTACCCCCATTGTCATTATTGGTATTAGGATGCTTGCCCTTGTTCTCTCCGTCCGAGATGTGCAATCCCAATTGACAAGCCTTCTTCAATCGTTCTTTGGCGCTTGTGGCACTGATGATGAACATCTTCCAGTCCTTGAATTGACTTTCGCCCATCCAGAGACTGATTATTGGGAGCAATCTCTTTTGGCAAATTTTAATCAAGGAGGAATCTGGATTTCCAGACGGCAGCTTCATTGCGGTTTGGCGAAACCGTTCGATATAGTTCCTTGTCAGTTCTTTCTCCCCTTGGACGACGTCCATGAGGGTGGACATTGTGATGTCCTGCCCTACTTCATGGAATCTCTCCAAGAACATACGTTTGAAGCCGACGAAGGAGTGGATGCAGTTGTCTGGCAGGTTGCGATACCAGTCGAAGGCGACCCTTCCAATGCCCCGATGAATAATCGTGTGAGAATGGCATCATCATGGGGCAGATGGTCGGTGGTGACCTCGAAGTAAGTGATGTACCGACTTGTTGAGGTCTTGCCATCATAGGGATTGATATTGAACGGCTTATATCTTGGTGGGAATGGAACATCCCTCCAGGCAGCAGGGTACGGTTATCGTATTATGAGGTCTTAAGAATTTTCTTGAGCGTGAAACATGGCTCGGAGCTCCTGGACCTCTCTTCTCGCTTCGCGGGCCTCATCCACGGCAGTGGGGGCCGTTACTTCAGGTGGATTATTGCCCGGGTTCGGTGCCGCCAAATTCGAGTCCGCATTGATCGCGGGACCCGCGCTTGTTTGGCCAGGCGTCCCTTCTTGCAGAGTTGGAAGGGCCGCTTTGATCTCGTCCACAGACTTGACCAAGGCAAGCAATATGGCTTCGAGAGTGTCGATGCGTTGGCGATCACTGGAACCTCCTTGGCTGTTGTCTATCATGAATACCGTATTTATATGAGGAGAGATGGACGGAGCGATGGAGGAAGCGCCCTCTGAATCATACCCCTGTAGTGAGAAGTCATCGGGGTATGTGGGAATGTTCTCTTCTGGTTCGGACTCGGAAGGAACAGTACCCCCAGTCTCTGAGTTCGCCTCGTCTTAGGAGTTGTGGACGTCCTCGGGGACGTCGGGGTTTGCTGCATCTGATGGGAGAGTTGTCTCCCCCGGCTCGTCTTCTTGGAACATCGGATAATCATGGAGGTTCGGAGGAGTGCTACCCCCAGTCCCAGCAACCCCCAACATTGTGGACGACGAATCTCCTATTGTAGCAGATTTCGTCTTAGAACGGGTGCCTTAGAAAACTCCGGTGGTGGGCACCCGCTTAGACGACAATCTTTTGGTCAAAGTGGTTGAAATCTTCAGGCTGGGAACATTTGTCTTCTTCCCCCTCCCGTCGGCGGAGACTTTCTGAGCAGAGTTGTAGGAGACGACGGAAAGTGCCTCGTCTTCCGAAGACGGCTGTTGCAGTCTTTGAAAGACGGACTGCCGGTCTTCTCGCACCGTCGTGTTATTGCAGCAGCAGTTGACGATGACTTGGGTGCAGTGACGTCCATGGAAGGACTTTTTGCACCCTAATGCATTTTCTCTTTCCTTACGTTTGTGGAGGATGGCCTCACGCAAGTCAGATGGGTTTGGATCGACCATGTTTGCTCTCTGGATTTTGGAAGACTTTTGCGAACCTCTCTATCCGTTTGCTGCCGGGGGCTGGACTCGAGTGGTTCTGTACAACTTCCCATCTGAGGCCCGCATAACAGTATGTGGGACACTCGGATGGTCAGAGACAGGATCAGTAGACCGAGCTAGCCAAGCTCGTGCTGTCCTAGACTTCTTCGCTCTAATGCGTAAAGGCACATAGTAGGAAGAGTCTAGGTGATGCTGGAGAGAGTCAGACACATCTTCTTGGGAGCACAAGAGATCAGGACCATAGGAAAGGCGGTTGAAGACAGAGCCACGTGGAGTAGGCGTCATGCTGCTGTCATCAACAATCTTCATGCGGCTGGCAGACGTAGCCGCATAGGCTTTCTTCATGCGGCTGGGACTCTCGGCTGCATGAGTTTTCATCATACGGTTGGATGATCTGGCCGCATAGACCTTCTTCATGCGGCTGGCAAATTCAGTCGCATAAGCATCCTGTAAGTGGTTGGCAGACTTGGCCTCATGAGTGTTCAGCTTCTTCTTGGGGCGCATAGAACCACTCTTTGTCCCTGCAAGTCTAGCATCGTAGTACTTTCCTCTGCCGAACTTGGGGACAGCAGAGTGCTCTACGGCTCGGAGTGGAGCCGTGTGAGAGTCACCTTCGTCGTCTTGGATAGCAGAGAGTACTCCGTCCAGAGCTTGTGGAGGAGCAAATGATTTTGGCCTCCACTCGCAACGAGCTTTCTTTGTGCGGGTTTGCTTCTGGACCGGGCCAGCACTTCCTTCAGAGCGCATTTCTTCAAACGCCTGTTGGTCGAAGCGGACGATCATCTTTTGTTGCGTGGAGCCATGTTTGGTTGCATCCGATTGCATCACCAACTCCTCAGCCGTGGAGAAGTTTGTCTCCAACAGAGTCGCCATCTTATTTACCATGAAATATAAAAGAACAGAACAATTATCGGAGGACTGGACTTTTACTTCACAATATAAACTCGCTTGTACAAAGAAAGCCTAGGAACGAAAACCTAGGTACAGCAATCTAAGTACAATAGTTTATTTTAGATTCTGGAGGGTGACGATAGAGGCTTGGGAAAGCGACGGCCGCTCTGCCTTACTCCTTGGATGATCGGGTGCAGCTTTTTTAGCTCTGTGGAAGAACTGCTTGGCGTTGATGAAGAAATGCTCTCTCTTCGGGCTCTGTGGCTCTTTATGTGCGTCTGTCTCTGTCTATGTATATGTCTCTCTATATCTCTCTGTCTGTCTGTGTGTGGCTTTGCAAGGGAATGGCACCCTACTTTTTATAAGAGTGGGGGGCCTCATTAGGATTTACAATGATTGCCCATTCTTGTAAGTCGACGGCTATTGATCATTGGATCTTGGCTGTTCATCGAGATTTGAGCAATAAATGTGATTGCATCAAATTTTTTGTGGGTAATTAATGTTGATTGACATAAATCTTCCTGATTTATCATGCCAACCTCGGATTCCTCGTTACGTGTCTTTAGTTGGCTTATTTGCAAATGATCTGATTTGATCCCAATATTTTATTGGGATTTGCTGAGAGATTTTGATTGATTTGATGCCACGTGTCCCGCTATCATGCCACGAGTCGAGCCATTGCAGAAATCTGTGCTGCAGGAAGGTTACTTCTCATTGAGCCGCATAAGGCTGGCCACGTGTCCAGGCTGCTTGAGACTGCCCCCCCAGAATATTTGGACCGCATGGTATGATTTGAGCCGCATGAGTGTGGATGACCGCATGAGTGAACCGCATGGAGATAGTCCTCGTGAGCCGCATGGGGATGGTCTTTGTGAGCCGCATGGAGCTAGTCTTCATGAGCTGCATGGGGCTGTCCTACATGAACCGCATGGAGCTAGTCTTCGTGAGCCGCATGGGGCTGGTCTTTGTGAGCCGAATGGAGCTAGTCTTCGTGAATCGCATGGGGCTAGTCTTCGTTAGCCGTATGGGGCTAGTCTTTGTGAGCCGCATGGGGGAGTCTCCGCTTGGGCCACATACAACTGTCCACGTGTCAAAGTCGCATGACAGTTTCTGAATCTCGGGAGATTGTGTCAGAGATTTTCTTCGCTTCCCAAGGAGTCCGTCATTATGAGAGAGTCATAATGATATCTTTGTGTCAGAACTGTCACCTTGTCAAAGATGTCAGCCGTCAAGGCTTTTAATGCAGTAAAAGACAAACGAGAGAGCTGTTTGTAGGCCACGTGGCTCCTCTTTGAGCCGCATAGACATTCGAGCCGCATGGATACTTGAGCCGCATGAACTCTCTGAGCCGCAGGGGGCTCTCTGGCCGCATGAATCTTTCTTTATTCTTTTCCATGCTTCTACATATGCGTCCACCGGGAAATCAGTGTATTTTCCTCCTGTGTGCGCATACTAGTCGTTTAAGTGCAAAACGACTATAAATAGAGGTCACATGCCTCTTCAAAAACACAGAACGGAGAGCATTTCAGAGCAAAATTACTGCCCTTCTTTCCAGTGAGCCGAGTGTTAGCAATTTTCTTAGGTTTTCTCCCACTTTTGTAAATCAGAGTATCAACAGAGTAAATGAGCAACTGCCGCTCGATCTCCATCGCCTCATTTTCCAGAATTTTTTTTGTACTTGGGGATTCTCAGTGCAGGATCTCTCAGGTGTACTCGATTTGTGGTGCCTTGCGCTAATAAGAAAAGACAGTACTTCTTCTTCTTTTTTGTGTGTGTCTACATAAATAGAGACTCTGCTGGGGACTACCATTTTCTTTGACGAGAAGGTAGAGACGCAATCTGTAATCCCCCTAAATTTCTACTACAATTTTTTTTTAAAAATTTCATATTTTATTTTATCTTCGTATCTATACGTCGCACATGAGTCGCTTTGTCGTATTTACGTAGCGTGCGAAATTCGCGTTTCATAATTTCTCGACGAGTGCGAATATGTGTCGAGGTACATATTTTATAAAAATATTTTTATTATAAATTTTTATTTTAATAGGAAAGTACATTTTCAAAATAATAGGTGGTAAATATTTTTACTTCTAAAAAATGAGCTACTTTGTTCGTCATTTAAAAAAATAAATAGTGATTTGAAAAATTGTGCTTTATATGAAAAGTATTCCAACTATTTTGCAAAAATTGAAAGTTGATATTTAAAATGTTCTGTTATTTATAAAAGCTATTTTATAAAGTAATATTTAAGTATTTATAGTGATTTTCAAAATTAATTATTTCCATATTTATTTAACTATGAAAATGATATTTAGGATTTTGTTAATTAAATTGCAAAAGATTTTATTGGCTTTATTTAAAATATTTTAAATTAAGTATGGAATTAATTTGGATTTGGAATTGATTTGAATTGGCTTTAAATTTATTTAATTACATGATGAATTATATATTGGGTATTTAAATAAAACCCAATCCCTATCCAACTGGGAATTCCTACCTCCTATAAAAGGAGAGGTACTCCTCCAATTTCCACACCACAATCACAAGTGCATCGTGTCTGTGTCTCATCTTCTCCACTATATTTTTTCTATACAAATACAATAATCTCTGTCCGACAATCCGGACGTCCACTCTGCCGTGTCGGACACCCCGACACGGACTTGTTCTATCCTAACCCTAACCCTAACGACCGACCACACCTCTGCATCTCTCCGGCATCTCCAGTACCACCCTCGCCCCGTCGCCACTACTGCCTTCTCCGACTCCCGTTGTCACCGCCACACCCACCACCCCCACCAAACCACTATCTTCGTCACCCTCGCCACAACAACAGCAACAACAACACCAACTCCACCATCATCCCGACACCACCACCACAGTCAACCCTCGCTGCCACTGCCACCATCCTCAACACCAAGGACATCGCCACCACCATCGCCGTTGTCTCCACCACCGCAACCATAACCGCCATTAAAACAACCATCCTCACTACCGTCGTCTTCCAAAATCGGCCGACCATCCCCTGGTCGCCGCCACCCAAAAATAGAACAACCAAACCCAAAAAAATTACTCACCTCGCCAATGACCCGAGCCTTGCCACTGTCCCCATCTCCTTCACCTCCTCCGCCGACTGACCCAGCCGCCTGTGCGCCGACGACTTCCCTCCGGTGAAATCGGCCGCCCCGACCGCCGCAGTCAGCGTGGAACTGAGTCCGCCGCCACAGCGTCCTGGCCGGCGGCCTCCGACGTGAGCGCCACCGCGCGCAGGGCCCCACGGGTGGCCGTGGGCCGACCTAGAGATGTCGCCCCTCTACTCCGCCGCTCCCGTCGTCCGGAGCAACGCCGACATGGCACACCGCTCCGGCCATCCCGATCCGTCGTTCTACGACACCGCACCGACGATTCCCTCCAGTCCCGGCCGCCTTCCTCCGCCGATCTCCAGATCCAGCGCGCCCAGTGCCCCACCGCCGCCGCCTCGCGAGCCGCAACCGGCCGGAACCCGGTGAGCATCCCCTTTTCTCAGCTCTCCCCTCCTTTTTTCTAAATAATTGCTTTTTTCTCTCTCCACACTTTTTAATACGGAAAGAGAAAGAGATGTCATATATAACACTGTTATTAATATATTAATATTTATTACTATTAACATTATCATTATTATTAGTATTAATATATGTCTATTACTGTTATTAATATTTATTATTATTATCATTATTATTATTACTTATTATTATTATTATTATTGTAAATTATTAGAATTACTATGATTATTATTATTATTATTATTATTATTATTATTATTATTATTATTCATGTTTTATTAATTGTTATATAAATACTATTGGTAAAAAAAATAGGTTTGAGAAATGCATAAATTTCAAAGTTAGTTTTAACTTTAAAAATATTCTTCTAGCTTATGTGCTGTATCTAAAAAATAATATATTTTTTACAAAGATATTATTTCTGCCTAAATAATTTATTTATTTATCTAAAAGCATGTTTTAGTATTCTACCTAAAATCTTATTTTCTAATTTAGAGTATTTGCGTAAAAACAATTTTTGATTTTAGTATTTTCCTAAAAACATATTATGATTAATAAAAATCTAGTATACTATACTACCAACTCTCTTTCATTATCATCACAAATCGTGACTAAATCATGCCTTTCTACCTTCTTGTGAATTTTGGACCTTACGCATCGAACATGGCTACTGGACAGACATGACTTGTCGGGTTATCTCACCACACCAGACGACACACCAGGCAAGATACCTTGCCATAATTTATTGTTTATAAATTAGTTGTATTTTATTTATTACATATTATTGTTCATTTATTTCTAGTTCATGATTAATGCCTGCTCAGTAATATTAGTTTACCTTGTTATTTACCCTTTGATTGACTATGGACTTAGAGTTAAGAGACTACCACTAGTTTAGTACATTACATAAAACTTTGACACTGTTGTGCCACGAGATGTGTGAGTTATGAGTAGCATATAGCCTACGGACTTGCGTGTTGGCTGATCACTGATACGTACAGGACGTGCGTTAGGTCTAACTATCAATAGTTGTGTGTTAGAAGACTTGACGGTTAGTAGTGTTACATGGTCGTGGATGCGACATGATAGGTACATTGGGTGGGGAGAACATTTCCTTATCTTATGGGCTTCTATTGCACTTCCCTTGTAACCCGGAAGCTCCGCTGGAGATACGGGTATGAGCCTCTCAGGTTGGCCACTGTCATTTTTGAACGTCATGCTCTCGGTGACTGGTGCCCAAGTGGGGACTATACCAGATCCCATTTACAGCCAGGGCTCATGCGACGAAAGGTTTGTTCTCAACTGCATGTTCACTTTAGTTGGTTAGTTTACCTTATTTGTGTCTTGTCACTTTCTTTTGATTGTGGCATATTTTATATTCAGTATTATACGGCATGTTGATGTATCTTGTTACGTCCCTCTAAGGACCTGGTTATCTTGCCAGGTGGGTGTTCTTGTCTTTCGCAGGTGTTCTAGCCGTGGCCATGATTGTCACTATTTCTTCGAGGATGATTGTGCTTCGATCGTCTTCGCTTCGCCCGCCAAACTCATTGTATTTTCCGTGTACTTTTCCTTACTTGTTGGTAGTGGATTTGTCTCCGCCCAACGATTGTATACATGACAAATTCAATATTGCTTTTATATCATAATTGTCTTTGTGGATGAGATTTAGTACCTTGGTTACTGCATTTTACAGCTTATGTATATATACGAGGGTCCATATACTTTGTATATATACAGCTGGCATGATTACGTTTTAGTCCTACGTATTTTGGGACTGGGGTGTTACATGTTTTTGTGGTGGCCCATGCAGGTCAAGTTTGCCGTTTCGGTTACATGACTGTACCGAACGGACCTGCAATATAGGATTAGAGTTTAGAATCTCATCCACTTACTTGACTTCCTTTCTTGACTTCAAATTCCGAACTCTCGTTCGACCTCCTTGATTTGCATCTTGCTTGACTCCTTCTACCGTAAATTCTTAGTTTCGTGTTTAGTAAAGATGACTACACTAGTATATGCCCATAGGTTAAACACATGGCTAGATAGATTATATTTGACAATATGCATTAGAATTTTATTTGAGTTATAAAAGGAATTTATTTTCCTAGAAAGTATAATTTTAAGGATTAGTTAATTTCAAGTTGGGTAGTAGCATGTTACCGCCTTCAATGGATAGTTGGAATTTTATTTTGCGATTACAAGGTGGTATACACAAGAGGACAGCTAGATCGCAAAAACAAATTTATGATTTATGGTTATTTTTGAAATTGCAAAATAGTTTATGATTTATTGGGACTTGAAACCGATTTGAGGAACACCTTTAAATTGTGACACATGATTTACGATTAAGGTCAAGTTTGGATTGAATATGTTAAGCTTTATCTCGAATTTATTAAAGTGCTTTAAATTATAAGTTATGTAACGACTAGAGAATATGAAAGGTTTATGATTTATTAGAGAGCTTTAGGTTTTAAATTGAGTCGTATGATTTTTTTTAGTTTATTTAATTTTGAGTTTGAAGAGATGATGGTAAAAATTGTTGTTTAAAATATTTTGGAAGATATGAAAATAAACTTGAAGGAAAGACTCAAATTTCAAATTTTGTTCTATGATCTATGATTTATAGAGTTATTTAAATTTCGAGTTTAAAGCCTTGATTATGGATATTTAAATTTTGGCGAAAAAAACAAAAAAAAAAGAGGTTATTATTCAAGTTGCGATATACAAGGGTTGTTTCGAGATTTACTAGACATTTAAAATTTGTGATTAAAGTTGACAGTCTAAGATAATTGAAATTTTGGCGAAGTATCTTGGAAATTTTATTGAGAAAACTTCGAGGAACTTAAAATTTTGGTAGAAGACCAAGAAGCAAGTAAGGTCACCCTAGTGAGATAGAAGTATTCCAAATTAGATTGCCATGCCACCTATGACTATGATATTGCATATACACAAGTGTAGTTAGTCATCGACCAAACCGATGAACATATCTTTGACTTACTCGACCTTCCCTCAAATCTAGATCATTATTTGTGACCATCTACTTGTTTGAAACTTAGAAATGATTAGAGTCGTTCCCTTGACCATACCCTTATCTATGAACTTTCTCTAGAAACTGTCTCTCTAACTTATCTTAGATTGATCTACGAGATTTCCTAAATTCATGCTGCAACCTTTTATTTTGTGCATTAATTAGTACCTTATGAAAACCTACTTACTATTTTTGATCATTCGGCGTTCCCTACCGTGACTTTGATATTTGGAGCACAATACTAGACTTTTTCTTCCAGCAAATTTCACATGCAAGACCTAGACGAGCTCACCTTCATGTAGATATATCATGTCCCACTAAAATACGTCCCCTTGTACTCTATTTTTATGGTACGACTTTTGGGCCATAAAGACTATCTATAACCTATACCATGGTACCGATATACTTTTGGCTATATATTTGGACTCAATCTTGACTCAAATCTTCGGTCCGATTGCGATCTACTAAATCCGTTAAATGCTTAATCTTGTGTTTTATCTTGACTGCTTAACCCTTGTCATTTTTATTCTCCTGTATTAACTTGATTTACTTAGACCCATAACATCTTTAGCTCTTCAATATGGCAATGCTTACTTTTTCCCTTCTCACTAAATTGCTTGTCGTATTTCACCTTGATTCCTCTATGGTTTATGCAATTTTGCTCATGTTATGATTTCCTTGCTCGAAGAAAAATATGATCATGACAATCTTGGGTTAGTAGAGGTTAGATTGGGGAACCTCACAACATGGGTAAATAATGTAGTGATAATTACGAGATTATGAGGTATAGATGGGACATAAATGAAAGTGTGCGATAAAACTGAATAGATGAGGTAAGAAATGATATATTATGTTTTGACGAAACACTTAAGGATAAATAGACTTCTCGGATTTCAAATTTTGTTTTAAGGTAACTATATACCGAGTGGAAAATCTTCTAAAGTTTTGGTGGTTTAAGAACCAAATAAATATATAAAATTTAGGGATGCAAATTTTTGGATAAAGGCAATGTTGATGGTATGATGATATTAGCTTTCAAGGATGACCAATTGTTGAAGAAAGAAACATTCACATATTTGATTAAGTTCTAAGATGATCATAAATACGAATTTAAGATGAGTTTCAATTCTACCATCAAACAGATGAGATGGTTGAATTCAAATTTTCGAGAGAAGTGACTAATAAGTATTTTAGAAAATTTGCAATTATGATGATAGAAGATTGAGTTATGAAGGTATACGAATAGTTTTCGAGATTTATCATTGAAAAACGGATTTTTGATACCCATGGATGCGTTGACCAACAAATACAAATCGTAGTAAGAAGATTTTAACTTTCACTTGGGACAAATTGGTTGAAGGTTTGGAATTTTAATTTTAGAGGGATTATAACTTGGGAGATTTATGGATTCCAAATTTGAGACTATTGAAATTCTAGGACGAGATATAGGGACATAGAGTACATTTATGATCGAAATTGTTTTGTTATAATTTTAAAGGAGCGTGGTACGAAAGTAAATTTTTTGGAAATAACGAGTTATGATAAGAGAGGTTATACGAATATTGATGATGTCAAGGATTAAGGAGGTTATTACCTACTTATGAGGTTGCCCCTTTTAAGGTAAATGTTAAGATTGATCGAGCTAGACACTGATTGATTGTCATGATCGAAATCTAAAACCATCAAAATTTTTGTCTATCAAATGACCTATTACCATTGAAATGTCGTTTCCTTCTCGTCAAACAATCGATTGCCTTAGATCGATATGAATCAAATTCTTGTCGATTATGCTGCTTCTATCTCCTTCGTCCTAACTATCCTAAGTTTTCCTAAATTTCGAGGACGAAATTCTTTTAAGTTGGGTAGGATGTAATCCCCCTAAATTTCTACTACGATTTTTTTTAAAAATTTCGTATTTTATTTTATCTTCGTATCTATACATCGCACATGAGTCGCTTTGTCGTATTTACGTAGCGTGCGAAATTCACATTTTGTAATTTCTCGACGAGTGCGAATATGTGTCGAGGTACATATTTTAGAAAAACGTTTTTATTATATATTTTTATTTTAATAGGAAAGTACATTTTCAAAATAATATGTGGTAAATATTTTTACTTCTAAAAAAAAGAGCTACTTTGTTCGTCATTTAAAAAAATAAATAGTGATATGAAAAATTGTGCTTTATATGAAAAGTATTCCAACTATTTTACAAAAATTGGAAGTTGATATTTAAAATGTTTTGTTATTTATAAAAGCTATTTTATAAAGTAATATTTAAGTATTTATAGTGATTTTCGAAATTAATTATTTCCATATTTATTTAACTATGAAAATGATATTTAGGATTTTGTTAATTAAATTGCAAAAGATTTTATTGGCTTTATTTAAAATATTTTAAATTAAGTATGGAATTAATTTGGATTTGGAATTGATTTGAATTGGCTTTAAATTTATTTAATTACATGATGAATTATCTATTGGGTATTTAAATAAAACCAAATCCCTATCCAACTGGAAATTCCGACCTCCTATAAAAGGAGAGGTACTCCTCCAATTTCTACACCGTAATCACAAGTGCATCGTGTCTGTGTCTCATCTCCTCCACTATATTTTTTCCATACAAATACAATAATCTCTGTCCGACAATTCGGACGTCCACTCTGCCGTGTCGGACACCCCGACACGGACTCGTTCTATCCCAAACCCTAACCCTAACGAACGATGCCGTGTCGGACACCCCGACACGGACTCGTTCTATCGTCCACTCTGCCGTGTCGGACAATAATCTCTGTCCGACAATTCGGACGTCCACTCTGCCAGGTTCCTCCCTCAGCATCATCCCTAGAAGTTTACTCCAGATTCTAGGGATCCCTCTGCATAAGCTGTCTGCAACCTATAACTATCATGGCTTTCGATGCTGGGAGAAGTCATCCGCTGGGCTAGATCCATCTCAAGTGCCAGATTGGTGATCTCCGAACAGAGGTTGCTCGCTATGTAATTGACGCCAATGTGTCCTATAACGTCTTATTGGGACGTCCGTAGATACACGAGAACATGATCGTTCCTTCTACCCTTCACCAGTGCTTTATGTATGTCAACTGTGATGGCATCGTGAAGACAAAGTTTGCCAATGTCGATCCTTTTAAGGGTATTGAAGCCTACTATGGAGATTTGATACTTTGTCGATCTTAGCCCCCCAAAGACGACGGCAACGAAGCTGACAATAAAGCTGAAATTAATTCATTCACCAGTGACAGTCCCCTAGTTATCCGAGTCAAAGGACGTACTACTCCAAAAATTATTCCAAAGCCTCTTACAATTCGGGTCAAAAAAAGAATTCGGATATTGTCAAACCATCGGCCATCACTCTTCGCAAAGCAACTAGGGTGGAACCTGCTGAAGTCCATCCTCCCAATCCTGATGAGTTACCCTATGTGGTGAACTTAACCAAGTCTATAACTCTTGTTTCGAACAATGATGCCCTCAATGAGTATATCAATACTCAAAATAATGTACCTTCAGTGGATGATGTTATCCCTGAAGAAGAACTTGCATATTTTCTGAGTAAAGGTTTATCTTTGAATTACTCTGACGTCTACCAATCTGTAAACGAGTACATAGATACATTATATGCCCTAGGGCATGGCATAGGACCACATCTCTGCATGCCGGACACGATGCCTAGTCTGCGAGAAAAAGTCTGGCCAGAAGGTATCCACTACTTCATCGTTCCAGCTAGAAAGAAGGGTGAAGAATTGATCATCTTCGGTCGAATGATTGGTGAAAGAAAGTTCGTTCTAGATTTTACTACTCCCAATTACAACAGTGAAACTGACTATGATTCAGGAAAAATATAACTTTACCGATATAGTTGGCAAGCCAAGCATATCATCCAAAATATGGGATATGATATAAAAAGCGACCAGGGACTAAACTACGGTCATGGGTGACGATTGCCAATACATCACATTGCTCTTTCCGCTAAACCCGAGAACTATTATCAACAAAATGGTGCTGGTTTGGGTTATGTTACTCCTCCAACAACTTCTGAAGGATCAGACGTCGAAGTGGATCGTTGTTCTCATTCTTCTGATTCCTGCCTCTGGGATTCAGACTCCAGTATTGGAGACATATTCAAAGCAACTTTGTCCATCAACATGCTGTCAGTTGACCAAATTACAGACGGTATCCAATCAATCGAGCTCGAACAATGGGCTTAAAAGATGGACACCAGGTAGGAGTTATGTTTTGAACAACGTGAGCCACCTACTGAAGATGAAGTCATCCAAGTTAATTTAGGAGATGAATCATCTCTTAAATCGATCTTTATCAGCAAAAGTCTGTCTGGTGAAGAACGACAATCTCTTATACAGCTTATTAGAGAATATATTGACATCTTTGCATGGAGCTATGAAGACATGCCAGGATTAGACCCTAAAGTTGTTATGCACCGCCTAAATATCTCGTCTAAAGCTAAGTCAGTGAAGCAGCAGCAACGACGATTTCGACCAGATATTATGGAGGCCATCTAAACTGAAGTCAAAAAGCTTATCTCATGTGGGTTCATTCGCGAAGAACAACACCCTGACTGGGTCGCTAACATTGTTCCGGTCATAAAAAAGAACGGTAAAGTTCAAGCCTGTATCGATTACCGTAATTTGAACTCTGTATGCCCAAAATATGAGTTCCCTCTACCGATCACCGACGTAATAATCGACAATAGTTGTGGCTTCAAGGGGATGTCCTTCATGGATGGGTTCTCAGGCTACAACCAGATCAAGATGTTCCCCTATGATGAGAAACACACATCTTTTCGAACACCATTGGGGGTATACAGCTATACGGTGATACCCTTCGGATTGAAAAATATGGGTGCGACATACCAGCGAGCTATAAACATAATTTTTCAATGTCATTTGTGCAAAATAGTAGAATTCTACGTAGATGATATTGCAGTTAAAAGTCATCTCAAGGGCAACCACCTCCAAGATTTGAGAACGGTGTTCGAACTAATTGTTTACGAAAAACAAAAAGACAAGAAGTTTTTTTATTTCTACAAACTGAAAAAGAGTACAATTAATTTCTAGGGAAGTACAACTGTAGGAATCTGATCATAAGACAATCACTTTATCCCTTGGACGATGTGATATCGAAGACACGAGCCTCTAGAGAATGCAACAGCACTTTAGCAGGAGATTATGATCATTCGTGATGCTTTGAGACTGATTTAAAATCCTATTTATAGAGTTCTTGAAATAACTGTTTAGCAGTTATTCTAGGTTACGCGCACTTCATGCGCGCCTTATATTCACTTGCGCGAGAGGTTGAACCAACTGTAGTGGACGCGTGGTATCGTTTGATTGAGATACGCGTGGTCGTAGGCAGTATAGTGGGCACGTTCTACAAAGTTAGTGGCTTGCGTGCCACATCACCCTGCTCTGGATACTGTTCGATCACCTTACACAAGCTTTATCAGGTTGTGCAGAGCACAATGTAGCAACTTGCGTGAGCAGTTGCACCAACTGCTGTGGACACGTGACATCATTTGAGTGAGATGTGCATGGTCGTGAGCAATATAGTGGACATGTTCTATGAAGTTAGTGGCTTACGTACCACGTCACCCTGCTCTGGACGATCGTATTGTGCGAGCTTCATCAGGTTACGAGGAGCGCACAATGTAGCAACTTGTGCCTAAGTACATCTTCGCGCACCCTGACACGTTGCGCGAACTGCTAGATGTCATTAAATTTGACCAAATCTTTTCAAGCTTCGTGTTGCGCAGGATTCGAACGGATTCTCCTTGATATGCGTTTTGTCAGCTGTCAGGCAATGATGATGTTGTTATAGGTTTTTGAGGAGACTGCCACATGGCGCTCGTGCAACCTGTCTCCTGTGTAACCTGATGTTGCGCAACTTGATGTTGGCGCAACCTGATGATATGACTTCAGGAGCGACGCAGCTTGATTTTTAGCCTCTACAAGACCCCCTTCAAAGTTTTCAAAACTTGAAAAGACTTCAAAGTTTTGAAATACTTTAAATCATGCTAGTTTTGTCTGGGTTGCGCCAATTTCAACCGACTCCACTATTTGAGCACAAATTGCGCAATAAATTTCAACTTTTGAAGCTATAAATAATCGTACATTTCAGACTCTTCATTTTTTACCGAAGTTTATTTTTTCCCAAAAGCCCTATCTTCTCCTCTTCTTCCCAAGCTTTGACTAGCATCAATGGCGCCCAAGAGATCTTCTATCGAGAAGGGAAAGGTTGTTGCCGAGCCTTCTTCTCGCGTTCCATCCACACATGCGCCTTAGTATGCTCCCCCTTCGTCGGGACAAGAGATTGCCAACCCGGCCATAGAAGGTGAATGTTTGACAACGTACATCGACCAACCCTTTTTATGGTTTGCTTTGATTTTGACAACATGCACGCCTACTCTTTTTAGAATTAGGCATGTTTCCTGACTTGCGCCCCGCTTCTTAGGGTTTGGTTGTTGTCCAGACTGTGTTGCGTGTCGTTTCGAGAGTTGTGCTTTCTGATTCTATATAATCAGTTTGGCACAACTTGAGATGTTGCGCCACACAGATGTTTGTTTCGACAGAAATATCGCACAACACAGGTATGGCACAATACAAAATGTCGCACAATATAAGAGTTGCACAACTCGATATGTCGCACAAAATAGATGTGGCACAATCCTGATATGTTGAGCACCTGATATGTTGAGCAATATAGACGTGGCGCAATACAAAATGTCGCGCAACATAAGTGTTGTGCAACCTGTGATGTCATATATTCTGTTTCATTGAACCAAATATTTTTTTTAAGATTAACCTATGTTTGCTTGCATTTATGTAGTTAATCTCAGAGAAGACCCAAATGCTGAAATTTATGCTTCGACCGTCAACGTGTCAGAGTACCGAGAAGACTTATCCCACGTACAATATCCTCAATATGACCTTCCTGAGTCCCGAAGAGCTATGCTCGCATCTCAAGATAATCCTACTTTATTTTGCTTGATAAACGACGAACCTTTGGAAAGTCTGGACAATGTCATCCATAAGAAACCAGCTTTCTTATTTGGAGAGGCGATCAAGAAGACGTTCCAGCCCAAAGTGAAGAGAGAAGATAGATTTTATCAATGTGGGGACAGAATCAGTACCTCCTAGAAATGTCGAGACACATGTCTTTGTCTCGATATGCATTTTCTAGTTATCCCCGACGTATGGCATAGGATGTGACTCTGATTCAACAGGCCAGATTCGGAAGGATATGCTACAGATTGGATCTGCAGAACAAGGATTTGTTCTGCAGCACTTCGGAGAGATACAGCTCCTATCAGAGAGGTTTGAGACTAAGCTGTATACCTCCTGAAGGTTCATCAATGTTGCTTCTCGTTAGAGTACCTATTTTTGTAAACATATTTACGAAGGCTGAAGGAAGATACCCAGACCAAACCATGCACTTAACGGGCTTAGTGAATCCCGACATGACATGCTGGAGCAGTGTAGTGGTTTGGGTTTTGGATCATTTTAAGGATAAACTCCTCGAATTAGAACTCTATAATTCGATTTTGACTACTGCTCATGGCTTTCGCCCGAATGCTCACATGTTTTTCACTTTGGTTGAAAGACATAATGAGAGGACAGGTACCTTCATGACACCTCAAGGGGAAATCAGCTTCGCTCTTCATGAAATAAAGTATCTTTCATATTTTCCAATGGGTGAAAACCCCTATGAAGAATATGTGCCAACAAACGAGGAATTGGATACTCTCTCTACAGAGAACTCTAAGACGGTGGCTGTGTTCGAAGAATTATTATGCCACTATCTGATTTGTTCCCTTTATTACAATAGTGCTTCCAAAAGGACTTGTTATACTACCAAATGGCTTCCATACTTGTTTCTAGGGCATGCTCATGAAGAATAGATTGTCAAGAGTCAAGCCTACGATCCTTGTTTCTTAAAACCGCTCGGCCGTAGCGATATAGAAAAATTGATAGAAAAAACTAAGCATTATGATAACATCTTGGATGTAGATTGGTACCATTTATCGCTGGTGCTCCAATCAAAATTTATCTTAGACAGGGTTATAGAACCATGTCTCAAGAAGCCCAGCTAGCGGGTTTTCTCTCTTTATGGCTACAGCGGTTTGTGATACCCGGAGCCAGTGCCGTCGATCGATTCCATCGAGGTGTGTTATTCGCTGCAGTGCGTCTAGTATTCGGCTACAAGATAGATCTTCTTTCGGCGATGACATGTCGCTTGAATGCAGGCTTGCGTTCTTTCGTTAACACCATGGAGTACGATAAGAATTCTTGGGACGACTTCCCTCAACTATTTGGGTGATTGCTGTTGCACTACCCTGACTTGATGGACCCCGATATAGGTACAGTCGGAGGTAATTTTATCAAGCGTTATTCCAATGCTCGATGGAACATAAATACGCTGTAAGAATGCCGAAGAGCTTTAAACCGGGGATCTGGATAGAGATTTCAATGTGTTCCTCCTCCTCTAGGATATAAGAATCTCCCTCCACAACTCATGGATCTAGAAGCAGCATCTCTCCGTCTATCTTCGACTGAGTTCATATGGTTGAATACAATTCGGCCTTTATATCTAGTGTACCGGTTTGAAGGCGAGTGCTTTCTAGAACTGTACTTACCAAGCCAATTTGCTCGACAGTTTGTCTATGATCAACTGCTTGTCGGTAATGCCACCACCTGTTTACAGGCTAAGGGTTACCTAATAGATGGTGCTAGGGCTTGGAGATACTATAATGCAAGAGGCACTAAGGCCACATTCTCGATGCCCCATGTCTCTCAGTTAGGCCCATGTATGTTATATACATACGCAAATTTTTATGCTTTATCCAATACCTTTACCGAAAACTTTAATCTGGCTAACAGTTTTGCCAGTAATAGACGTTCAAGAGCTGGAGTTCGCACTGCACAATCCTTCAGAGATGAAGAGAATCACGAACCCGCTGATGAACCTCTGGAAGCCTCTCTCGTAGGCTTCTGTGACGAAGTCAACGATCCACTAGATGTATCATTGAAGATACGGAAGGAGAAGTCCCAAGAAAAAGGACTTGGAAGGAAAAGAAAGACTGGAGAGTTATCAGCCCCTTCTTATCCTAGTGATCTCCCTTCTTCTTCTCAGGCTGTAGGAAAGAAAATGAAGACTACAATGGTCATTACAGAGCAGCCCACCACCAGTACCACGCGGTCCCAAACAAAATAGATGCACACCGGAGCATCCTCTGGAGGAGGAGAGGCAACTCCATCTTCAGTTCCAAGAAGCAGCCAAGTTGCCCAAGAAGAAGTTATTAGAGAACCCAATGTAAAAGGTGACCTTGATGAGGTTGAAGAAGAACCTAAGACACCTCTGGTACGCAAGGCCAAAAGAAGATTAATAGTGATGCCAAAAGACCATCAAGAAACGTTGCCTTCACAAGATATACCACCTCCACCAGGTAAATTTTAATATTCTTTTAATGTGATCTTGATTGAGTAATATATTTATATTGATCTTTTTATCTACAGAGGTTAGCATTCCAGCTTCGATCGTTACAGAAGGGATTTTGGGGCCCATAGTCACACAAATAACGATTCATGTGACTGTATTAGCTGCTGTAGGAATTATGATGTCATCTCCAACTCCAGGAGTCCCAAATACTACACTTCCCGAGAAGGAGTTGCCTTTCACAGAATCCAATTCTGATGTCATTGTTCCTTTTGTAGCCCAAACTCCTACTCACTCTCAAGAGGATCGAGAAATAATAGCGGCTCTCGAAGGCCATGATTACGGCAATGCATTTGAGGATGATTCTACAAGCACCGTTGAAGGAGACCAGACTTCAGCGAAAATCCTGCTGAATCAAGCATTAACAATTAAAGAAGGCCATACTATTGTTGAGGGTGAGGAGCACCATGTTGTTGAAAAGGGGCTTTCAAGTCCAAAAACTGATGAGCCTAAAAATAATGATAAATCTTATTATCATAAAAATTAGATCATGGCTCCTGAAGATGCTGGGATCAATGAAAATCTCAACATTGATAATGCGGAGACTAAAACCTACCAACCAAGCTTTTGAGGTCAAGGATGCAGAAGTGATTGCCCCAACTGAACAAGCAGAATCAGGGGTCAGAAGCAGCCGTTTCTTATCAGGTGGTTCCGAAGCTGGGAGTAGTCAGACAACTGTGTCTGAAACTACCATGGCCAGACTCCGTTCTGATCTGGATATGCCCCGTGAAACCCCATATGTATTACCAGGATCAGGTAAATTTTGATTTTTATTTATCATAATTTCTGTAATTTATATATAATGACTGTATATCTTGATTACAGTGGATCCTTTGGGGACACTTGCGAAAGCTACATCGACCACATTCAGTTTTAGCTCAACTATGGCTCTCCTGGATATGGGGAACCAAACTGGAGAGGGAAGTTCTTCTATGATGCCAGTACTCGGATCTCCTGGTGCACAATCCAGTTACTTCAGAAAGAAGAATTCCAACAGAAGTAGCTACCCCGAGGATCTCAGCGATGAACAGAGCTGTTGTTGAAGCTTATTATAATGTTTTCTTCACTTCTCTGAAGCCTTTCATTCAAATGGTCATGGAAAAGGACCAACCTTATAAGTCAGTAAGGGGCCCTTCCTCCTTCATCATTGGAGCCATCCGTAAGATTGGTGATCTGGATAGAGTCAATTATTTAGATCATATTTTGAATGAACTTGAAGAATCGATCAAGTCTTACAAAGATCTAACAAGAGGAAACATTCAGAAACTTGTAGATGCTGAATGCGAGGTGATGACTCATGAAGCTCTAATATGAAAAGCAGAGTTCGAAGGTTCTGTGGTAGCTTTCTCACAGCATTCTGCAGAGTTAGAATCTCGCATTATCGAGACAATTTCTTCTGTTGAATGCTATAAGACTGAAGCTGCAGAGAAAGAAAAAGAAGCTGCTGAATATCAAGTTCGTATCCAGGAACTAGAAATTAAAATGGCTCGGCTTCAAGAAGCAGCTATAGCAGCACGACAACGTGAAGAAGAAGTATTGGAGATGCATCAAATTGCTGCAAGTCAATTAGATGACTTGAAGGGGCAGCGGGATGCACTTATCCAAATTGAAGGTGCAGAACTGGAACACCGAGCATAATTGCTGCAACCTTTTGATCCAGAGTCCGGGAGAGCTCTTGCAAGACAAAGGATACTTGATTCCAGAGTAGAGAGGGCTAAAAATTTGAAAAGATTGATTATTGATCTCAGCACTCAGCCTCCCCAATGAAGCAGTCTATAGGATATTTTGTCTTTATGTCTTTCAAATGTACTTTTGAACATTATGGCAATAAAAATAATGCTCTTTTTGTGATTCTATTACTTATTATATACCTATAGTAGATATAAGTAATAGATAAGGATAGGAAAATATGTTCAGAGGTACCAGACATGACATGCCCCTAAAAGAAAATAATAATACTAATTATATCTGTTCAGAGGTAAAATGGACGTGACAGAATATAACTCAGAATATTGTCATTTCAAAAGAAGACTTTATCAGAGGTAATATGGACGTAATAAGTCGCTGATATAGATGATAGAATTCAGATGTAATGTGGACATGAATCTATTGATATAGAAAATAGAATTCAGAGGTAATGTGGATGTGAACTCGTTTTTTCTATTGATGATCTTTAAGTCAGCTGGGATTCAAAAGACAGGATATTATGTCTAAAAAGACGATATCTGTGATAATACGGATTTATCATAAAGTTAAGATACCTTTTAAAATAACTGGGTTTCAAAAGACAGAATTGATAATTTGAATGAACTCCACTGGAGATTTTGAGTATTTATTATCTATGGCTTTATTTATGAAAAAGTAAATAAACGATAATAAATGTAGGTTCGTTCACGAGGTGAATAAAAGACGAAAAGATTTATGAATGAATAAGCATGCCTTTTCGAGGAAAGGTCGCTTCGGTTCCCGAGACAGATAATAAATGAAGACCTATTCACGAGATGAAAAGGGATGAATGAAGCAACATGCATTTTCGAGGAAAGGTTGTTTCGATTCCTGAGACAGAATGTTTGGCCTTTATGTCTATAAATAGTGCAGAACTTTTGAGAATGTTATCCACACCTATCCTTTCATCGCAAATGTCTTCCGAAGATGCACCCAAGGGGGCTGAGCCCATCCCAAAGAACGAAGCCGCCATCGACACTCATTCCGACAAGCCTTTGCCACCCATTCAGCCAAAAGTGGGAGAAAGCTCGGCTGTTCCTGAATCAAAACAGAATATTCTTGCCAAACTGGTGGAGCCTAGAAGTATTGCCGAGGAAGAAGCTCTGAGGAAGGCTGCTTGTGAACTACTGGTGTCATCTGACAATAATGTCTTCGAGCTTCTTACGAAATATATTTTCAATCAAGAGGGCTCTAGTCTTCGATAATTTTATGTATTTCCTTCTGTCTGAGTTATGCAATAAAAGGAATTTTATTTACATTCTGATTCTCTTTGTTAAAATCTCTTTGTCTTCAAACATGACATTTTTTAAGAAATTTACCATTAATGGGCATCATGACAATTCGACCATCCATACCAGTCAATTGATAAGCTCTATTTGAGAAAACTTTGCTTACAACGTAGGGTCCTTCCTACTTCGCTTCGAATTTGCCTTTGCTCATGTGCGTCATAGTCATAGGACGTCTGACGGTTAGAACTAGTTCTCCTTTCCGAAATGATCGGACTTTGACTTTACGGTTGAAGGCTTTTGATAGATGAGCTTGGTATAACTCAATATATTATTGAGCTAGGAGTCGTTTCTCGTCAAGCGCTTCAAGCTCCTGAAGTCTCAGAAGATTATTGTTTTTGGTTGTGAGTTCATTGGCAATGGCAATCCTTAAGGAAGGGATCTGGATTTCCAATGGTAAGACGGACTCGCATCCATATACCAAAGAGAAAGGTGTGCCGCCTGTAGGAGTACGTATAGTAGTACGGTAAGCCTACAGATATTATCTAGGCTTTTCACTCCAGTTCTGTTTATTGGTAGAAACAAACTTCTTGAGGAGTTTGATGATGGTCTTTTTAAATGCTTATGCCAACCCGTTAGCTGCAGGATTGTAAGCTATAGAAGCAATATTATTGATCCTTTTGTCATCGCAGAATCGAGTGAACATCTGAATGATGAATTATGGCCTATTATCATAAATGATTCGCCAAGGAACACCTAATCTGTAGATCACAGAATGCTTAATAAAATTGATAACACTGCTTGTCTTGACCTCGGTTAGAGGTATAGCTTCAGCCCACTTTGAGAAATAATCAGTTATGACCAATATGAACCGATGTCCTCGAGACGAGGGAGGGTTAATAGGACCAATGACATCCATAACCCAAGCTTCAAAGGGCCATGATGCTGCCGTCGGGTGAAGAAATTTTGATGGTTGATGGATGAAGTCAGCATGGATTTGACATGCTCGGCACTTCCTTGCATACTTGATTGCTTCAAATACCATCAAGGGCTAATAGTAGCCCATACGGCGAATATGATCCTGTAGTTTAGGACCAGGTTGATGTGTGCCACAAACATCGTCATGAGCTTCACGAAGTATTTGTTTTGCTTTCTCTCCTGTGAGACAACATTGGAGTAAGCCGTTAAATGCTCGTCGGTAGAGTGTCTTTGTAGCATGATTATAATAGAATCTGAGTGACTGCCGACGAATTGTTGTAGCCTCTTTAGGAACTTCGGGTAAGATATCATGGACTACGAAGTCTATGAAAGGAGTCCTCCAATCTTCACTAATAGTACAAACTTCAACCGAATTGTTGGATTCCATGTTTAAGTTGTTGACTTCAATATTTAAGTTATTCTCGACACAAAATAACTCTCAATTAGTGATGACGATCATTTGTTGTCTTCTTACTGGAATTGTTAACATTGCTACAAGATTAGCGAGTGTATCAGCCTCTGTATTACACGCACGGCATACATGCTCGATGAAGAAACCTTTGAATGAAGTAGCCATCCTGATCGCTGCATTATGATATGAAACCAGATCTTGATGTCGAACTTCGTACGTACCTCTAATATTGTTGACAATCAGTTTGGAGTCTCCGTAAACTTCAAGATACTCAATATTTAATTATTTAGCCAATTAGAGACCAATGAGCAGAGCGTTGTATTCAGCCACATTATTAGAACATGACTCATGTAAAGAATAAGCTTTTTGAATAGCTAATCCTTCTGGTGAGACGAGAACGATTCCAACTCCAACGATAATAGCACCTTTTGGTCCGATTCTGGATGCACCATCAAAGAATAGATGCCAAGTAAGAATTTTTTCTGAAATCATGTTGGACTCGAAAGTTTCGTCTGGAATCTCGTCGTAGAGTTTAGACGTTTCAGGAATTGGATGAGCTGCCAGAAAGTCAGCAAGGGCTTGACCTTTAACAGACTTTTGAGGAACATAAACCATATCATATTGTGCTAACCATATCATATTGTGCTAACAATATGGCCCATGTTGCAAGCCTGGAATTAATTGTATTGGGCTTCTTCATCAGGACCCGGAGAGGGTTAACTCTAAAAATAACATGAATGGTTTGGCCAGTGATATAATGTCTCATTTGAACAGCAAACATCAAAGCTAGACATTCTTTTTCTACTGGGGTGTATCGATGTTCAGCTCCAATCATTGTACGGCTAAGATAATAGATAGCCTGTTCATGACCTTCTTTATTCTTCTGAGCTAATAAAGCACCTAATGAATGGTCTATTGCTCGAACATACATCAGGAAGGGTATTCCTCAGACTATAGGTACTAAAATTGGAGGGTTCATCAAGTACCGCTTTATGTCTTCAAATGCTTGTTTATATTTTTTAGTCCAAATAAAAGATACACCTTTCTTCATGAGTTGAGTGAACGTTCTACAGCGTCCAGAGAGATTTGAGATGAATCTTCTGATGTACGTAAGCCATCCCTGGAATCCTCGTAGCTCTTTAAGGTTGCATGGAGGACGCATCTCTTGAATGGCTCTGATTTTCTCATGGTCAATGTATATACCTTTAGAGGTTATAACGAATCCAAAAAATTTGCCACTAGAGACTCCCATGAATGAATTTGTAGGATTCATCTTGAGTTGATGCTGGCGTATTAGATCGAATATAGTTCTCAAGTCTTGAATGTAGTCTTCCTTTAGACAACTTTCGACAGCAATATCATCTACATAGCATTCAATCATCTTTCACAAATGATCACGGAAGATAGTACTGATGGCCCGCTGATAAGTTGCACCAGTATTTTTGAGACCAAATGGCATGACATTATAGCAATAGACTCCAAGAGGAGTGCGAAAAGATGTATGTTTCTCATCTTCTGGATGCATCTTGATTTGATTATATCCTGAAACTCCATCCATAAAAGATATACGTTCAAATTCGCAAGTATTTTCAATCACGACATCAGTGATTGGAAGAGGAAATTCGTCTTTGGGACAAGCTTCATTAAGGTCTCTGAAGTCGATGTAGACTCGGACCTTCCCTATTTTCTTCAAAACTGGGACAATATTAGCCACCCAGTCCGGATGTTGTTCTTCTGTGATGAAGCCACATGCAATGAGCTTCTTGATTTCGGCTTCTATGGCATCCATTATGTTAGGTCAAAATTGACGTTGTTGTTGCTTGACTAGCCTTGCATTCGATAGAATATTAAGTTTATGGGTAGCAATCTGAGGATCTAATCCCCGCATGTCTTCATAGCACCAAGCAAATACATCAATGTATTCCTTTATGAGTTGGATTAGTTCTTGTTTATCCGCTTCAGGAAGGCTTTTGCTAACGAATATTGGTTTTGGGGAAGTTTCATCTCCAACATTAACTTAAACCAACTAATCTTCGGTAGGTGGCTCACGTTGCTCGAAGTAAAGCTCACATTGAGTATCCATCCTTTGTGCCCAAGGATCAGATTCAAAGGCTTCGGCAAAGTCTTCGTCGTCTTCCGAGAACTAGGCAGTTATCATATTGGAAGGTAGAGTCACTCAATGGATGTGTCCTATACTGGTGTCTGAATCCTATGAAACAGAATCAGAAGAGTTAGATCATTCTTCTTTATCAGATTCGGAGGCTTCTAGAGTCGGAATTAGCGAAGTATAACCCAATTTCTGCTTCGTTTTGCTGTAATATTGTTGTGATTTTTTTTTGTAGCAGGGATACGAATAGGAGTTCGTCTTCCCTTACCACCATTGAGACCAGCTTGAAAATTATAGCCCATCTTTTGAATGATATCTTTTAATTGCTGACTATAATGGCGTAGTTGAAGTCTTCCGTTATCGTGATTTTCTTCTTCACTATCGGGTATGATCTTCTGTTCTGTTCCTTTACTAAAATGTATAGAAAGTTCATCTTTCTTCCTGGAAGGAACTAAGAAGAAGGAGTCCTGCATTGGCTCGAGCAATACTTCGCCTTGGAGAGGTTGAACTACTCCTATGGTAAGTGGTTCGAACTTATCTAGCATTTCTAAATAACATCGAGTATAATAAAGAACATCAGTATACTGTAAAGGAGATGCTACTTTATTGATTTGTACATCATCATTTACAATAAGATTCTTATCCTTAACAAAAGGTTTAGTAAGTTTGATAACCAGAGGAGAAGAGGAAGGATTTTTGGCCTTAACAGAAGGCTTAGGAAGATTGATAACCAGAGGGAGAGAAGGAGAAGGTTTGTTACGACGAAGGTCGACAACAAGAGGCTCAGAAGAGGTGAGCTCTCTTTGTTCCCTTTCTACAGCAGGAAGTTTTTTGTTATGAGAGAAAAGATGGATAGTCAGAGCCTGAGAAGAAGAGAGACGAGTAGTACGTCCTTTGACAGGGATTGTGAAGACATCTTTTGAAGTACCTTTCTGATTTCCTCACTATCCATCGCTAATACAACCTTCATGAATTCCTCCTTGTACATCCGAGAATCAGTACAATATGCTTTAATGCCCTTGAAAGGATTTAGGTTAGCTACTTCCTTTTGGAACTCTCCATTGACGTCCATATATTTGACGCATTGGTGTAAAGTTGATGGTACAATGTTATGCACATGTAGAAAGGGTCTCCCCAGCAAAGCATTATAAGAGCCATGATTGTCAATCACATAGAAAGTAACCTTTGTACGAAGATAGCCTATTTGAACTTTCAAGCGTATCTTTTCCAAAGGTTCACTTCTTCTAGAATTAAATCCCAGGATTGTTGTGATGGTTGTTGAAAGATTATGTACAGGAACCTTTAAGGCATCTAGTAAAGTCTTCGGCATGATGCTGAGTGCAGACCCAGGTTCAATCAAGATGCGATCAACCTTCATAATATCGGCATATCCTGTGAAGTAGAGGGGTCGTTCATGACGATTATCTTTCAGCAACATATCATCTTGTGTAAAGGTGATGTTTGGCATCAACTCCATCACACTATGACAATGAAGGCAAGTTACAGGCTCCTCCTCTGTCTTCTTGAGGAGTGCTAGACAAGTATCAGCTTGCATCAAACCTTCAATCAATGTCTTTCGAGTTTCTTTTGAGAGACGTAGTAGTTCAAAAATTGATAACCTTGTCGGGGTATTAGCCAGTTGAGCCAGTATATCAAAGTGATATGGCTTCTCGAGTCCTAGAACTGGAGTTTTTTTCAATACTTTGTCAAAGTGAACAGGTTGCTTTCCATTGTCAGCTGTCGTTGGTTTGGAAGGAGTTGGTTCCACTGGAGGTGATAAAGCTAGTAGAACATTGACAGCAGGAGAAGATGATGCTAGAGGAGCCTCTGGAGCTAAAGCAAGGTTCTCCTGGCCTTCTGAATAATCTCTTAGGTAAATTCTTCCAGACCTGGTACCAGTTAAGGCCTCTTCTTCATATACAATTTCGAAGGATACCATATTGCAACTCTTTGCCTTGGTCTTGCTTCTGGAAGATTTCTTTTGAAAAGAGTTCATCCTATAACCCAAACTAATCCGAGATTGGTTATATGAAAGGCATAAAGAAAGAGGTATAGGAGATCATTTTCCATGATTCAAGCCGGGATCCTTTTGTAGATCATATCTCATCTTTATCATTAATTCACGAGACTTTGAACTATACATATGGAAAGCTGGTTGATATTTGGCTTCTAACTTTGACAGTGTTGTCTCAGAAGTGGAGAAATAAGAAGGATCTGTAGCAGAAGTGAAAGTGGTAGTTAAAGGTGGAGGACAATGTTCACCCAACGAAGTCATGTGACATGAACTTTATTTGGTTGTTTCCTTAGACTTTGTGGATGAAGAAGATGCTTCAAAGTCAGCCACCAACTCAGGATGGATCCACATAATCTCTCCTTTATCAGTAGATAGAGGAACAAGACCATCAGTTCGGGCAGGTGGGAGATTAATAATCTCCAAAGTGGTTCTCGGGATGGGATTGACGCCGTCATGCACAAGTTGAGCAGGAAAATTGCCAAACTGTAGAGAGACGATATTAGCTGTTACAGTCTTTTTATCTTGCTAGAGAGTAATTATGCTAGAATTAACCATCTCCTGGATTTTGCCTTTGAGCACATAGCATGCTCGAGTCGGATGTCCGATAAATCTGTGGTAAACACAATATTTGGGGTGGTCAGTTTTACCCACTTCATCTGGCCGTTTTGCCTCTGGCAGTTGAAGTTTATTGTTTTTGATTAGACAGTCAAAGATACTCATGATATCATTTTCATCAAAAGAATATTCTTCTTTCGGACGTGATACCTTCTGTGGTGGTACCGTTGGAATAGGTGTTGATTGACCTATGTTCACGGCTAGAGTTTCTTTGCCTTTGATATTGATAGCCAAAATCTCTTTACTCTTGTGGTTGTTCTGACGGCCGCTATTATTAGGTGTAATATGTTCATCTTTGTCAAGATTAGGCATATGAATACCTAATTGTTTGAACTTGTTAGCACTTTTTTCGGCCGCTTTAGCATTCACTATGAATGAAGGCCAATCCTGGAACTGTGTCGATTTGTTCCACATGTTGATTATAGGCAACAGGTTTGATTTGCAAGTGTCTATAGGCAGAGCATCTGGAGTCCCAAAAGGCATTTTGAGTGCCTTACGACGGAATCGTTCAATAAACCTTCAAGTTGTTTCATTGTGTCGTTGTTTAATTTTAATGAGAGCAGACATAGTCATGTCATTTGTCCCTTCATAAAATCGTTCCAGAAATATTTGTTTGAATCCAGAGAAAGAGGTTATACAACCATCTGGAAAAATATGGTACCATTCGTAAGCTGTACCTGCTAAACATCCGACAAACACTCTAGGGAGTAGAGCGTCATTTTGCTGGAGTTGATCAGTCATTACCTTAAAGTGATTGAGGTATTGACTTGGCGATGTGATGCCATCAAACAGCATAATAGTAGGGGGTTTATACTTAGGAGAAAATTGGGCTTCCTTCCTTTCTATGGGATAATGCTGCTTAATCCCAAGCTTCTGCAAGCCGTCTTTTTATTTGAAAGCTTCAAATTGAGTACGTAAAAGTTTTACGACCTCATTGGTATCTCCCGTTGATTGTGGAGCAATGGATTGATTTGTTATATTAGGAGGGGATACTGTATGATAAGTACCACCCCCGACACCAGATTGACTTAGAATAGCCTACGCAGGAATGGAAGCGGTGTGAGGAGACTGTACCCCCAGATCAATATTGATGGGAGTTGATGTTGTTATAGGTTCTTGAGTCGGAACCAGATTCACAATCGGTGGAACTGTATGTTGTGCCATAATCACAGCTTGCATGGCTGTCATCATTTCTGTCACGACCCGCACCCTAGAGTAAGGGCATGAGACGTGGGTACGTCCAGCCTACGCCGTAGTATCTGCGGTAGAATGCTGTCCTAGGTCACAACATCTAGCAATAATATACTAAGAAGTTTATACTCCCCGAATGGGGGTGACATGATAAAAGTAAACTCAATCACAACTAAGGAAGAAGAAGCACGATATGATATAGAACTCAAGGAAATACAGATGATAAAATAGCAAATAGATAGATAAATAAAACTGTTGAAATAGAAGGAATCCCAAGTACAAACAGAGAGTCTAAGTGTCTAAGATAAATACATAATCCCAGATCCCAAGTATCAATATGTACAATCATCCATAGAATACTGTAAATGAAAACATCCTAGTCTAAGGGTGTGTCATCCACAGCTAGTGGGGCCTGCTGATGGTCCAGGTCCAACATCTCATCTAAGGTGGCACCGTAATAGGTATCCACACCAGCCTCCTCCTCGTCCTCTGTAATATTTTTAACAGGTCCAGTCAGGACAGGAGCGAGCACAATACATCTCAACATATCATAACAGGTTAGAAAATATAATCATGCAGTAAAGTAAGATACATGATCTGAAAGAAATACAGTATGTAAACAGAGAGAGATAACTGTAATAGAAATATCTACTATAAGTAGAGAACTAAAAGTGGCTAGTGAGTCAGAGTACAATATAAACATGTAAATGGCATAGGAGATTCTGGGAACTATACTATGGAGTGATTCTGGGAACTACACTACTTGGGTATTATTCACATGTCTACTTCTACTCCCTCGTACCCCCAATCAATACACAAGGATCCAACCAGGTTATGTTATGATTCCATGCAAAGGCCCACAAGGGGTGATACATGGATAGCCCATAAATGGGTGATTCTGGAAATGCCCACAATGGGGTGATTCTGGGAATGCCCATAAATGGGGTGATTCTGGGAAGACTGTGATCATGAGAGTACATGTCATAAGTGATCGAAGAATCGTAAGCATAGTGATACATCATGTAAGTGAAACGCACAGAACATGTAGTATACGATGCTTCCTGAGGTGGTAACATCTCAAGAATGGATCCATATAGTACTAATCCGTGTTACCATCGTGACAGCATCAAATAAAGTAATCTAAAGTAGGAAAATAATTCTAACAGGATATAAAATGATCAAAGAATGTACTCGCCTGGTAACTGAGTGTCCAACTAAAAAGTATTATCCAAGGAGTGGTGTCTGGCTCCTATTCAGAACAACACAAGTTACAACAAGTCCAGAATGGTAAAATGAAATACTACAATGCATTCTACATGAATCTAGGTTAAACTAGGCCAAAGTCATCTCTTGGTCAACTCTGGTCAACCCTAGAAGTCAAACTAGGTCAACTACGGTCAAGCTAGGTCTAACAAGACCAAACTAGGTCAAACATGTCTACACTAGTCTAGCAAGTCCATTCTAGGTCTAACAAAGCTGTACAAGCCCAATCTAGGCTCACTAGTCAAACAGGCACATACAGGCCATAGGCTAAGAGACTAGGCCATAGGCTAAGGCTATACCATGCCTAAGCCAACCATAAATCACCTATACACAAGTCAAACATTAATCTAAAATGATACCCTTATAGATATATTTACAAACTAATATAAGAATACACATATTGATATATAGGCTCCTATGCATATCACATATACAATATCTATATCCATATTACTAATATGGTACACATATTAGCATATAGGAATACCTACCATATACATAAATTATCTATATATACATTTCACACATATACATATATAAATGAGAAATGAAAGTGTGTGTCATGGGTATGTGAGAGAGTGAACTCAAGTGTGTGTGACAGTGAGACATTGGTGTGTGTGTGTGTTGGAATATTCATGAGAGCATGTGTGTGTGTGCGGGTGCAGAGGACTGAAAAACAGTGAAGGGTGTGATAGTAACATGAATGTGTGGGTAGGTTAGTGTAAAATCAGTGAGAAACAGTGAGTATGTGTGTGTGGGTTAGGGAGGACATGTGTGTGAGTGTATAATAGTGAGAAAACAGTGTGACAGTTCAACAACAGGAAATCAGTGTACAGAAAAATGCAATGGGGTACAAACAGTAAAGTTCAAGATACAATATCCTGAAATCAGTTAAGGAACTAATTACAATTGAAGAAGGAAGGGAAATCAGTTCATGACAGCAGGAAATAAATTTTAGGTTTAAGGAAATAATAACAGTGATATAGGGAATCAGCTCTCAGTGAATAAATCCATCACTCACATACCAATACCAATCCCAGGTTCAATAGGAATCAGTTAACTAATTCCCAATAAATTAACCAACTTAAACTTCAGAATCAGTTCACAGAAATTAGTCTAAACAGCCTATACTTCATTCCCAGATTTTTGAACCCAATCCACATCAAATCAAACCCAAATTCAACACATACTTAGATAACACATAGATGAACACATTAGTGGTTTTTACCCACACTAATTAGCAGTAAAAATAGATTAAAATTGATGACAAAATCGAGATTTGAAAACTGGGAATACAAGAAAAATAGGGACTGTTATTAAGGTTTCAGAATTTGGGGAAACTGAGAAATGATCAATAAAATTTAATTAAAACACCAATTTAAAGTTTGGTAATGTAAATATACATTGTGCACGTCTCATGTGATAAGTTTGTGTCCACCCAAGTGGACACAAACGTGTCCAATCCATTTAAAACCCGAAATCAAAAAACTGGACACATACAGTGTACAATTATTGTGCACGTGTACACAGTGTTCGTGCACTCGACACGACGCGACACAAGCCACGTGGTTGTGTCCAAGTATCGACCAAGTGTAGGGCTAGGGTTAGGACACCCTGCCACGTGTCCACGATACATGTGCGTGAGACAGGACACGCGTATCAGTGCCCGAATTTAACAGCACTCGGTACAGTGCAAAATCAGTACGCGCGTTCGTGCGTGTCCGATACGACACGTATGGCTCTAAAACCTGGGGAGCCCCGTGTCAGTGTCAGCCCCGAGACACATGCCAAGTTTCACGTGTCGGGGAGCCGTGTCCAGCGTGTTGTGTCCCGCGAAATGCAGGGCATGCACAATGCCTGTGCACGCGCGCGCACGACAGTATGTTCGCGTGTCCGTGCAGACTCGACACGACACAAAAATGACACAAGGACTCAAGAAACATGTAAGCGACACCTAAACCTAATTTCCTGTTCAAATACTTTCCTAAAAATCATACGAAATGCCCATTGGGGCATTTCATCAAACACATGCCATGTGACACTGATACGTGTCCAAATAGGACACGAAAAGGACACAAATTTTAGGGTTTCCTATTCCTACAGTTAGGTTAGGCCTAGGGCTTCCTAGATATACAATAAAATCAGAATTCTATGGTGCGGAATGGAAGTTACCTATATGTGTCAAATCCTTCAAAAAGCTTCACAAAGTAGTGTTCTTCTTGATAGCCAACTCCTCCAATTTGCTCCCAAGCTGAGATTACTTGATACCAACAGCAAGTAGGGAAAAATTAGAACCCATTGCAATTGGTTTGGATGAAAAAGGAATTAAAATGGATTTTCTATGATTTATTGAAGATGGGGGCTTACCTCTTTCTAAAACTTGGCAAAATTCCTAATGGAGGCTAGCCCTAACTTTGAGGAATATTAAATGGGATAGGGGAGACCAATATGACCAGCCATGGGCTGATTAGGGTTAGGGTTTGGCTACATGGTGTGGGCCTATGGGCTTTAAGGCTAGTTATTGATTTAAGGTTTAATCACAAGTCATGGCTTATGACTTAAAAATCTAACTTAAGTCAAATAACCATAACATGGGTCAACTCTAGTCTAACAAGGGTGCATAACCTAACCAAGTCCAAACTCAACTAGGGTTAGCTCCTAGGTTAGTCTACCATGGTCATTTCTAGTCAAAGTCAACCTAGTTAACCCTCATTCAAACAATTCCAAAATAAATTCTAAAAATTCCCATAAATTCAAATAAATTATAATAAATTCAAATAACCCCAAAAATCACAAAAATACCCTCAAACTAGAAATGTGGTAGTGACATATCTACCCTCCTTAAAAGAATTTTGTCCTCGAAATTGAAAGGCGAAATGCAACTGATGAGAAGGATAAAAAGTATACCTCACGGTCCAAAAAGATATGGGTATCGCTCGCGTATCTCATCCTCCCGCTTCCAGGTAGACTCTCATGGAGAATGATGCCTCCATGCGACGCGTACCAAGGGTATAACCTGGTTCCTCAGAACCTTCTCCCGTCGATCCAGTATCTCCACTAGCTGCTCTGGATAGCTGAGAGAAGGTCCAACCTCAATCTCCGAATGATCGAGCACATGGCTAGGGTCAGCCACGTACCGTCTCAACTGTGATACATGGAATACGTTGTGGACCCCCACAAGTACAGGTGGCAAGTCTAGCCTGTATGCCACGTCACCGAC
Source organism: Iris pallida (assembly GCA_029216955.1). Classification (NCBI taxonomy): domain Eukaryota; kingdom Viridiplantae; phylum Streptophyta; class Magnoliopsida; order Asparagales; family Iridaceae; genus Iris; species Iris pallida. The sequence continues at coordinate 24,958,463 of JANAVB010004800.1, forward strand.
TCTCCCGCTGATAACGAAAGGGCCGATGAAGCGCGGGCTAAGCTTCCCGCCTCCACCAAAATGTATTGTCCCACGAGTCGGAGATATCCTCAAGAAAACCTGGTCTCCGACCTAATCACAAGCAAGGTCTCAATTAATTATAATAAACAAACATGATTAATAAAACACAACAATCAAACCTAATCTAATCCTACTCTAATCTGTACCTGAAACTCCAAAGGCCTCCGGTGGCTATCGGCCAAGTGCCGATGTCTGTCCTGCGCCACACGAAGTCTGTCCCTGATGAGCTTCACCTTTTTGGCTGCGTCAACAACCATCTCTGGCTCCAGTAAAGCTCGCTCACCAATATCATCCCAAGATAAGGGTGTACGGCACCTACGCCCGTACAGAGCCTCGAAAGGTGACATCTCAATGCTGGCCTGGAAACTGTTGTTGTAAGCAAACTCTACCAAATGAAGATGATCCTCCCAGGAACCTCCAAAGTCCAGGACGCATGTCCGCAGCATATCCTCAAGTGTCTGAATAGTCCTCTCTGACTGTCCGTCCGTATGGGGGTGGTATGCAGTACTAAACTTGAGCTGAGTGCCAAAGCTAATCTGCAGAATCCTCCAAAAATGGAAAGTAAAGTGACTATCCCGATCTGAGACGATGCTGACCGGAACTTCGTAAATCCTGACTATCTGCCGCATATACATCTCCGCCAGCCTCTCTGTAGACGTACCTACCTTGAATGGCAAGAAGTGGGCCGATTTGGTCAACCTGTCAACGATGACCCAAATTGTGTCTTTTCCTCCAGGTGTACGCGACAATCCTGATACGAAGTCCATAGTGATATGCTCTCATTTTTACTCGGGAATGGGCAGCGGCTGTAATAATCCACCGGGCCTCTGCCTCTCTGCCTTGACCTGCTGACAGACCAAGCGCCTAGCTACGAAGCGAGCAATCTCCCGCTTCATTCCGGACCACCAAATATGCTCCCTCAGATCTCGGTATATCTTGTTGGCACCAGGGTGTATAGAGTACTGAGATCTGTGGGCCTCCTGCAAAACCTGCTCACTGAGCTCTCCGTCGGGCACACATAATCTGGAACAATGCTTCAAGGCACCATCATCTGCAAGAGAAAACTCGCCGTCCACCAATCCTGCTCGAACCTGCTCTCGGAGATACCACAGAGAAACGTCCTCAAACTGAGTCGCCTTGATCCTCTCCACCAAGTCCGACTGTATCTGTATGCCCCACATCTGTATCTGCACTCCGGGCACGATCACCTCAATCCCAAGGCTCTCCAAGTCTGCAAGCAAATGCCGATCCATGGTCAAACACATGGCTGTCGGATACCTACTCAAGGCATCGGCAACCACGTTGGCCTTCCCTGGGTGATACTGAAGTAGGATGTCAAAGTCCTTCATCAACTCTAGCCATCTGTGTTATCTCATGTTCAACTCCTTCTGAGTGAACACATACTTTAAGCTCATGTGATCTGTGAAGATCTCCACCCTCTCCCCATACAGATAATGCTTCCACAACTTCAGAGCAAAAATTACCGCTGCCAGCTCCAGGTCATGGGTAGGGTAGTTCTTCTCATGGGGACGTAATTGCCTGGAAGCATAGGGAATCACCTTCCCATGCTGCTGCAAGACACAACCCAGCCCCTTTCCTGAAGCGTCACTATAAATAGTGAAACCACCTGATCCTAAAGGCAATGTCAGAATCGGAGCTGTCGTAAGCCGCTTCTTCAACTCATCAAAAGCTGTCTGACACTCCTCCGACCAAATGAACACAGCATCCTTCCGGGTCAACCGAGTCAACGGTTCTGCAACCCGAGAGAAATCCTGCACAAATCTCCGATAATATCCTGCCAGCCCCAAAAAATACCTGATCTCTGCAACTGAAATCGGTGCTGCCCATGCCTCAACTGCTACAATCTTCTTGGGGTCAACTGAGATACCATCTCCAGTCACCACATGCCCCAGAAAGTCCACCCGGTCCAAGAAGAACTCACACTTGGAGGACTTCCCATAAAGCTGCTCCCCAGAGAGTCTCCAGCACTATCCGCAGATGCTCCTCGTGCTCCTCCTCGGTCTTGGAATATATCAAGATGTCGTCTATGAACACCACCACAAACTGATCCAGATACTGGTGGAACACCTTGTTCATCAGGTTCATAAATACTGCTGGTGCATTGGTTAGCCCAAACGGCATAACCAAAAACTCAAACTGCCCGTACCGCGTCCTGAAAGCGGTCTTGGGAATATCATCCCCCTTCACCTTTACCTAGTGATATTTTGACCTCAGATCAATCTTGGAAAATACCTGAGCTCCGCTCAACTGGTCAAAAAGATCGTCGATCCGCGGCAGTGGGTATTTGTTCTTGATCGTGAGGTTGTTGAGTGCCCTATAGTCAATACACATCCGTACTGACCCATCCTTCTTCGGCACAAACAACACTGGTGCACCCCATGGCAACAAACTCGAAAGGATGAAGCCCTTGTCCTGTAGCTCATCCACTTGCTTCTTCAGCTCCACCAGCTCACTATTGTTCACCCGATAGACATGCTGAGAGATGGATTCCGCTCCTAGAACCAAGTCTATCGAGAACTCTATGTCTCTGTCTGGTGGCAATCCCGGCAACTCCTCTGGGAAAACATCTATATACCCTGCTATCAAGGGGTGTGGAATCGCCTGCTCCTCAACCGAGACTCCGCAGAAAACTCTGCTGCTCTGCTCCGCCTGACGACTGGAGTACTCGAACTCTGGCTCCCCACGCCGAGAAATCTACCCCCTCTATAATCAATGCTGGCATGGTGCCTGTTCAACCAATCCATGCCGAGTACTATATCGTAGTTCGGCAATGGTATTACGAGCAGGCTCACCTCCAACTCACGGCCTTCCAAAATAACTCTCCGACCCTTACAAACATCACGTACGAGAATAATGCCACCCCCGGTCGTGATCTTGTAAGTCCTAGGCAACGATTCAGCTATGATACCATATCTAATCGCAAAAGATACTGATATGAAACTATACGAAGTACCGGAATCAAATAATACAAAAGCTGGACTGGAGTCGAGGAGAATCGAACCTGCAATCAGCTCTCTTATCACCTCTGCATCCTCAGCTGCCATGGCGAAAGCTTGCTCCGGCTGGCCTCCCCTGACCTGCTGCTGGTGCTGAACAAATCTCTGCTGCTGGATCGGCAGGGCTGGTCCCCTCTGCTAGCCTGCTGCTGCCTTGGCTCCTCCTCCCTGAGCTGCTCATCCTGTGGTCAAGGTACACTCCCTCATCTGGTGATCTCCTGAGCCACATACTAGGCACTTGCCCAGTCTCTTCCTACACTCGTTCCACCCGTACCCTGGCTTCTTGTAATAAGCACAGGTGTTGGCCTGCTGCCTCGGTGCATGCTACTGTACCCTCTGCTGCTGATGCTGTACTGGCTGGTGCCTTGGCTGCTGAAACTGCTACGGCTGGAACATCTGCAGCTGGTGGTGCTGCTGTTGGAAATACGGCCTCTTGGCCGGTCCTTCGCTACTGCTGCCTTTCTGGGAGTCTCGCCCCCTTTTGAGCCTAAGCTCAAGATCATCCTCTGCAGCTAGTGTTTCCACCAGGATCTCCTCAAATGTAGCTGCGGGCGTTCTTGGTGTAGTACTTGACCTCCTTTACCAAGCCCTTCCGGAACCTCCGGGCCTTCATCGTCTCTGACAAGTCCTCCATAAATCTGCTCAGGCGGCAGAACTCTCCTGCGTACTCATCCACGGACTGACTCCCCTGGACTAGGGCCTCGAACTGGGTCTCGGGGGCTCCCAGCGTTGCGTCTGGAAAGAACTTCTCCTTGAACATCTTCTTGAATGCTGCCCAAGTCTGTCCTGTTGTGCCAACCCTTGGGTCGGTCTGGTACCAGGTATGGGCCAGATCCTGCATCATGCTGGCCGCTGCCTCTATCTGGAGCCTCGTCGGGATCTCAGCCAGCCTGAAGATCTCCTCCATATGCTCGATCCACTCATCGGCATACAAGATCCCCTCTGTCCCTCGGAAATCCCTCGGGTGCATCTTCTATAAATCTTGGATGCCCTTCTCTCGTGGCTGGTGCGGCTGCGGGGCTGCCGCTGGCTGAGCTTCGATTCTCTTCACTACGGTCTCTGCCAGCTCAATGCCTCGAGTGAGCTCTGTCGTGTGCCTCTGCTGCTGGGTCTGCTGACCCTCCATATACTGCCGGAAGAAAGCTAACAGCTGAACGACGTCAACTGTCCCTGCAGGTGGCTGCTGCTGGAAGGGCTCCTCGGCGATGACTGGGTCCTGCCTCCGAGCCGGTGGAGGCATACCCCCTGCTGCTGCTGCTGGAGCCTCAATACGAACAGAGGTGGCAAGAGCTGCAGTCTCCTCTCTCTGCTGAACTGGCTGTGAGGTAGCAAATCCCTCTATAGCATCTCCATGAATGGTACGCTGCTGACGAGTCTCTACCATCCTAAAGATAGACCAAACAAGAGTATCAATTTCTGAGAAAGAAGTGATATAACAAAGGCGGACAATTAAAATTCAAAAGGATCAGCTGACAATAAGGATTTAGATGGCAATAAAAGAAAAAAAAATTTCCTAATGTGATTGAGTACCTTAAAAAAATTAATGTCCTATATCCTACTACAGGCTGTAGTGATACTCTAGTCCGAATACCACTACACTTCTAGTCTAGACCTGCTTGGGCCACCACTAAAAACGTGTCACGACCCGCACCCTAGAGTAAGGGCACGAGACGTGGGTACGTCCAGCCTACGCCGTAGTATCGGCGGTAGAACGCTGTCCTAGGTCACAACTTCTAGCAATAATATACTAAGCAGTTTATACTCCCCGAATGGGGGTGACATGATAAAAGTAAACTCAATCACAACTAAGAAAGAAGAAGCACAATATGATATAGAACTCAAGGAAATACAGATGGTAAAATAGCAGATAGATAGATAAATAAAACTGCTGAAATGGAAGGAATCCCAAGTACAAACAGAGAGTCTAAGTATCTAAGATAAATACATAATCCCAGATCCCAAGTATCAATATGTACAATCATCCATAGAGTACTGTAAATAAAAACATCCTAGTCAAAGGGTGTGTCATCCACAGCTAGTGGGGCCTGCTGATGGTCCAGGTCCAACATCTCGTCTAAGGTGGCACCGTAATAGGTATCCACACCAGCCTTCTCCTCGTCATCTGTAATATTTTCAATAGGTCCAGTCAGGACAGGAGCGAGCACAATACATCTCAACAGATCATAGCAGGTTAGAAAATATAATCATACAGTAAAGTAAGATACATGATCTGAAAGAAATATAGTATGTAAACAGAGAGAGAACTGTAATAGAAATATCTACTATAAGTAGAGAACTAACAGTGGCTAGTGAGTCAGAGTACAATATAAACATGTGAATGGCATAGGAGATTCTGGGAACTATACTATGGAGTGATTCTGGGAACTACACTACTTGGATATTATTCACATGTCTACTTCTACTCCTCCGTACCCCCAATCAATACACAAGGATCCAACCAGGTTATGTTATGATTCCATGCAAAGGCCCACAAGGGGTGATACATGGATAGCCCATAAATGGGTAATTCTGGGAATGCTCACAATGGGGTTATTCTGGAAATGCCCATAAATGGGGTGATTCTGGGAAGTCTCTGTGATCATGAGAGTACATGTCACAAGTGATCGAAGAATCGTGAAGCATAGTGATACACCATGTAAATGAAACGCACAGAACATGTAGTATACGATGCTCCCTGAGGGGATAACATCTCAAGAATGGATCCATATAGTACTAATCCGTGTTACCATCGTGACAGCATCAAATAAAGTAATCAAAAGCAGAAAAATAATTCTAACAGGATATGAAATGATCAGAGAATGTACTCGCCTGGTATCTGAGTGTCCAACTGAAAAGTACTGTCCGAGGAGTGGTGTCTGGCTCCTATTCAGAACAGCACAAGTCACAATAAGTCCAGAATGGTAAAATGAAACATTACAATGCATTCTACATGAATCTAGGTCAAACTAGGCCAAAGTCAACTTTTGGTCAACTCTGGTCAACCCTAGAAGTCAAACTAGGTCAACTATGGTCAAGCTAGGTCTAACAAGTCCAAACTAGGTCAAACAAGTCTACACTAGTCTAGCAAGTCCATTCTAGGTCTAACAAAGCTGTACAACCCCAATCTAGGCTCACTAGTCAAACAGGCACATACAGGCCATAGGCTAAGAGACTAGGCCATAGGCTAAGGCTATACCATGCCTAAGCCAACCATAAATCACCTATACACAAGTCAATCATTAATCTAAAATGATACCCTTATAGATAGATTTACAAACTAATTTAAGAATACACATATTGATATATAGGCTCCTATGCATATCACATATACAATATCTATATCCATATTACCAATATGGTACAATACCTATACATAAATTATCTATATATACATTTCACACATATACATATATACATGAGAAATGAAAGTGTGTGTCATGGGTATGTGAGAGAGTGAACTCAAGTGTGCGTGACAGTGAGACATTGGTGTGTGTGTGTGTGTAGGAATATTCATGAGAGCATGTGTGTGTGTGGGTGCAGAGGACTGAAAAACATTGAAGGGTGTGATAGTAACATGAATGTGTGTGTAGGTTAGTGTAAAATCAGTGAGAAACAGTGAGTATGTGTGTGTGGGTTAGGGAGGACATGTGTGTGAGTGTATAATAGTGAGAAAACAGTGTGACAGTTCAAGAACAGGAAATCAGTGTACAGGGAAATGCAATGGGGTACAAACAGTGAAGTTCAAGATACAATATCCTGAAATCAGTTAAGGAACTAAATACAATTGAAGAAGGAAGGAAAATCAGTTCATGACAGCAGGAAATACATTTTAGGTTTAAGGAAATAATAACAGTGATATAGGGAATCAGTTCTCAGTGAATAAATCTATCACTCACATACCAATACCAATCCCAGGTTTAATAGGAATCAGTTAACTAATTCCCAATAAATTAACCAACTTAAACTTCAGAATCAGTTCACAGAAATTAGTCTAAACAGCTTATACTTCATTCCCAGATTTTTGAACCCAATCTACATCAAATCAAACCCAAATTCAACACATACTTAGGTAACACATAGGTGAACACATTAGAGGTTTTAACCCACACTAATTAGCAGTAAAAATATATTAAAATTGATGACAAAATCGAGATTTGAAAACTGGTAACACAGAAAAAATAGGGACTGTTATTAAGGTTTCAGAATTTGGAGAAACTGAGAAATGATCAATGAAATTTAATTAAAACACCAATTTAAAGGTTGGTAATGTAAATATACATTGTGCACGTGTCATGTGATAAGTTTGTGTCCACCCAAGTGGACACAAACGTGTCCAATCCATTTAAAACCCGAAATCAGAAAACTGGACACATGCAGTGTACAATCATCGTGCACGTGTACACAGTGTCCGAGTGGTTGTGTCCAAGTGTCGACCAAGTGTAGGGCTAGGGTTCGGACACCCTGCCACGTATCCACGATACGTGTGCGTGAGATAGGACACGTGTATCAGTGCTCGAATTTAACAGCACTCGGCATAATGCAAAATTAGTGCGCACGTTCGTACGTGTCCGACACGACACGTGGGGCTCTGAAACTTGGGGAGGCCCATGTCAGTGTCAGCCCCGAGACACACGCCAAGTTTTATGTGTCGGGGAGCCGTATCCAGCGTGCTGTGTCCCCCGAAATGCAGGGCATGCACAGTGCATGTGCACGCGCACGCGCGACAGTGTGTTCGCATGTTCGTGCAGACTCGACATGACACAAAAATGACACAAGGACTCAAAAAACATGTAAGCGACACCTAAACCTAATTTCCTGTTCAAATACTTTCCTAAAAATCACACGAAATGCCCATTGGGGCATTTTATCAAACACATGCCATGTGACACTGATACGTGTCCAAATAGGACACAAAAAGGACACGAATTCTAGGGTTTCCTATTCCTACAGTTAGGTTAGGCCTAGGGCTCCCAAGATATGTAATAAAATCAGAATTCTATGGTATGGAATGAAAGTTACCTATATGTGTCAAATCCTTCAAAAAGCTCCACAAAGAGGTATTCTTCTTGATAGCCAACTCCTCCAGTTTGCTCCCAAGCTGAGATTACTTGATACCAACAGCAAGTAGGGAAAAACTAGAACCCATTGCAATTGGTTTGGGTGAAAAAGGAATTAAAATGGATTTTCTATGATTTATTGAAGATGGGGGCTTACCTCTTTCTAAAACTTGGCAAAATTTCTAATGGAGGCTAGCCCTAACTTTAAGGAGTATTAAATAGGATGGGGGAGACCAATATGACCAGCCATGGGCTGATTAGGGTTAGGGTTTGGCTACATGGTGTGGGCCTATGGGCTTTAAGGCTAGTTATTGATTTAAGGTTTAATCACAAGTCATGGCTTATGACTTAAAAATCTAACTTAAGTCAAATAACCATAACATGGGTCAACTCTAGTCGAACTAGGGTTGCATAACCTAACCAAGTCCAAACTTAACTAGGGTTAGCTCCTAGGTTAGTCTACCATGGTCATTTCTAGTCAAAGTCAACCTAGTCAACCCTCATTCAAACAATTCCAAAATAAATTCTAGTAATTCCCATATATTCAAATAAATTATAATAAATTCAAATAACCCCAAAAATGACAAAAATACCCTTAAACTGGAAATGTGGTAGTGACAATTTCAGCGATGTTCTTCAAACTAGCTTCCAAAGCAGCAATTCTTTGCTCTTGATTGTTAGAACTGGAAGCATCATGATCTTCTGTGGCGACATAAGCAGTCACTTCTCTAGCTATTGAAGATGAGCTAGTAGAAAATATGGTCCTTCCAGAACTTTCACTATCAGCATCAAAGTCATATATAGAATCACCCCCAGAATAAGTGATAGGGATATCCTGTTAACTTAGAGAATCTTGATTGGAAGGAAGATTCCTTTGAGAGATTGTGTTTCGGCTTCTTGATCTAGTATATTGGTATACTCCTTCGCCGGATTCATAAATCTGATCTAAGTATTGTTGACTGGGATTACGGGAAGCATTACGTCTTGGACGTTTTCCACCCCAGTGCTTCGAGATGCCATCTTGACAGAAGCATAGAGTAGTTCATCTTCGTCCACAAGGATAGGTTCAGGAGTCTGAACATAGTTCAAACGGTCAAAGACAGACCGCTTGGCTGACTGACAGCAGTATTTGATGACAACTTTATGGTGGTGATTACAGTGATATTCATGCTGTTAGTCCACCGCTGGACGGGATGGATTTGTAACCTTTCGCTTCTGTATCAAGAGTTCACGGAGATCACTAAAAGGACGAGAAGAAGTTACAGGAATGTAGCCCTTGACGATATCCGGGACATGGTTCCTATTTTTGACGTGTCCCGATCCTTGAGTGTACAAGGACGTGCTAAGTTGGTTAGCATAAGTCATAATTTTTTTACCTCAGAATTCTTCCTCTGGCGCAAGTTAGCAACTGGTGCAGGTTGCACTTGATACATTTTGTGTTTTTCTACGGTTGACCCTAATTGGCACCTGTTGATATAGGTGCGCAAGTCTGACAGGGGTGCTACTTGTGCATCTACATGAGATACTAGCAGTATGCCTTATCGGGATCTTGGGATACGTTGGGTCGGTAGATCCTGCCCTGAGCTATTTGGAGTAGGTATAATACCCTTTTGTGTAGAAAGTTTATTCTGAATAGAATCCATTTTCCTGACAGAGATTTGGTTGTCTCTGTTAAGAAGAGTAGGATTTCTATCTGAATCCACTTTTGTGCTGAGAGGCACAAAAGCGCAATCAGCAGTACTTTTCACCCAGTCAATGACTCGAGCAGAATAAGGAAAAGCCAAAGAGCATTTTTCCTGATTTAATGATTTCTCAGTAAGTTTTTGGCTTGATGACGAAGAAGGAACTACTAAACAGCGTTTCTCTTTACATTGCACCAATGCAGAAATATGTGTTAGTTGCGCCAGAGCAGAAATATGTGCAGGTTGTTGTAGAAGCATGGAAAAGAACAGAAAAATCCATGCGGCTCAAAACAAAGGGAGTCTCATGCGGCTCAAAAGTTCCTTAGAGCCTTATACGGCTCAAAAGACCCTTAGAGCTTCATACGGCTCGAAAGGCCCCGATAGCTCCATGCGGCTCTGAAAAAGCCACGTGGCCCTATGCGGTTCAACATATGACTCTACAGATGGCCATCATTTCTCTGTGCAGCTGGCTCATTAAATGCTCTGACACAGTGCGGCAGCTCTGATACAAAGGATTGACAGCTCTGACATAAAGGTAAAATGATGACTTTGACATAATAACACGCTCCGAGAGAGACGAAAAAATCTTTATAGTTGGCACGATCCACCAATTCCAAAGATTTTTATGCGGATCATTTAAAGGAGTTCATGCGGCTCTGAGTTGAAGGAGCTCATGCGGCTCTGAATTGATGGAGCTTTATGCGGCTCAGTTTTAACAGAGCTCATGTGGCTCAGTTCTGATGGGTCCTTATGCAGCTCTGTCACCATGAGACTTCATGCGGCCCAGTTTATAAGGGGCTTATACGGTTCTGTTCAATGGGACTTCATACGGCCCAGTTTATAAGGAGGCTTATGTGGTTCTGTTCGATAGGACTTCATGCGGCTCAGTTCATCAGGAGATCATGCGGCTCTGTTCAGTGGGACTTCATGCGGTCCAGTTTACAAGGGGCTTATGTGGTTCTGTTCGATAGGAGTTCATGCAGACCAGTTCACCAGGAGCTCATGCGGCTCAGTCATGTGACTTGTCACAAAAATGGCAGTTGGGATACGTGGCAGGAGTTAATCAAATCTTAACAATTCAAATTTATTGCAATCATCATAACTGCCCAGATCGATTTCCAATAAACAATGTAGATTTGTTCTAATCAACATGAAATGCCCAGATCGATTTCCAATGAACAATACAGATTTGTTCCAATCAACATAAGCAGCCCAGATTGGTTTCCAACAAATAAGATCAAGGATAATCTTAACTAATCCCCAATCGCCCGCTTTTCGAGGAGCAATTACTGCACACCCTACTTATCACAAAAACCCTATAAATAGCAGGAGGTGATTCCTTCACAACACACACAGAGAGTTATACGCACAGAGCCCGAGCAGAGAGACTGGCAGCCCCCGCACACAAAGAGCATTTCTTCGCCAGAGCAGAAGCTACGTCCGATCGTCCAAGGAGTAAGGCAGAGTTAATATCACTTTCCCGAGCCTCAACCGTCACCCCCCAGAATCAAAAAATAAATAATTGTACTTTAGATTGCTTTTCCTAGGTTTTGTTCCTATGCTCTCTTTTGTACAATCGAGATTGTATTGAAAATCAAAGTCCAGTCCTCCCATAAAATTGTTCTGTTCTTTAGATAATCAATGGCAAACACGATGGCGACTCTGCTGGGGACTAACTTCTCCACTGCTGAGAAGTTGGTGACGAAATCGGACGCAGCCAAACTTGGCTCCACGCTACAATACTGGTCGTCCGCTGCGACCAACAGGCGTTTGAAGAAATGCTCTCCGACGGGAGCGCTGGCCCGGTCCAGAAGCGAGCCCGCACGAAGAAGGCCTGCAGGGAGTGGAGGCCCAAGACTTTTGCTCCTTCCAAAGCTTTAAAAGAAATACTCTCTGTCGCCAAAGACGGCGGAGAAGACTCCCATGCGGCCCCACTTCAGGCTGCGGAGGACTCTGCTGTTCTCAAGTCCGGCAGAGGAAAACACTACGATGCTGGACTTGAGGAAGCAAATGGGGACTCAGTGCAGTCCAAGAAGAAGCCGCATAAGGGTGTCAGCCGCATGAAGAAGGCTCATGCAGCCAATAATTCCAGCCGCATGAAGGCTCATGCGGCCACTAAATCCAGTCGCATGAATGTTCTTGCGGTAGCCAAATCCAGCCACATGAATATTCCTGCGACAGCCAAATCCAGCCGCATGAATTCTTATGCGGCCACAAATGCTGTCACGCCCCAGAACCAGAATATTGGAGAGCGGGGGAATGACTCAGCCAGCTACGTATTACGGGTAGATGAATACCGTATAATACGATCAATGCTGTCTAACCAGACGAGGGGGTGCATACTACATGAAAGTCTTACTATGGTCACTTCACATCTATTGTCTCAATCATTCAAACCAAAAACAGAAAATAGAGAACATGTGAGAATAAGCAGTAAGGCGTCCCAAACGCTCAGTCAAAATGTTCTTGAGATCTGGCTTTACAAAACATAGCTATATGGTATAGTAACATATACACAATTGTTATCAGCTGCAGTCTGACTTAATTATAATTATGTAAAAGTAAGTGCAAGACAATCCGACTAACATGTCGGTGCCAAACGGCTAAGTATGAAGTAAATAACAAAACGAGTGGTGAAGTAAGGAACCCACTCGAGTCCTCCTGCGATCATTCCCCTAGTATTGACCAGCTTGGAGGAAGAAGTAAGCTGGATCCTCGAGGACTGGCTCTAAATGTGGCCATGCAAAACCAGAGAGGTTAGACCTCTAATAGCAAGTACCACAAGGAAGCACGATATGAAGGATTAGACCAGTAATAAGAGAATATGATAATAGACCTCTGCTATCTACTAGGATTCACATAACATCACGATACTTCGAACCAACCTCCCAACCAAACAAGGACAGAAGTTGGTCCGTCATGTCCTGACATTCTGATCATCTCAGTTAGGCCACAGAGTAGGTACAGTACACAAGCAAATCATCTTGAACGGCCAATCAACTACTACAGCTTGCTATTGTGAGCCCCAAGTTATCCTGGAATTATGCAATAAAGATTCTTTAGTTCTTGCTATGTGCGAGCAAGACTAGTCTATCCAATCAATCAATTGCGCCAATCATGTAATTAGACGAGTCCCAGCGGAACGCCCGCCGTTAATATACCATGTACAATTTAATAATATAAGCAGATACCGTTCCCTGCCCGTGTGACAGATTTACAGTATCTGTGGGAACCAGCCGGCCTGTCGGGCACTACTAGTCCCAAGAGGACTGCCATGTAAGAACTCGGGAATCCATTCTCTCCATGCCATCATTATTTTATTTAACTTAAAGCCTCTATGTTAAGCGAAATCCTATGCCGTGGATCATGGTCATTCAATTGAGTACTTTTGTACGGGGTACGTTATGCACAACTCTACAACGATACCCGTGCAGCTATGTTGTAGGTCTTACATAGTGTAATGCAACAATCAAATCTAACCACGGAGTAATCATACCTTGACCATAAAGTACACATGCTGTTTTTGTAAGATAAATAAATAACTAAATAAATAAATAAATAATTTAAAGCCTGCATGTGCTTGTATGCCAATATTCGGGATCGGCTAATCGATTGCAATAGTTCATTACATGAACGTGTCTCATTCATTCAATTCAATAAGACGACTAGCCAGTCTCTTAGTTCCAACTAGGAATACATGATCAATTATTAGTCAATGTCACAATCATTATCAATGGTGACAAGGCATGAAAATCAAATAGTATTCAGTGGGGTCGAGTCTATAACTCCTCAGAGTTAAGTTCCAGCCTTACTGGGTATCCATGGATCAATCAGGACACAAGGCACATTCCACATAACAATCTGTATGATTTATCAAGTTTATGCAAAAATACGTAAGGATATAATAGAAGAATTATCGTTCCATCATTAAATGAATAAGTTATAGAGCAAACAGTAACACCCAGGTTAGAAAGTCACGCCAACAAGTCTATGCTAAGGCCAACAAGTCACGCTAAGTCTAGTAGGTACGAGTGAGCGTGTAAACAGCGTGAGCGTGAAAAGTGGTAAGAAATTCACGTTGGCACGCACAGTGTGAGCGTGAAGGGAAATTCACGCACTCAATCGTGAGCGTGAAAAGTGATAAGAAATTCACGCACGCACGCAAAGACGTGAGCGTAACTCAAAATTTACGCTGACATATAAGAACGTGAGCGTGACTAAAAATTCACGCACGCTCGCGAGAACGTGAGCATGACTAAAAATTCACGCTAACATGTGAAGACGTGTGCGTGACTAAAAATTCACGCACGCACGTAAAGACGTGAGCGTGACTGAAAATTCACGCTAACACGTAAGAACGTGAGCGTGACTAAAAATTCACGCACGCTCGCGAGAACGTGAGCGTGACTGAAAATTCACGCTAACACGTAAAGATGTGTGCGTGACTAAAAATTTACGCACGCACGTAAAGATGTGAGCGTGACTGAAAATTCACGCTAACACGTAAGAACGTGTGCGTGACTAAACCTTCGTTCCAGCCAGAAATGAAGTTCCCAGCCAGAAAGCACGCCAGGTTGGGAGATCAAAACCTATGGACAACCGAGAAGAACAAGCCAAAGAAATCAAAAATGCTAAGTACTAAACTCTCTCAGGATCATGAGAGGAAGAGAAATGAACCATAAAAAAATGGTTCTCCAAGTGGAAGAAAGAAGCAAGATGTACTTGCCTGCTGATGGGTTGGTGGAGAGAGTGATGAGGAAGAAGAAGAAGTAATGGTGAAAAATGAGAGTTATAAGGAGAGAGAAGGAGATGGGGGCTTAAATAGAAAGGGTGGTGGTAGGTGGGGGTTTGTGGTGGTTCGGTTCATGTGAACCACCATGAACCCGAGAAGAACCATCCATGAACCCGAACCACAAAGCAAGACTAAAAGCAGAGAACAACAACAGGAAATAAAATACAGAAAATAAAATGCAGGAATAAAATTGCAGGAAATAAAATGCAGAAAATAAATTAACATGAAATTAAAGGAATTTAAATACAGGATAATACATGATAAATACTAAATAAATATACATGAATTGCACATGTATAAAAATATGCATTCTTATATAAAAATACGTATTCTGGGAACGGGGAGTGACATCTCTACCCACCTTAGAAAAATTCCGTCCTCGAAATTTCAAATCCAAGCAGGTAGAAATATCGAAGCTAAACTAATACAAGCAATTCTAGTGAGCAAGCAATCATTTTACCATTCAAAAGCAAGTACTGTATATGTAAATTCATCAATCCATGATATCAAGTAGCTCTACCCATAAGGTGACAAGCATGAAGAATCAGGACAATCAAGGTATACAGAAAGAGATATACCTTGTGAGTCAAACAGGTGTGGATACCGTGATCGGATATCATCCTCACGTTCCCACGTTGACTCTCCCAAGGAGTGATGACCCCAAGCAACACGGACAAGACTAATTATTCGGTTCTTGAGTATCTTCTGTCTTCGGTCCAAAATGGACACAGGCTGTTCCTCGTAAGACAGGTTGGTACCAACAACCAGCTCAGAATGATCGAGGATATGACTTGGGTCTGATACATACCTACGTAATTGAGATACATGAAACACGTCATGCACCTCTCGTAACGAATGCAGGAGGGATAAACGATAAGCAACATCGCCTATCCGATCAAGGATAACAAATGGGCCCACGTACCGCGGACTCAATTTCCCGCGAACGCCAAATCTAATGACCCCACGAGTAGGTGAGATCCGCAAGAATACGTGGTCCCCAACAGAGAACTCTAACGGCCTACGATGCTGGTCCGCCCAATGACGATGCCGGTCCTGTGCAACTCGAAGTCACTCTCTAATTCCCTTAACCACTTCAACCGTCTGAATAATCATTTCTGGGCCTAACATCTTCCTCTCTCCGATATCATCCTATGCAAGCGGTGACCTGCACTTATTACCATATAGTGCTTCAAATGGTGCCATCTGGATACTGGCTTGATAACTATTGTTGTATGAGAACTCGACTAAGTGCAGGTGACTCTCCCAAGACCCTCCAAAATCTAGAGTGCAAGCTCGCAACATATCTTCCAAAGTCTGAATCGTTCTTTCTGATTGTCCATCCGTCTGCGGATGGTAAGCCGTGCTAAATCTTAACTTGGTACCCAGACTATGATGTAAGCTCTTCCAGAAATATGAGGTAAAGCGGGTATCTCGATCCGACACAATACTGACAGGGACTCCATGCTGCCTGACTATCTGTTGCATATACAACTCTGCCAACTTTTCTGTAGATTGTCCTACTCTGAAAGAAAGAAAATGTGCTACCTTCATAAGTCGGTCCACTATTACCCAAATAGCGTCCTTACCACTTGATGATCTCGATAAACCGGTCACAAAGTCCATTGTAATATGCTCCCATTTCCATTCCGGGATAGGAAGCGGTTGCAATAACCCAGCTGGCCTCTGCTGTTCTGCCTTCACTTGCTGACATACCAAGCAACGGGAAACAAATCTAGCTATCTTCCTCTTCATCCCGTTCCACCAGAAATGCTGCTTGATATCTTGGTATATCTTGGTCCCTCCAGGGTGAATAGAATACTGAGAACTGTGAGCTTCTGCCATAACTTCCTGTCTGATATCTCTACTAGGCACATATAGACGTGATCCAAACCTAAGTGTACCATCTTCATGAATTCTCATCTCCTTCCTGAGTCCTGACTCACATTCTGTCCTAAGCTTCTGAATCCTTGGGTCTTGTGCCTGAGCTGCCTTGATCCTGCCTACCAAGTCGGATTGAACTTGCAGACTTGTTAGAACTCCTACATCACTAGGAAGTATAACCTCGATGCCCATCTCCTGAAGGTCTTCTAAGATATGCCTCTGCGTTGTTAACATAAATGTGCCGTCTCTCCTGCTAAGAGCGTCTGCTACTACATTAGCCTTGCCTGGATGATACTCAAGCTCCACGTCATAATCCTTAATCAACTCCAACCATCTTCTCTGCCTCATGTTTAGTTCCTTCTGAGTAAAGATGTACTTCAGACTTTTATGGTCTGTATACATGTCCACTCGGTCACCATATAAGTAATGCCTCCATAGCTTCAGAGCAAACACTACTGCCGCTAACTCCAAATCTTGAGTTGGGTAATTCTTCTCGTGGTCCCGAAGCTGTCTAGATGCATATGCTATCACCTTCCCATGCTGCATAAGGACACATCCAAGTCCTTTACCTGACGCATCACAATATACTGTAAAACCTCCGGGTCCAACTGGCAATGTAAGAATAGGTGCTGATATCAACTTCTGCTTCAAAGTCTCGAATGATGCCTGACATTCTGCCGACCAAACGAATGGTACATCCTTCCGGGTCAAGCGGATCATGGGTGCTGAAAGCCTTGCAAAGTCTGACACAAACCTTCTGTAATATCCTGCCAATCCCAAGAAACTCTGCACATCTGCTACAGTCTTGGGTACTGGCCAACTTTCTACTGCTTCTACCTTCTTGGGATCTACTGCTACTCCAGCTTCTGATATGATGTGACCCAAAAATGAAATGTGATCCGACCAAAATTCACACTTACTGAGCTTGGCATACAACAGGTTCTCTCTCAGAACCTGTAACACTTTCCTGAGGTGGTCTTCATGCTCCTCTTCACTAGCAGAGTATACGAGAATGTTGTCGAGAAACACGACGACAAACTGGTCTAAGTATGGCATAAAGATATGATTCATCAAATCCATGAATATTGCTGGAGCATTGGTCAAACCAAACGGCATTACTAAAAATTCACAATGCCCATACTTCGACCTGAATGCTGTCTTGGGAATATCTTCCTTCCGAACCCTCACCTGATGATATCCTGAACGAAGATCTATCTTGGAGAAAACTCTAGCTTTGCTCAACTGATCAAATAAGTCGTCGATCCTGGGTAATGGGTACTTGTTCTTCACTGTTGCCGCGTTAAGCTTCCTGTAGTCAATGCACAATCTGGATGACCCATCCTTCTTCCCCACAAGTACCACTGGTGTTGTCTATGGTGACACGCTAGCTTGGATGAACTTCTTCTCCTTCAGTTCCTCTATATGCTGGTATACCTTGGCCTGCTCTGAATCTGCCATTCTGTAAACTCGATCTGATATCGGTTTAGTTCCTGGTGCCAATTCTATACTGAACTCAATATCTCTAACCGGTGGTAGACCTGGGAGTTCTTCGGGAAATACGTCTAGAAACTCTTCAACTACCTTCAGAATCTGAACTTCTTCCATTGTCACTATTACTCCCTGTTCTTGCTGAGTTGCCTCTGATCTGACTAAGGTAAACCGCTCCATGCCTGGAATATCAAAAGATACACTCCCTCTACGACAATCTATTGTTGCATGACTGTCTTTCAGCCAGTCCATGCCTAAGATAACGTCGAAATTTCCAACAGGAAATTCTATCAACCGGGCGGGTAAGGAATGCCCGTAAACTACAACGCTACATGCTAAAATAACTCTACTGACTCCTACGAGCCCGTTACCAGTGAGTATATTCAACCTCCCTGGTAATGCCTCGAACTCCATTCCTAGTCGTGTCATAAATTGTGCAGATATAACTGAATGGGATGCTCCCGAATCAAACAATGCTACTGCAGGATATGAGGCGACGAGAATGTTACCTGCCACAACATCTTCTGATGCCAATGCCTCCTCCAAGGACAGAGTGAATGCTTGCCCTCGACCTCCTTGCTGGTTTTCATGCTGCGGCCTAGCCTGATGCTGCTGCTGGCCCCTTCCTTGATGATGCTGGGGTGGTCTATGCTGGTGTTGCTGCATCGGCGGCCCCTGCTGCCGAAACATCTGAGCCTGCGGCAGTAACGGACGCTGTGCCAACGGCCTTACTGCCACCGCTGGTCCTCGATACTGGCCTGCCCCTGGTGCTGGCAGAGCAGGAAACTGCTGCCCTGGTCCCCCTGACCTCGAATTCATGGGACATGTGGTAATTCGATGATCTGGATTTCCACATATCAGACATAGCTCATTCAATGTCCGACACACATCTCTAGTGTGCCCCATCTTCCCACAATAAGTACAGCCCACCGGGGGTTGCTGGTTCTTCCTTTGTTGTTGTTGCTACTGTCTGGGTGGTGGTGCTGGTCCTCGTATCGCCACATCGTGGATACGAATGCCAGTGGATGGTGCTGTTGTTCGGGGCGCTGCTCCCCCTCCTCCTTCAATCTGACTGTGGGATCTCTTCTGGCCCCCAGTCCTTACCGCAAGCCTCTGAATGGTGATCTCATGCCTTCGAGTTGCCGTCAATACTTCGTCAAAAGTTTGGTAATTGTGCCCCTCTATCAGTTGCAAGAGCTCAAGATGAAACCCTTGCTGAAACCTCATAGCCCTCTGGCGCTCTGTTGCTACCATCTCTGGGGCGAATCTACTCAATCTGCAGAACTCTGCTGCATAAGCATCTACAGTCTTGCCAGCCTGCCTGAGGTTGATAAATTTCTGTTGTAGCTCAAACTGTGCCACAACTCCATAGTACTTCGTCTTGAACCTGGCAATGAAATCGTCCCAAGCCACAGGACGTCTGATGCCCACTTCCGAGATCCTGAAGTAACAACTTCACTAGATCCACACGTTCTTCTGCCGGTACCTTAGCTACTGTCAGAATAGCCTCAATATCCTTAAGCCATGCATCTGCTGAGATGGCATCCTCCGTGCCCTCGAAACGGCGAGGGTTGTACTTGCAAAACCTGGCTGATGCTCCTGAATTAGTCCTCACTCCTCTTTCCAAAGCCGCCTGCAGTCCTTGGTTGAGCAACATATTCTGCTCTTGTAGCTGAGTGTGTATGCGTTGCTGGGCCAACATCTGATGTTGCTGAGTAGCCATCATTCCTCTCATGATCTCCAGAAGGGCTGGTGTGTCCACTTGGGTAGGTGGAACTGTTGGTGGTGGTGGAACATCCGGATACTGCGATCCAGCTGCTGCTTCTACTATCACTTCTTCCTGGGTAGTCTCTTGAGTTAGTACTGGCCCTTGTTGCTGACCAACATGGTCAGGTTGTCCATGTTGCCCCTGCTGTTGTCCAGCTCTGACCGATGCAGACGAAGTGCCCCTAAGAAAAGGAACAAGAGAACAATCAAACAACCGGACATGAAGGATCAATGAAGTCAAAGGATACTGGAATGTCAAGCAAGGGTTGAGAATAACGAATCACGAGATCAAGGGGGAAACACGTGTGATTGAGACATCCTATAAATCAAAACACCCCACAAGTCTGAAATCTGACCTGCATGGGCTACCACTAAAACCTTGTCACGCCCAGAACCAGAATACTGGAGAGCGGGGGAATGACTCAGCCAGCTACGTATTACGGGTAGATGAATACCGTATAATACGATCAATGCTGTCTAACCAGACGAGGGGGTGCATACTACATGAAAGCCTTACTATGGTCACTTCACATCTATTGTCTCAATCATTCAAACCAGAAACAGAAAATAGAGAACATATGAGAATAAGCAGTAAGGCGTCCCAAACGCTCAGTCAAAATGTTCTTGAGATCTGGCTTTACAAAACATAGCCAGATGGTATAGTAACATATACACAATTGTTATCAGCTGCAGTCTGACTTAATTATAATTATGTAAAAGTAAGTGCAAGACAATCCGACTAACATGTCGGTGCCAAACGGCTAAGTATGAAGTAAATAACAAAACGAGTGGTGAAGTAAGGAACCCACTCGAGTCCTCCTCGATCATTCCCCTAGTATTGACCATCTTGGAGGTAGAAGTAAGCTGGATCCTCGAGGACTGGCTCTAAATCTGGCCATGCAAAACCAGAGAGGTTAGACCTCTAATAGCAAGTACCACAAGGAAGCACGATATGAAGGATTAGACCAGTAATAAGAGAATATGATAATAGATCTCTGCTATCTACTAGGATTCACATAACATCACGACACTTCGAACCAACCTCCCAACCAAACAAGGACAGAAGTTGGCCCGTCATGTCCTGACATTCTAATCATCTCAGTTAGGCCACAGAGTAGGTACAGTACACAAACAAATCATCTTGAACGGCCAATCAACTACTATGGCTTGCTATTGTGAGTCCCAAGTTATCCTGGAATTATGCAATAAAGATTCCTCAGTTCTTACTATGTACGAGCAAGGCTAGTCTATCCAATCAATCAATTGTGCCAATCATGTAATTAGACGAGTCCCAGCGGGACGCCCGCCGTTAATATAATATATATAATTTAATAATATAAGCAGATACCGTTTCCTGCCCGTGTGACAGATTTACAGTATCTGTGGGAACCAGCCGGCCTGTCGGGCACTACTAGTCCCAAGAGGGCTACCATGTAAGAACTCGGGAATCTATTCTCTCCATGCCATCATTATTTTATTTAACTTAAAGCCTCTATGTTAAGCGAAATCCCATGCCGTGGATCATGGTCATTCAAATGAGTACTTTTGTACGGGGTACGATATGCGCAACTCTACAACGATACCCGTGCGGCTATGTTGTAGGTCTTACATAGCGTAATGCAACAATCAAATCTAACCACGGAGTAATCAAGCCTTGACCATAAAGTACACATGCTGTTTTTGTAAGATAAATAAATAACTAAATAAATAAATAAATAATTTGAAGCCTGCATGTGCCTGTATGCCAATATTCGGGATCGGCTAATTGATTGCAATAGTTCATTACATGAACGTGTCTCATTCATTCAATTCAATAAGACGAGTAGCCAGTCTCTTAGTTCCAACTAGGAATACATGATCAATTATTAGTCAATGTCACAATCATTATCAATGGTGACAAGGCATGAAAATCAAATAGTATTCAGTGGGGTCGAGTCTATAACTCCTCGGAGTTAAGTTCCAACCTTACTGGGTATCCATGGATCAATCAGGACACAAGGCACATTCCACATAACAATCTGTATGATTTATCAAGTTCATGCAAAAATGTGTAAGGATATAATAGAAGAATTATCGTGCCATCATTAAATGAATAAGTTATAGAGCAAATAGTAACACCCAGGTTAGAAAGTCACGCCAACAAGTCTATGCTAAGGCCAACAAGTCACGCTAAGTCTAGTAGGTACGAGTGAGCGTGTAAACAGCGTGAGCGTGAAAAGTGGTAAGAAATTCACGTTGGCACGCACAGTGTGAGCGTGAAGGGAAATTCACGCACTCAATCGTGAGCGTGAAAAGTGATAAGAAATTCACGCACGCACGCAAAGACGTGAGAGTAACTCAAAATTCACGCTGACATGTAAGAACGTGAGCGTGACTAAAAATTCACGCACGCTCGCGAGAATGTGAGCGTGACTGAAAATTCACGCTAACACGTGAAGACGTGTGCGTGACTAAAAATTCACGCACGCACGTAAAGACGTGAGCGTGACTGAAAATTTACGCTAACACGTAAGAACATGAGCGTGACTAAAAATTCACGCACGCTCGCGAGAACGTGAGCGTGACTGAAAATTCATGCTAACACGTAAAGACGTGTGCGTGACTAAAAATTTACGCACGCACGTAAAGACGTGAGCGTGACTGAAAATTCACGCTAACACGTAAGAACGTGTGCGTGACTAAACCTTCGTTCCAGCCAGAAATGAAGTTCCCAGCCAGAAAGCACGCCAGGTTGGGAGATCAAAACCCATGGACAACCGAGAAGAACAAGCCAAAGAAATCAAAAATGCTAAGTACTAAACTCTCTCAGGATCATGAGAGGAAGAGAAATGAACCATAAAAAAATGGTTCTCCAAGTGGAAGCAAGAAGCAAGATGTACTTGCCTGCTGATGGGTTGGTGGAGAGAGTGATGAGGAAGAAGAAGAAGTAATGGTGAAGAATGAGAGTTATGAGGAGAGAGAAGGAGATGGGGGCTTAAATAGAAAGGGTGGTGGTAGGTGGGGGTTTGTGGTGGTTCGGTTCATGTGAACCACTATGAACCCGAGAAGAACCATCCATGAACCCGAACCACAAAGCAAGACTAAAAGCAGAGAACAACAGCAGGAAATAAAATACAAAAAATAAAATACAGGAATAAAATGCAGGAATAAAATTGCAGGAAATAAAATGCAGAAAATAAATTAACATGAAATTAAAGGAATTTAAATACAGGATAATACATGATAAATACTAAATAAATATACATGAATTGCACATGTATAAAAATACGCATTCTTGTATAAAAATACGCATTCTGGGAACGGGGAGTGACAAATGCCAGCCGTATGAATGCTCCATGCGGCTCGGGTTCTGTCTTTGACCGCCTCTCATGCGGTCCTGATCTCGGATGCTCTAATAGGAATATGCCAGACTCTGTGCGGCACAATTTGGACTCTTCCTAATATGCGACCTTGGGTCCTAGAGAAAAAAAGTCTAGCGCAGCGTGGGCTCGTCGAGCTCAGTCAGCTGTCCCAACCTCTGACCATCAGAGAGCTCCGCTTACTGTTAAGCGGGCCTCTGATGGAAAGTTGTACAGAACCGACCGTGTCCAGCCCCCGGCGGCAAATGGACAGAGTGGTTCCCAAAAGTCTCCCAATCAGGGAGTAAACATGGTGCCAACACACTCGTGTGCTCGGGACTCCCGGGCCCACAAAATGAGTGACTTGCGTGATATGATTCTTCACAAACGCAAGGAAAGAGAAAAGAGCTTGGTGTGCAGAGAGTCCTTTCATGGACATATGTCACGCCCCAGAACCAGAATACTGGAGAGCGGGGGCGAACATAGCCAGCTACGTATATTGAAATGAAGTCCATCTCGCTATACGGTCACGGCTGTCTAGATATGAGGGTTTACTACAAGCCAATAGTCTCTTAAGGTCAAGCCTACTGTCTAAATCTCAAGCAAGTAATATAATTTCAAGATGTTTGATCACCCAAATATACAATAAAAGGCGTCCCAAATATTACATATCAGCTGATCATGGAGCTAGTCGTACAAAATGCAAAGACTAGTAAGAGTTAAGTCATACATGATCAACCCTAGGATTTGTTAATCATGTTTACAGCCCGTAGGCAGACAGTAAGTAAATGTGCATCGAGCTAACAGGTGCTCGTCGGCTAAACGCCCCAAAAGAATAATTTTACAATAGAGTGAGCGAAACGAAACGGAAAACCCACTCGTAGCCCAGGTTCCTTCTAGTCGCCACCATCGGGCTGGAGGTTCCGTAGATCCTCGGGTACTGCTCCGAAATCTGGCCACGCAAAACCAGCTGGGTCAAACCCCAGGAAGAGCAAGTGCCACAAGGAGGCCACGAAATAAGAACAAAACCAGCATATCAGAACATAAAAAATTGGAAGAAAAGTACAAGTAATAAAAGTACAGTAGGACAATAAACGACTAGGGGCATGGAACCATTCTGGAAGCCAGGTTACAACCCGTAAACCAAACAAGGACCGGGGTTGTAACCCTTCGCCTGAATAGCACCTTGTCTCTACCCATTTATTGTTAAAGATAAGTAAACAATCATGTTCAGGAGGACCAGGGTGCAAGAACTAAACAAGACTTAGACAGGCTAGACATCATCCATTCACAAGCGGCCAAGCAAATTCTACGGCTTACTACTTAACTAACTAGGGTTATCACAAGCCTAATTACTAACAAGATGCAAGTAAAAATTTCCCAGTCCCAAGCCCGGCAGACCATCCAGTTATCCTTCCGCGGGTTGAGAGTATGGTTGGGTACATCGCCCAGGAGACGATATACCCTTAGGTGACTTAGAGGGTGCAACACATGACAGTGTGCTCGAAATGTGCTCTACTCGTCGGCAAGCTACAAGTCCAATTAAAGCGCCCAGATAACGAGATTGCCTGTGACTGGAAATTCTCTATGAACTATAGTTTGATCTAATCATTAGCCTAATCCAGACTCAGTGTAAATCCCTTACCGTGGGAACCAGGAAGTCACGTCCTAGACATGATGCAAGACAAGACAGGTGGATTGTACAAGCAAGCAAGTAGGAACACCCACGGTTTCAAGTTGGTTATACGAGTCAAGTTACAAGTTACAAGTTACAAGTCAAGTCAGTGCGCCGCCACGGGCCACTATCAAGTTATCAGGTTACAAGTCAAGAATGCACCCCATCGGGTCATTTTCCAGAAAATCAGGAAGTACTAGGATCATAAATCACAGAAATCACGAAAACCGTACTGGTCATATCAAATACAGAAAATCGTGCCAGGTCGTGTTGGGGTCAAGGTAGTCGTGCTGTGTGGAACAAGATCTCAAAACCTAATCCACAAAAGAGAAGCCAAGTCCAAAAAATAAAACCAAATCATCATGGGCCAGTGGGTTGCGCAGGGTTGGATGGCGCAGGAGATAGACGGCGCAGGATTGAACTGCGCAGGGGTGGATGGCGCAGGAATGGTTGGCGCAGGAGATAGATGGCGCAGGGTTAAACTGCGCAGGGGTGGATGGCGCAGGAGATAGATGGCGCAGGGTTGAACTACGCAGTGGTGGATAGCGCAGGAATGGTTGGTGCAGGAGATAGATGGCGCAGGGTTGAACTGCGCAGGGGTAGATGGCGCAGGAATGGTTGGCGCAAGAGATAAATGGTGCAGGGTTGAACTGCGCATGGGGCTGAGCGCAGTTCGCCAAGGGGCAAGCAGCGCGGTCGGCGCTGCGCTAAAGAACGAAGGCCGAGAGGGGATGCGCAGTCCAGCACTGCGCTAAAGAGCGCAGGCTGCAGTCTTCGTCTCCAGGCCGAGAGCAAGCATCAAGAACCCCAAAAATTCTATTCTTCATATCTTGGTCAAATCAAAGCCAAATCTAGATTTTCAAAGTTCTAACTTGAGTAAAATTGAGTTCTCTTCCACATGGAAGCATCAAAACCCACAAAAATCCAACAAAAGTAGATCAAAACCATGTAAATCCGAAAATACAGAAAACTCAGATCTGGAACAAAGGAGACTCCAAATCACAAAATGTCAAGTTCTAATGTTGATCTCCATGGCCTAATCTAGCTAATGGACAAACAACATAGGGTTCTCATGTGGTGGCAAGGTGCACTTGCCTATGGGTGTTGGTGAGTTGTGTAGAGGAAGGAAGAAGAAGGAGATGGAG
Organism: Iris pallida; assembly: GCA_029216955.1. Lineage (NCBI taxonomy): Eukaryota > Viridiplantae > Streptophyta > Magnoliopsida > Asparagales > Iridaceae > Iris > Iris pallida. The sequence continues at coordinate 24,984,365 of JANAVB010004800.1, forward strand.
AAAATAAATGAAAGAGTTATGAGGAGAGAGAAAAGGTTGGTAGGGTTTTAATGAGGGTGGTTGTGTTGTGTTGAGGGTGAAGCATAGGCTAAGGTGTTCCAAATGCATGTTGAACCAAACCAAAACAATCCTCCTCCACAAAATAAAACCAAGCCATGTCAAAAACCTATTTTACGAGAAAACCAAAATCTGTTAGCTCAGCCAAAATACAATTACAGGCCAGGATCTGAGAAAATAAAATACAGGTCCAAGATACATGCAGGCTTAACAAAATACGTGTTCTGAGATATGGGTGTTACAACTCTACCCACCTTAAAAGAATTCCGTCCTAGGAATTTAATTTAAGAGGCTAGAGAGATCAAGGACAAGTCACACTTATTTACATGCAAGCTATACTAAGCAGTCAATCAAACAATCACGCATGCAAGCAAGGACGGAAGGCATAAGGCATAAGGAAGACATTATACCTTATGAGTCAAATAGGTAGGGATATCGCGATCGGATGTCGTCCTCACGCACCCACGTTGACTCACCTAGAGAGTGATGACCCCAAGCAACACGGACTAAACTAATAGTCTTGTTCTTGAGTATCTTCTCTCTCCGGTCCAATATAGACACGGGCCTCTCCTCATACGAAAGGTTGGTACCAACAACCAATTCCGAATGGTCTAGGATATGGCTCGGGTCTGGAATATACCGTCATAATTTGGACACATGGAATACATCATGCACCTCACTTAGCGACGGCGGAAGAGCAAGACAATAGGATACATCTCCTACTCGCTCCAGGATATCGAACGGCCCTATATACCTAGGACTAAGCTTTCCCCGCACGCCAAAGTGAATGACGCCACGGTTAGACGAGATCCTAAGGAATACATGGTCGTCGATAGCTAACTCTAAGGGACGTCTATGGGCATCGGCCCAATATCGCTGGCAGTCTTGGGCAACTCGAAGACGATCTCTGATCCTTCTAACCACTTCAACTATCTGGGCAACCATTTCTGGACCGAGCATCTGTCTCTCTCCAACATCATCCCACGCTAGCGGGGATCTGCACTTCCTACCATACAGAGCCTCGAATGGTGCCATCTGGATACTGGCCTGGAAGCTATTATTGTATGAGAACTCCACCAGGTACAGGTGATCTTCCTACAAACCACCGAAGTCAAGGGTACAAGATCTCAACATGTCTTCAAGGGTCTAGATTGTGCGCTCTGACTGGCCATCTGTCTGCGGATGATAAGCTGAACTGAACTGGAGATGAGTCCCCAAACTCTCTTGCAGGCTATGCCAAAAGTGTGATGTAAACCTTGAATCTCGGTCCGAGGTGATACTGACGGGCACTCCGTGAAGCCTGATAATCTGTCTGAGGTACATCTCTGTTAGCTGAGCCGTAGACTGCCCAACTCTGAATGGAAGAAAATGAGCCACCTTCGTGAGCCGGTCAACTATAACCCAAATAGCATCTCGACCAGCCGGGGATCTAGGCAATCCAGTCACAAAATCTATGGTCACATGCTCCCACTTCCATTCTGGAATCGGCAAGGGCTGAAGAAGTCCAGCGGGCCTCTGATGTTCAGCTTTAACCTGCTGGCAAACCAAACACCGAGAGACAAACCGGGCTATCTCCCTCTTCATGTCATTCCATCAGAAATGCTGACGAATATCACGATACATCTTCGTGCCATCGGGATGAATAGAATACTGTGAACTGTGAGCTTCTGCCATGACCTCCTGTCTGATATCTCTACTGGGTACACAAAGACGAGTGCCGTGCCGAAGTGTACCATCTTCATGAATGTACAACTCTGGCCTTCTTCCTGTCTCACACTCTGCTATGAGCCGCTAAATTTTGGAATCTGTAGACTGCGCTATCCGGATTCTCTCAACTATGCTGGACTGAACCTGTAGACTGGCTATCAATGCCACACTGGTAGGAAGAACCACTTTAATTCCCATCTTCTGAAAATCTGCCAATAAGTCTGGTTGCGCCATCAGGAAATAAACTCCGGCTCTCCTGCTCAACGCATCTGCTACTACGTTGGCCTTCCCTGGGTGATACTGCAAATCTACATCGTAGTCCACCAATAGCTCAAGCCATCTTCTCTGCCGCATATTAAGGTCCTTCTGGGTGAAAACATACTTCAGGCTCTTGTGATCAGTAAATATCTCCACTCTATCTCCGTACAAGTAGTGTCTCCACAACCTAAGTGCAAACACTACTGCTGCCAGCTCTAAGTCATGGGTCGGGTAATTCTTCTCATGATCACGAAGTTGGCATGATGCATAAGATATTACCTTCCCATGCTGCATCAAGACACACACCAATCCTCTGCCTGAAGCATCGCAATAAACTGTGAATCCTCCGGTCCCGTCTGGAAGTACGAGAATGGGAGCCGTTATCAAGCCTCGCTTTAACTTCTCATATGATTCCTGGCACTCTGCTATCCAAGCAAACTGCACATTCTTGCGGGTCAACTGGGTCATCGGTGCTGAAATCCTTGCAAAATCTGATACAAACCGCCGGTAGTAGCCGGCCAATCCAAGGAAACTGCGAACCTCTGCCACTGAACTAGGCACTGGCCATGACTCGATAGCCACAATCTTCAGGGGATCCACTTCCACTCCACCTTGAGTAATGATGTGACCCAAGTACGAAATACGATCGAGCCAGAACTCGCATTTACTGAACTTGGCATACAACTGATGCTCTCTAAGCGTCTGAATGACGATTCTGAGATGCTGCTCGTGCTCTGCTTCGCTCTTGCTGTAGACCAGGATATCATCTAGGAACACGATCACGAACTGATCCAACTAAGGCATAAAAATGCGATTCATGAGGTCCATGAATACGGTCGGTGCATTGGTCGCTCCAAAGGGCATAACAAGGAACTCCCAATGCCCATATCTCGATCTAAATGCTGTCTTCGGAATGTCCTGCTTTCTGACTCTGATCTGATGGTATCCTGACCGCAAGTCTATCTTCGAGAATACTAAAGCCCCTTTGAGTTGATCAAACAAGTCATCTATCCTCGGGAGAGGGTATCTGTTCTTGATTGTCACTGAGTTCAAGGTACGATAATCTACACATAACCTGGACGTACCATCCTTCTTTTTCATAAGAAGCATCGGGGCTCCCCAAGGCGATCCACTTGCACGAATGAATCCCTTGGTCCTGAGTTCTTCAATCATTTTGTACAAAATCTCCAACTCTGAAGGCGCCATTCTGTAGACTCGCTCTGATACTGGTGCTGTTCCGGGGATTAAGTCTATAGTGAACTCGATCTCCCGCTCTGGCGGCATTCCTGGAAGCTCCTCTGGGAAAACATCTGGAAATTCTTTAACTATCCTGGGCAACTGCACTGCTGCTACTGCCATCCGCAATACTGGGGATGATGGTTCCACTGCTCCTCTGGAAAATGAGAACTCTGGCTCGCCTGGAATGCTGAAAACAACTCTGCCAATATGGCAGTCTATCCTAGCATACTGGTTCCTCAACCAATCCATGCCTAAGACTATATCATAGTCTGCCATAGGGAACTCTATAAATCTAGCGGGGAACTCTCTACCGCTAACTACGATCCGACACGAGGAAAATACTCGATCTACTCCCACAAGACCATTACCAGTAAGTATATTGAGTCTTACTGATAACGACTCTGGCTCCAATTCTATCCGTGTCGCGAATCGTGCAGACATGAATGAATGCGATGCACCAGAATCAAATAATACCAATGCTGGAGAGGAGTTGACGAGAATAGTACCTGCCACTACCTCACCTGGTGCAACTTCTTCTTCCATAGCCATCATCATGGCCTGACCTTTAGCTACGGGTCCCCTCTGCTGGAAACCTCTCTGCCTGCTCTGCACTTGGGCTTGGGTATACTGCTGCTGGTTCTGCTGATGAAATGCCTGGGCCTGAGGCAACAATGGCCTCGGGTACTGCTGTTGCTGCACAGGTGCTGGTCCCCTAACCACCGATGGACTGGTTAGGTTGGAAGAGGACGAACTACCCCTATTCGGGCAGGCTCCTATCTTGTGATCTGCCGCTCCACAAGCCAGGCACAATCCTTGTGCCCTACGACAATCTGCCACCACATGGCCTGGCTTCCCGCAATGAGAACATCCCATCGCGGAAGTCTGCTTCTGCTTCTGCTGATGCGGGTACGTCGGGGTCGAATGCTGAACCGACGTCACTGAGGCCGTCCGCCTCGGAGTTCCAATAGTCAAACTTCTAGCTGCCGGGGCTGGAGCTGATGACTGGTGCATTTGACTGTGGGACAGCTTCCTACCTTCGGTCCTATCCACAATCCTCTGAGAGGTGTACTCATGCCTTCTAGCCGCTCTCAATACCGCATCGAACGTCTGGTGCTCGAACTTCTCAACTGCCAACAAGATCTCCAAATGCAGTCCCTGCTGGAACCGCTGGGCCCTATCAAACTCGGTCGCCACCAAGGTGGGGGCAAACCTACTGAGTCTAGAAAACTTAGATGCATAACTGACAACTGTTCTGCCTTCTTGCTTCAAGTTGGTAAATCTCGTCTGTAGGTCGTACCGAGCTACAGCATCAAAATACTTCGTCTGGAATCTTTCTCTAAACACTGCCCAAGCAATGGGTGCCACTAATCCCATGGCTTGCGCTGCCCACCAACTGCGAGCTAAGTCCAGCAACTGTAGCCGTAACACGGCCACCTTCTCATTCTCAGGGGTTCTAGCTGCTTCCAGAATCACCTCGGTATCCTGAAGCCAAGCGTCCGCGGCAATCGCATCTTCGCTGCCATCGAAGAATGGAGGGTTCAGGCGCTTGAAGCTGTTGGCCGCGCTGTTCCCTGGGTGACCGCCCCTGGTCAAAGCATCTGCTACTACCTGGTACAAGGCGTCTCCTCGACGATCTTGGGAAGCTATTAAGGTCCTGATGAGACCTACCAAGGTGCCATCATCAGGCTCGGCAGGCTGAACGGGCTGAACTGGGGGCTCTCCTCCAGTAGGCACAACTCTGGAGGCTACTCCGGAGTGTTGGGCTTGATCTCCGGGCTGCTGGTCCACATGAAGTGCTCCACCTTGCTGATCGACAGGGTTAGGTACAGTGCCGCTGAAGAAGACGACACAAGGAAAAAAATTAATAAGGAAGGACCAGGACAGATCAACGATACAAGCATGTGATCAAGTCAAGATTCCAGAGATTCAGAGGATATGATAGGAGATCAAGGACGAGTACTGATTGAGACATCTATCGGTAAACCCTCACATTTCTTGACTGACAAGACCTACATGGGCCACCACTTAAACCATGTCACGCCCCAGAACCAGAATACTGGAGAGCGGGGGCGAACATAGCCAGCTACGTATATTGAAATGAAGTTCATCTCGCTATAAGGTCATGGCTGTCTAGATATGAGGGTTTACTACAAGCCAACAGTCTCTTAAGGTCAAGCCTACTGTCTCAATCTCAAGCAAGTAATATAATTTCAAGATGTTTGATCACCCAAATATACAATAAAAGGCGTCCCAAATATTACATATCAGCTGATCATGGAGCTAGTCGTACAAAATGCAAGGACTTGCAAGAGTTAAGTCATACATGATCAACCCTAGGATTTGTTAATCATGTTTACAGCCCGTAGGCAGACAGTAAGTAAATGTGCATCGAGCTAACAGGTGTTCGTCGGCTAAACGCCCCAAAAGAATAATTTTATAATAGAGTGAGCGAAATAAAACGGAAAACCAACTCGTAGCCCGGGTTCCTTCTAGTCGCCACCATTGGGCTGGAGGTTCGGTAGATCCTCGGGTGCTGCTCCGAAATCTGGCCACACAAAACCAGCTGGGTCAAACCCCAGAAAGAGCAAGTGCTACAAGGAGGCCACGAAATAAGAATAAAACTAGCACATCAGAACATAAGAAATTGGAAGAAAAGTACAAGTAATAAAAGTACAGCAGGACAATAAACGACTAGGGGCATAGAACCATTCCGGAAGCCAGGTTACAACCCGTAAACCAAACAAGGACCGGAGTTGTAACCCTTCGCCTGAATAGCACCTTGTCTCTACCCATTTATTGTTAAAGATAAGTAAACAATCATATTCAGGAGGACCAGGGTACAAAAACTAGACAAGACTTAGACAGGGCTAGATATCATCCATTCACAAGCGGCCAAGCAAATTCTACGGCTTACTACTTAACTAACTAAGGTTATCACAAGCCTAATTACTAACAAGATGCAAGTGAAAATTTCCCAGTCCCAAGCCCTGCAGACCATCCAGTTATCCTTCCATGGGTTGAGAGTATGGTTGGGTACATCGCCCAGAAGACGATATACCCTTAGGTGACTTAGAGGGTGCAACACATGACGGTGTGCTGGAAATGTGCTCTACTCGTCGGCAAGCTACAAGTCCAATTAAAGCGCCCAGATAACGAGATTGCCTGTGACTGGAAATTCTCTATGAACTATAGTTTGATCTAATCATTAGCCTAATCCAGACTCAGTGTAAATCCCTGACCGTGGGAACTAGGGAGTCACGTCCTAGACATGATGCAAGACAAGATAGGTGGATTCTACAAGCAAGCAAGCAAGAACACCCACGGTGTCAAGTTGGTTATACGAGTCGAGTTACAAGTTACAAGTTACAAGTTACAAGTTACAAGTTATAAGTTACAAGTTACAAGTCAAGTCAGTGCGCCGCCACGGGCCACTATCAAGTTATCAGGTTACAAGTCAAGAATACACCCCATCGGGTCATTTTCCAGAAAATTAGGAAGTACTAGGATCTTAAATCATAAAAAACACGAAAACCGTACTAGTCATATCAAATACGGAAAATCGTGCCAGGTCGTGTTGGGGTCAAGGTAGTCGTGCTGTGTGGAACAAGATCTCAAAACCTAATCCACAAAAGAGAAGCCAAGTCCAAGAAATAAAACCAAATCATCATGGGCCAGTGGGTTACGCATGGGTGGATGGCGCAGGAGATAGATGGCGTAGGGTTGAACTGCGCAGGGGTGGATGGCGCAGGAATGGTTGGCGCAGGAGATAGATAGCGCAGGGTTGAACTGTGTAGGGGTGGATAGTGCAGGAGATAGATGGTGCAGGGTTGAACTGCGCAGGGGTGGATGGTGCAGGAATGGTTGGCGCAGGAGATAGATGGCGCAGGGTTGAACTGCGCAGGGGTGGATGGCGCAGGAGATAGATGGCGCAGGGTTGAACTGCGCAGGGGTGGATGGCGCAGGAATGGTTGGCGCAGGGTTGAACTGCGCATGGGGCTGAGCGCAGTTCGCCAAGGGGCAAGCAGCGCGGTCGGCGCTGCGCTAAAGAGCGCAGGCAGAAAGGGGATGCGCAGTCCAGCACTGCGCTAAAGAGCGCAGGCTGCAGTCTTTGTCTCCAGGCCGAGAGCAAGCATCAAGAACACCAAAAATTCCATTCTTCATATCTTGGTCAAATCAAAGCCAAATCTAGATTTTTAAAGTTCTAACTTGAGTAAAATTGAATTCTCTTCCACATGGAAGCATCAAAACCCACAAAAACCCAACTAAAATAGATCAAAACCATATAAATCCGAAATTAGAAAAGACTCAGATCTGGAAGAAAGGAGACTCCAAATCATAAAATGTCAAGTTCTAATATTGATCTCCATGGCCTAATATAGCTAATGGACAAACAACATAGGGTTCTCATGTAGTGGCAAGGTGCACTTGCCTATGGGTGTTGGTGAGTTGTGTAGAGGAAGGAAGAAGAAGGAAATGGAGAAAATAAATGAAAGAGTTATGAGGAGAGAGAAAAAGTTGGTAGGGTTTTAATGAGGGTGGTTGTGTTGTGTTGAGGGTGAAGCAAAGGCTAAGGTGTTCCAAATGCATGTTGAACCAAACCAAACCAATCCTCCTCCACAAAATAAAACCAAGCCATGTCAAAAACCCATTTTACGAGAAAACCAAAATCTGCAAGCTGAGCCAAAATACAATTACAGGCCAGGATCTGAAAGAATAAAATACAGGTCCAAGATACATGCAGGCTTAACAAAATACGTGTTATGAGATATGGGTGTTTCAACATCACTGCACTCAAGTCATCGTCAACTGCTGCTGCAGCAAAGCGGCAGTACAAGAGGACCTGCAGTCCGTATTCCAACGACTGCAGCAGCCAAGACCTGTCCTGCAACAAAGCTCAGGAGATAAAGTGCTTCATATCGCCTCCTGCAATTCTGCTCGGAAGATCCCTACCGGCAAGGCAGGGAAGAAGATAAATGTTTCCAGCCCAGCGATCTCTACTAGCACGGCTAGGAAACTCACGTCCAAGCGGCTGTCCACAACCACCACCGGAGGAGTTAATCAGGGCACCCGCTCTAAGATGAAATCTTCAATACTTGGAGATTCGTCATCTACATCTCTGGGGGTAGCCGAAGCTGGGGACAGCACCCCTCCAAACGTCCACAACAATCCGATATTCCAAGAAGATACCCCAGGGGAAATAATTCCCCCCACAGATGCAGTGGATCTGGATGTCCCTGAGGACGTCCATGGGTCCCAAGACGAGGCAGCCTCCTATGCAGGGGGTAGCACTTCCTCTGAGTCCGAACCAGAGGAGAACATTCCTACATATCATGATGATTTCTCGGTGCAAGGGTATGATTCAGAGGGCACGTCCTCCACAGTTTCTTCCATCTCTCCTCATGTGATAACGGCGTTCATGACGAACAACGACCAAGACGGTCCCAGCGATCGCTAAAGCATCGACACTCTGGAGGCCATACTTCATACCTTGGTCAAGTCCGTGGACGAGATCAAAGCGGCCCTACCGGCTTTGTAAGGAAGGACGTCTGGCCAAACAAGCTTGGGTCCCACGGTCATTACAGACTCAAACTCAACTGTGCCAAATACGAGCAACAATCCTCCTACAATATTGACTCCCACCGCTGCAGATGAGGCCAGGGAGGCGAGACGAGAGGTCCAGGAGCTCCGGGCCATGTTTCACGCCCGAGAAACCTCCCAAGACCTTAGGATACGACAAATGTATCCTGCTGCATTGAGAGATGTCCCCTTTCCACCAAGATATAAACCATTCAACATCAATCCATATGATGGGAAGACATCTGCAAGCAGGTACATCACCTACTTTGAAGTCACAATCGACCATATGCCTCATGACGATGCCATCCTTACGCGGTTGTTCATTAGAGCATTGGAAGGGGTCGCCTTCGACTGGTACCGCAACTTGCCAGACAACTGCATCCATTCCTTCGCCGGCTTCAAAAATATGTTCCTTGAAAGGTTCTACTAGGTGGGGCAAGATATGACAATGTCCACCCTCATGGACGTTGTTCAAGGTGAGAAGAAGCTAACAAGGAACTACATTGAGCGGTTTCGCCAAACCGTGATGAAATTGCCCTCTGGCAATCCAAATTCTTCCTTGATTGAAATCTGCCAAAAGAGGCTGCTTCCCACAATCAGCCCCTGGATGGGCGAAAGTCAATTCAAGGACTGGAAGACTTTTATCATTAGCGCCACTAGTGCAGAAGACAAGTTGAAGAAAGCTCGCCAACTAGGATTGCACATCTCGGAATGAGAGGGCAAGGGCAAACAACCTAACGCCAACAACAACAACGGTGGTAATTTCTCCAATAATTGAGACAACAAGGGCAAACAGGCTATGGTGGCCGACACAGCCCCGAAGCCCAAACCGAAGCCGACAGAGAAGCAATGGCCACAGATGACCTACTCCTTCGAAGACAGCCATGTCAAGCCCATTCTTGACATGCTCATAAAAGGAGATCGAATTCAGCTCCCTCCTCCAAGGCGTGAACCTCGTCCTACAGAGATGGAGAGCCTAAAGTACTGCCACTACCACCGCTACGTCCACCACGCTGCACAAGACTGCTTCCAACTGAAGCGGTATATCCAGAACCTCATCAACTCTAAGGCCCTGGCCATTGATTTTGAGGAGGTGACCATGGCAGCCAACATGGTGTCAGTCCAATTCAACAGCTTTCCACCAACGAGGACACAAGACGGTGTAGTGCCCGTCCCCGAGGAAAAGATAGAGGTCGCTAATCTTCCACCTCCCCGAGACCAGGCTGCTGGTCTAGTGTCCCTCACCACATCACGAGGGGAGGTCATGTGGGTCCACCAGGACTTAGTATCTGAAGTAACCCAGCCAGCATCACCCTCTACTGGCAAGAAGAAGGGTAGAAAAGTCAAGTCATGTCGCACAATCTTGGCTGACATCGAAGAAGCGACAGCTGTCGTTACCCGATCCAGTACACAAAATCAACCCCCATCGGGTAACTCGGCTGAAGATCATCAGCCGGCGGCTGCTGATGCTCCAGGACCTTCTCAGCCTTCGACGACCGACAAGCCTAGGTCGAAGGACACTCGCTTTGACAAGCCGCTCCGAAGAGAGGCACCTCATGGGCTGGAGAGGCCCTACAACTTTGAAATCTTGGCCCAATTGGCCAACACACCGGCCAAGTTGTCATTATACGAGCTCTTGAGACTCTCCAAGGATGTTCGTGTCATCCTGAGTGATGTACTTCAAAATGCTGATGCTTATTTGGCTCAAGTCAAGCTCACAGGGGAGAGTTTGCCAGTTGATGCCCAAGACAGTGCTTGTACTGACGCAATGCCCAATATCGTGTTCACTCCGTAGGACATGCTTATCAAGACCAACTTGCACGATCGTCCTCTGTATTACACTGGATACGTCAGCGACATCAAGGTAGATTGGATGCACATTGATTCCAGCTCTTCGATAAGCATTATTCCGAAGAGCCTGCTTCACCATCTACGTATCCCTATGCATCGGCTGACTCCTACAAACACCGCCATCAGCGGCTTCAATTTCGGAAGAAGCTATTCCATCGGAAAGATTTGCCTGAAGTGCCAAATCGACGACCTTCAGTCGGAAGTAACCTGCTATGTCATCGACGCAGATACCTTCTACAACATTCTCCTGGGGCGTCCGTGGATACACGATTACATGATCGTGCCCTCCACGTTGCACCAGTACTTCAAGTACGTCGACAAGCACGGCTTCGTCAGAAAAGAATTCGCTGACATCGATCCCTTCAAAGGGGTCGAATCCTACTATTCGAATTCATGCTTGTACAAAAACTCGAAGAGCCACCTGATCAAGGAGGATGCTCAAGAGCTGACAGAGGAAATTTCGGGGCCAGAGGAACCCTTGAGAATCTATCTCCAACCCCGCAAACCAGGAATGACGGCACCTCTCACAGCCACTCTACGTAGAGAAACAACGAGTCTCCCGGTGCTCACTACACAGAAGGAGCAGATGATAATCCGACTACCAAGGTCTGGCCAAGCGCCAAGACCCACTATGGAGCCGTTGACAATCAGGTTGCCTAGAGCTGGTCAACAACAAACAAAAAAGTCCAATCCTTCTGTCAAGCCAATGACGATTTGTCTTTCCAAGATGAGTCGACAGCCGATCACGAAGTCAGGGGCTGCAAGTGAGCCAACAACTCCCCGTCTCGTACCAAACACTAAGCTGGGGGTCGCTAGCGTGCCAACAACTCCACGTTCAGCACCGCCAGTGGAGCCCCTGATGATTAAGCTGCCCAGGTCGTCCTCCCAGTCTTCATTGACACATGGGGTGGCCGAAGAAGAGTTAGAGTTGGCCAAGTATGTGGCTGCTCACATTGATGTTCCATCTGCAGATGATGTAATTCCACCAGAAAAGATACCTTACTTCATCAATAAAGAGTTATCTTTGAACTACATCGAGCTTAATAAGCTTTGTACAATGTATGCTATAGAACACAGTATAGGCACCCACCTACACACACAGGTGACCAATGTCTACACCGCAAACCAACTTACTCCCGTGGAAGACGCTTGCTTCATAGTCGAGGGAGAGGATCATCCAATCATCTTCGGTCAGAAGAATGATCCACAACCTTTCAGGGTAGAAGAAGTTGATCTCGAACCCGACACTGGGAGACTGCCCCTTTATCTGTATAGCTCCCGATCCAAGTACCTCATACAAAAATAGGGGTATGATCTAGAGACTACGCTAGGCTTAAACTACGGCACTGGTCGGCGGTTACCTTTACAGTTGCCAGTCCTGGCTGGGAAACCACAAGATTATTACAACAAGACCAGATGTGGGATAGGTTATGTTACACCTGCAACAACTCCTGAAAGCTCAGATGAGGAATGTGACTGGCATTCACAGTCAATCGGATCACCAATTTCTGATTCGGATGTCAGCATTGGGGACGTATTCAGGCAAGTTCTGTCTATCAATATGGCATTTGCTGATGCCTACGAAGAAGACGAAGACGTACCCAAACTTCTAGAGTTAGAACCTTGGGTCCAGTAATTAGATGCACAGTGGGAGAAACGCTTCGAACTTCGTGAACCTCCCCCTGAAGATGAGGTGATGCAAGTTGACCTCGACGATGAGTCCTCTCCAAAGCCAATCTTCGTCAGCAAAAGCCTGACAGACGAAGAACGGGAGGCACTTTTACAACTCGTCAGAGAGTAGATTGACGTGTTCGCCTGGAGCTATGAGGACATGCCAGGGCTAAACCCCGAAGTGGCACTTCATAAACTCAACATTCATCCGGATGTGAAGCCGGTCAAGCAACAGGAACGACTGTTCCATCCAGACATCATGAACTCTATCGAAGCTGAGGTCAATAAACTGATAGCCAGCGGCTTCATCCGGGAGGAGCAACATCCAGACTGGGTCGCTAACATAGTGCCAGTCCTCAAGAAGAATGGGAAGATTCAAATTTATATCGACCTCCGAAATCTAAATGAAGCATGTCCTAAAGATGAGTTCCCTCTTTCCATCACGGACATCATGATCGACAACACATGTGGCTTTGAACGCATGTCATTCATGGACGGCTTCTCAGGATACAACCAAATCAAGATATTTCCTGATGATGAGAAGCATAAATCATTCCAAATACCGATTGGTGTGTACTGCTACACAGTTATGCCCTTCGGTTTAAAGAATGCCGGTACCACATATCAAAGAGCCATGAGTGTCATCTTCAGAGATCATCTGCGTAAGACCGTGGAGTGTTATGTTGATGACATCGCTGTCAAAAGCCGCTCTAAGGGAGACCATCTGCAGGATCTGAGGACGGTATTCGACCTGATACGAGCGCACAACTTAAAGATGAATCCCACCAAATCCTTCTTGGGCGTATCTAGTGGGAAATTCCTGGGTTTTATCATTACTACCCAGGGAATTCGTATAGATCCAGAGAAGATGAAGGCAATCATGGAGATGGGTCCCCCAAAAAATCTTTATGAACTCCGAGGCCTTCAAGGGAGGCTGGCTTACATCAGGAGGTTCATCTCTAACCTCTCCGGACGATGTCAACCATTCACCCACCTCATGAAGAAGGACGTCTCATTCGTATAGGATGAAGAGTGCCAAAGTGCGTTCGACAACATCAAAGAATATCTGTCAAATCCTCCAATTCTGGTGGCTCCGGTTGCTGGAAAGACGTTCTTGCTTTATATACGAGCGATGGAGCATTCCTTCGGTGCTCTACTAGTACAAAACGTTGACGCGGGGCATGAACAAGCTATCTATTACCTCAGCCGAATGGTGATTGGGCCTGAGCATAGATACACTGTCGTAGAGAAGGAATGTCTTGCTCTGGTGTTCACTATACAGAAGATGCGACACTATGTTACAGGACAAACCATCCATATCATATCTCGAGTTAACCCCCTCAGGGTTCTCATGACCAAGCCAGGTGCACTCAACTCTCGCCTCGCTACCTGGGCGATATTATTGTCTCCCTACGACATGATCTTCGTTCCGCAAAAGGCTGTTAAAGGTCAAGCTCTGGCAGACTTTTTAGCAGCCCATCGAAGTTCGGAGTCAACCAAAATATATGAAGAGATTCCAGATGAGGTCGCCAATTCAAATATGGCCTCCGATGATTCTGTCTGGTGAATGTTCTTCGACGGTGCTTCAAGAACCGGGCCCAAGGGCAACATTGTCGCTGGGGTTGGAGTGGTACTAATTTCTTCCTCTGGCTTGGTGATCAACCGGATATATTCCCTTACAGAACCCTACTCGAACAACGTAGCTGAGTACAACGCCTTGGTTATTGGCCTCCGACTTGTAAAAGAATTGGGGATAGAGTACCTAGAGGCATATGGCGATTCACAATTAATCGTCAATCAGATCCGGGGTTCATATGAAGTTTGTCATGAAGAGATGATTCCCTATCATCGGGTAGAGATCGCCATCATTACGTCTCTAAAAGGATTCTTCGTAGAACATGTTCCGAGACTCCGGAACATTGAAGCCGACGCCTTAGCAGGACTGGCTGCTTCCCTGGCGATCCTAAAATATACTTATCATTTGGTGGACGTAATAGGCCATGAGTTGGTCTATCCCAAGAACACCGTCCAATTTATTGAGAGTCATTCTGCCATGACGGTCGACGAGACACAAGACTGGAGGCTCCCGTTTATTAACTTTGCAGTTTATTGTATCTTGCCGGAGAACCCGAAAGAGGCCACCTCTATCAGAAGAGATTCTTTCAGATTCTTCTACGATACAGAAACAAAGATACTGTATCGGCGATCATATGACGGATTACTGCTTTAATGTCTGTCCAATACAGAAGCCAAATAAGCTGTACGTGAAGCACATGATGTCGTCTGCAGGTCCCATCAGTCTGGCCCAAAATTGTAAGATCGTCTTCGCCGGATGGGTTACTACTGACCTACGATGGTGGCAGACGCGATAGACTATGCAAGAAAATGCAAAGCCTGTCAGGTTTACGCAGATTTCATACACCAACCATCTAAATTCCTACACCCAATGGTGGCATCCTGTCCATTTGAGGCATGGAGAATGGATATCATTGGTCCAATCACTCTACCTTCGTCTAGAGGACACCGCTTAATATTGGCGATTACGGATTACTTCTCCAAGTGGGCGGAAGCTGTCCCGCTTGTAGAGGTAAAGACATCAAATGTGATCAGCTTCCTCAAGTATCACGTCATCTATCGCTTCAGACTGCCTCGAAGGATCATCCACGACAACGGTCAGAAGTTCGCAAGTCACGCCTTCTATCGGTTTTGAGACAAACACCGAATCCAGAATGTTACTTCAATACCGTACAATCCGGCAACAAATGGGTTGGCAAAAGCATTTAACAAAAACCATAATCAAGCTGCTCAAGAAGTTCGTATCTTCCAACAAACACAACTGGAATAAAAAGCTTGGCGAATGCTTATGGGCGTACCGTACTACAGTCCGAACAACCATCGAGAACACACCATTCTCTCTGGTGTATGGGAGTGAGGCATTTCTCCCCTTGGATACTCAAATCCCCTCGCTCCGTGTTGCCCTCACCTATCAATTGACGATGGATGATAATTACCATCGCCGGCTACAAGAGTTGGAGGCCTTAGATGAGAAGCGCTTGTTAGCTCAACAACGAATCGAGCTGTATCAAGCCCGCATCTCCGGAGCCTTCAATAAGAAGTTTAAACTCAGAACATTTCAAGTGGGCGATCTCGTTCTGGCAGTTCGGAGGCTGATGTTATGACTCACAAAACCGTCGGCAAATTTTGACCAAAGTGGGAGGGCCCATTTGTCATCGAGGCTGTATTCTCCAATGGTGCATACCGCCGCGCAAAACAAAACGGATACTTGCTCATGTTGCCTGTCAACGGCAAGTTTCTGAAGAAGTATTATGTCTAAACGACATCCTCTGAATCAACTAGACTGTTAAGTTATGTGCCCCCAAGTACCGTTGAACTTACACTTTGGTCATCCCAAATGAACCTATATCGCATCTTCTGGGTAGTAAGTCATGTATGATCATACATCTGAACTTTTCTCCTAAAAGAGCTCCTTTCTCATGATCTGCTACCCGCACTTTCAGTGCATAAAAAGGGTAACAGATCCACAAATTTCCCGAAACAGCCACGCCGATGTCACCTCTGAGTTGTTTCACTTCCATCAAAAACAAACCACCTCTTACATAGAACCACTACTAAAATCTGCTCATATAGCGACGTATATTAGCGACGGATGCTTGTGGCGTCGCCAAACATTGAAATATAGCGACGCCACGAAGGAAACGTCGTAAAACGTCGCTGACTAGCGACGTTCTGCGACAGAAGACTAAAAACGTCGCTGAATAGCGACGTTTTGTGACGTAACTTACTTAACGTCGCCATTTTGGCGACGTTTAGCGACGGCTAATAAGGACGTCGCTAACTCTTTTATAATTAGGGCAGAGAGTTCAGTCGAACGAAAATTTTCGAACGAAAATTTTTTTCCCCCCTCGACCCGATTTCCTCCTCCGGCGAATCCCTCCCCCCTCCCCCCCGACGACTCCACCGTCCCCCCTCCCCCCCGACGAGTCCCCTCCTCTCCCCGACGACTTCCCCCCTTCTCCACCGGCGAATCCCTCTCCCCGACGACTTCCCCCCTTCTCCACCGGCGAATCCCTCTCCCCGACGACCCCCCCTCCCGTCGAGCTCCTCCTCCTCGAGCTCAGGTAAACCCTAAGCTCCCCCTCCTCCTCCTCCTCTCCCACGGACACACACACACACGGACACACACACGAACACACACACGGACACACGTACACACACAGACACACGTACACACACAGACACATGGTTTTGTTAGATAGATCTGAGTTTTGTTCAGTCTTTAAGCCTTTTTAATGCATTTGTTTAGTTCCTCCTTGATCATTCATGTAAACCTTATGTTATTGGATATATATAGGCTATTATGGTTACATGAGGATGTGAGTTATAGGTTAGAGGTTGAATTGGGGCTGAGTTAGCCTTGAAGTCATGGGTTGAGAGTTGAGAGGTTGGAGTATGGAGTTAGGAGTGAATGTGAGGGATAAGTTTATATGTAAGGTATGAATTATATATATATATGATGTTTTGAATACATGTGATTGGTAGTCCAAGTTATTATAGGATTTTGGTTTATAGCTTGTATATAGGCTCTTGTATATATAGTTTACCCAATTAGGATTGTTTCTAGGGTAACATATAAGGCTATGTTGGTTAGGCCTAATTAGACTTTAGTTGACTAGCCCAAGACCTAGAATGCCTTGGTATTGAACCTAATAGGCTATGTTTGACCAATAGTTGACTTTAGTCTAGATGAGGCTAACCTAGACTAGTTTGACCTTGTTTGACCAAACTAGACTAAGGTTGACCTAGTTTGACTGTTAGAGTTGACTAGAGTTGACCAAGTTTGACTTTGACCTAGATTGACAAAGGGTCGATATTGGGTATTAATTTAAAAAGTTTTACTTGTCTTGACAAACTGAGTTAAGTAACTCTTGTAGACCCAAAGGGTCGATATTGGACAGTTGGTGTCGTGTACTCCTACAAGTACAATTATACCTCACCAATAATCTCAGTTTTCTCTAAACTGTCGCTCTCTACTGACCTCTATCTAAATTGCGCACCCATATCTAAACTGCCTTAATATTCATTCACTGACTGCAATGTGCATCTATCTATCTTACAGAATTATCCTCAATTGGATATGGATATGAATTACTACTTACGAAATAAACTGCCTTAATATTCATTCATTTTACTAGATTGTTGATCGAGTTGACCAATAGTTGACTTTGACCTTGATTGGCCTAGGAATCATATAGAATTGCATGTATACTTCTTTTATTTTATATTGACTTCCATGATATGACAGCTCCTCAAAAAAAAGAATCCTCTACTAGACATCGCACTCTCCTTTTCAGAACATCAACTAGTATTACTACCTTGATGTATATATAAAGTATGCATGTATAATAGTAGGTAATGATATGCAAAACTGAAAAGATAAATGCAATGCATGAATGAATGGATGAAAAGATAAATGCAATCCATCGGAAAAGCTTTGACACTTGCATATCATTCACTACCTTGATGTATCTATCTTACAGAATTATGGAGCTGAATTACTATCTGCGGAATCGTACTTGGATGTACAACCGTCATCCTGATGACATGTGCGGTGTGCGGGATGAATTCATAGAGGGTGTACACCAGTTCCTGCAGTTTGCCAAGGCGTTCCCTCAGTACATGGACGGTACCAAAATTAAGTGTCCGTGTGTGAGATGTCGTAACTTTAAATATCATCCAGAAGTGGATGTCACGTATCATTTGTACTCGAAGGGTTTCACGCCGAATTACTATCAGTGGAGCGAGCACGGAGAACTTGTGTCTTTAGCATCGGAGTACGAGCCTTATGTTGATGTCCACAACAACGCTCCTTACGACGATGGGTTGGTGAACATGGTTTTTGACGCGGCCGGGCCTAGTTTCGATCCGGATGATCATGATGCACCTGAGGAGGCACCGAACCCCGATGCTGCACAGTTCATGGAGTTGCTGGAGAATGCAAGGACTCCATTATATCCTGGTTGTGAGGATCATTCACCGTTGGAGGTGGTTACAAGATTGTTGAGCATCAAGTCCGATTTTAACATGTCGCAAGATTGCTACAACCGTATTATGGAGTTGCTTATAGAAATATTGCCTGAGGGTGCGAAGTTGCCTAAAGACTTTTACCGGTCTAAGAGGATGGTTAGATCGCTCTGGATGGGATATGAAAAAATCGATGCCTGTCGCAACGGGTGCATGTTGTACTACAAAGACGACAAGGATGAAGACGCCTGCAGATTTTGTGGTGTCGATCGCTACAAGGCCTGTGGTAGAGGAAAGTCTGTCGGTACCAGGAAGCCTACCTCTTCGATGCACTACTTGCCGTTGACGCCGCGTTTGCAGCGGTTGTTTATGGTGAAGGAAACTGCAGAAAACATGAGTTGGCATAAGCGGGAACATACCGAAGGAGTGTTGGATCACCCATCTGATGGAGAAGCATGGAAGCACTTTGATCGAGAGTATCCAGATTTTGCTTCTGATCCGCGTAATGTTAGATTGGGTCTCTGCTCTGACGGTTTTACCCCATTCGGACTTTCAGGATCCCAGTATTCGTGTTGGCCTGTGATCGTCACCCCGTATAATCTACCGCCTTGGATGTGCATGAAGACTCCATATATGTTCCTCACCGTTATTATCCCAGGTCCGAACAATCCGAAAAGGAACATTGATGTTTATTTACAACCATTGATTGATGAGTTGAATCAGCTGTGGGAAGTAGGTTCCAACACGTACGATGTATCTAGAAAACAAAATTTCCAGATGCGGGCAGCACTTATGTGGACCATCAACGACTTTCCGGCCTATGGAATGTTATCTGGATGGAGCACGCATGGTCGTCTTTCATGTCCGTGTTGCATGGACGACACTAAGGCTTTCCGTTTGAAACACGGAGGCAAACCGTGCTTCTTCGATTGTCATCGACGATTCCTGCCGAAGGATCATCCGTACCGGAGGAACAAGAATGCTTTTCGTGCTGGCGTTGTGGAGAAGGGTGATCCACCGACAAGGTGGTGCGGAGCCACGATATGGGAGGAGGTTAGAGATTTACCAAGTGCTATTGAGCAGCCTGCTACGGGCTACAAGTGTGACGGATTTGGTCGCACTCATAACTGGACGAAGAGGAGTATATTCTGGGATCTGCCATACTGGAGCACCAATCTGATTAGACATAACCTTGATGTCATGCATATTGAGAAGAATGTGTTTGACAACATAATTAATACTGTAATGGACGTAAAGGGGAAGACGAAAGACAATCCTAAGGCTAGATTGGACTTGAAAGAAATATGTAGACGTCCTGCATTGCATTTGATAGAGGACGGGAATGGAAAGTTGAAGCAGCCTAAGGCAATTTTCTCACTGGAGAAGGAGGATAAAGTGAGGCTTTGTAGGTGGATTCAAGGTCTGAAATTTCCAGATGGGTATGTTTCAAACTTGAGAAGATGCGTCGACCTCAAGGAGAACAAACTGACAGGTATGAAGAGCCATGATTGTCACGTATTCATGGAGCGGTTAATTCCGATTGCATTTCGGGAATTCTTACCGCAGGCAGTTTGGGATCCATTGACGGAGCTTAGCATATTCTTCAGGGACCTTTGTTCTAAGAAATTGCTCGTTGATCGTCTAGAAAAGCAAGAGAAGGACATTGCGGTAACACTGTGCAAGCTAGAGAGGGTGTTTCCTCCTGGATTCTTCGACTCTATGGAGCATTTGCCGATTCATCTTTCCTACGAGGCACGTGTTGGTGGACCCGTCGAATATCGATGGATGTACCCGTTCGAGCGACATTTGAATCACCTAAAAAGAAAGGTAAAAAATAAGGCTCGGGTCGAGGGTTCTATTTGTGAAGCCTATATTCTCGAGGAGATTACAAATTTCTGCTCCTCCTATTTCAAACCTCATGTTGCTACGAATAGAACGAGGGCTCCGAGAAACGACGACGGATATCAAGAATTTAATGATGGAATACTGAAAGTATTCAATGCGTCCGGAAAGCCTTCGGGAAAAATGAAGAAGAGATATTTGAATGACGAAGAGCTAAGGGCTGCTCAGTTGTATGTATTACTCAATTGCGACGAGGATGAAGTGGAGAAGCTAGAAGGGTAAGTAAGGAATGATGAGTTTACGTCATCTCAATGTAATAGTATAAGCTAATATTATTGTACTAATCGTTCTAATGCTTCGTTGTTTTCCAGCACATATAATGATGAGTTGAGGCTGGTTAGACCCTACCTAACAGACGAAGCATTAGAACAAGAAATGAGACGTCATTTTCCTTCTTGGTTGAGCGAATATGTAAGCAGTTCGGTAATATTTACTGGCCTCTTCTAATGCAACTGCGCAATAAATAACTTATTATCTCTTCTTTGATATTCAGGTCGATCGTCTAATTTCACCCGAGATTGAATTAATTAGAACTCTTGCCAAGGGACCAATTACTTTTGTTAAAACATGGCCAAGTTATTGTGTCAATGGCTTTCGGTTCAAGTCGACAAATGCTCCGATCAGAGACAGCTTCCTGGATCTTGATTCCACGAAGAACAGTTGTTTGTGTATCAAGTCTTCGAACTACAAAGACGTCGATCCAGGAAATGATTTCTTTGGCATCTTGCGAGAGATTGTGGAGTTGTCATATAATTATGGCAGAGAACCTGCAAATATCGTGTTGTTCAAGTGTGAATGGTTCGATCCGATTGAAAATCAAGGCTGGAAAATTGACAAGCATGGTCTTGTGGATATAAACTACAAGCGTAGATATCAAGGCTACGAACCGTTTGTCCTAGCAACTCAGGCTCAGCTCGTGTATTTTACAGCTTATCCGAGACGGGGAGCAACGAAGTCTGACTGGTGGGCAGTATGCAAGACTAAAGCTAGAGATACTTTTGATGTTGATGAAAAAGCTTACCAGGAGGACGAGCTACCTCCTGTAACCAATATTGTCGATGTGGACTCCACGGAAGTTACGCATTACACGACACATAATGTAGAAGATGTAGAATTATCCGAAGAGGAAGGCGAAGCCGACGAAGGTGAAGACGAAAGTGAAGATGAGGAGGAAGAGGAAGATGAGGTCGAGGAAGACGAACAAGATGATTATTCTGAAGATGATTGAGAGAGATATTATCTGGACTTAGATGTTTATTGTAGAATGTATCATCATATGTTACCTTGGTTATTATCTTTGTTGTACTGTCATATTTCTAGTCTCTATTATTTGTTGTACTGTCATATTTCTAGTCTCTATTATTTGTTGTACTGTCATATTTCTAGTCTCTATTATATCTTGTACTATCATATGCTGTTATCAGGTATGGCAGGTCGTCGCGGACATTTGCGAGGGCCACGAGGAGGTCGGGATCATCCGGTACTTCCTACAGGTACTGCTAGGGGACGGAGTTTGCCTTCGGTACCTCCTATTGGTACCGGCTCTGGATCCTCGTCGCCGATTACTCCTCCATATCGGACAGTAGCTGGGCCGGTTGGGACGACGTCACGTGGCATATCTCCTGGGACGAGTAGTTCCAGACCTGTTGAGAGGGCTCCCCCGTCTAGCGTTCCTGATGTTGATACGACGATGGAGACGGATGAGCAGATGGCCGAGGAGGATGCGCCGACGGCCGACCAGCATCATGAAGATGATGCGTGCGCACCTCCGGAGGAGGGGAGGACGGAGATCTGGGCCGACGGTACAAAGTAGGTATTTTGGTTTATTATTATTTTTCTTCTGTTTTTATCATAAATTAACTTTTTTCATGAATATAATATGTATGTATAGATATCGTCCTTCAGGGGTACAGAGACGCCTAGGCGATATGCTGAGGCATAATTATGGTGGTCCCTGGATTAACTACTCTGATGCTCCAGACGAAAGGAAGAACTTCTGGTTTACGCGCTTCAAGGTTAAAATAGATTTGTTTTTAACATGAATCATTTAATTTATGCATATTATATATAACTAATAAATATTTGGTTTCGTACTGTTCTAGGATATGTTTTACTATCCGCCGCACCGGGCCGAGCAGATCGAGGGGATGTTTCCTTCCGTCGCTGCCAAGCTGATCCGCGACTCTATCAACGATCAGAAGGATCGTGATCGTGCCGGAAAGCCGATCCAAGGTTGGATCACCCCTGATCAATGGAATGCGATGAAGGCTCGATTCGAGGAGCCAAAGTACAAGGAGAAGTCGGAGAAGGCCAAGGCGGCTAGGCAACATGCCTCGAAGTGGTGCGGTGGGTCGATTCCGATGACGGAACATTTCCGTCGTCTGGTATGTCTTTCTCTTTTAGAAATATTATTTTAATGCAAATCCGATAAATTATTACTAAGATAATATATTTAATTACAGGTAAGGAAGGTCGGTAACGCCGACATGGTGACCGTCTTCCTGGCCACCCATCGGAAGGGCGGAGTCCTTATTGACGAGAGGGCCGAGCAGACCTATGTAAGTATTACAATACGTTATCTTAATTTAATACTTCGTGTCCATTTTAATATAACTTAGTAAATATGATGCAAATAAATATTCATGAAGTTAGTAAAAATAAGTACATTAATTATAAATTAGAAATCATAGAGTACTATCCATACTTTCTAGGCCGAGTATAAGAGGCTGCGGGAACGGGCGGCTGCTAGTGCACCTGATGCAGGAGAGGCCGGTACTTCCTCGCAGCCCACTCAAGCTCCGTCGGAGGACGAGCTGTGGATGACCGCCGCTGGTGGCCTCCGTAGGGGTACGTACTACGGTACGGGATCCTATGGCGCCCTAGTTGCGACCCAGTCCTCTAGGACATCTCCTGCTAGTGTGCATGGTCCACAGCCGTCCCAGGAGTCTGCCCGAGTCCACCAGATGATGGAGTCTCTCCGTGACGACCTGCTACGACGGATCGAGCAGCAGTCTCAGCATCCTACGGACGATCCTGCGCTGCTAGCACGATTGGATGCGCTCGACCGCGGCATTATAGACCTCAGGGAGACGACTGAGAGGACAGAGCGCGCCGTTGGAGGGTTAGAGCGCACGGTGACGGAGTTGCAGACAGGACAGGTGACCATGGCCGAGACGGTGAGAAAGGCGCAGGATTCGATGGTCCAGAGCACTGGTAGAATGTTATCTATCATGGATTCATACAACCAGCGACTTACAGCGTTGGAGCATGCTGGTACTCTGGGTGCGCCTTCATCGTCGTCGACTCCGCCGCCTCCACCGCCTTCTTCTTCGACACCGACTCCACCGACGTCACAGCCTGGCGCTCCATCTGTATCGATTTCACTTGCGGAGTATGAGGAGTTTTTACGCCTTCGTCGCGGCGGTGCCCCTCCTGCACCAGATCACTAGTAGTCCTAGTTAGGACTTTTATTTGTGTTTGTATCATCTTATGTTTGTGACTTATGATTGGATGTTTGTATTGGATGTTAGTTGTGTATTGGATGTTTGTGACTTATGATTGGATATTTGTGACTTATGATTGGATGTTTGTATTGGATGTTTGTATTGGAATTGTGAGTGGGGGTTTCAATGCGCTGTGATTTGGAATTGTGAGTGGGGATTTGAATGTGTACCTATATGTGTTTTATAGAATTGTGAGTGGTAATATAGAATCTGTGTTTTATTTTTTTTTATTTTTTTTACAACTTTAGCGACGTTTAGCGACGCTTACTGACGTTTAGCGACGTCGTTTTCCGACGTTTACCGACGACAAGCTGCAAATAATATATGTTTGCGACGTTTTACCGACATTTACCGACGACTAACTGCAAAAGAGTACAGCTCTCCGACGTATTTACCGACGTCTAGCGACACTAGCTGCAAAAATGTACAGGACCATTACCGACGTCTAGCGACGAAACTCACGTCGCTATATTACCGACGAAACGACGCTAGACGTCGGTAACTATTCCAGGTTTTACCGACGTGTGGCGACTACGTATACGTCGCTAATATACCGACGGAACGACGATAAACGTCGATAACTCACCGACGTACTCGTACGTCGCTGAATGTCGGTAATTGCGACGTTCAGCGACGTTTTCGTGATCACCGACTAAGGAAACGGCGACAAAAGCTAAACGTCGGTAAATACGTCGGTGATACAGATTAGCGACGGAATTTCCTATTTTTCCGACGTTTTTGGGCGTCGCTAAAACCACTTATTTTGGTAGTGAACTTCCACGTCCATATTACCTCTGAGTTGTTCTCTGTACCCTTCATAGAGTCCACTCCTACCACGTCCTCATTACCTCTGAGTAGGAAGACTCCATTGAATAAACCCTCATACTTACCACGTCCTCATTACCTCTGAGTAAGTATGTTGGCTCTCTCTCGACTTATTATCCGTATCCAAAACCAAGGTACGCAAAGGATAATAGGCCCACAATTATCCTCAATTGACCACAAATGTCCACAGTTGACCACAAGTGTCTGTTGTTGACCATAAATGCTGTGCTAGATCTCCTAGTACATGTGCGTCTTTTCTCATTATCATACGCCTTCGGAGCCCAGCTGTTCCATGGCATTCTTTCGTCCAATACCAAGAACTTCCACGTCCGTCTCACCATGGAATCGTTCTAGGTATCTCTATCAAACCTATTATCCGTACCTACAACCAAGGTATGCCAAGGGTAATTGGTCCACAAAAAGTCCCCAAGTGGGGCAAATATCACGAATACCAAAGATACAGTACAAGCACAATAGATGATGGATGATGAAAACATAGTCATTTATTGAATAGCAAAAGTACTACATATTCGGGGACCATGTCCCTATCAAAACGAAGCAAAATGACAAAGAAAGAAAGAAAAAAGGCCGACTATAGCTCGGCTACACATAATTCTCTGAGACGGTCCCTCAGCACGGCGGTCGACCGCTCAAATCGCAGATATGCCTGGCGCTCGGCCTCCTTAGTCAACTACTCCAAATCCTCCAGATGCGCGTGCGCCTGCCAGCCATCTTCAAGCCGTTTCAGAGTACGCTCCAAGCCAGCTGTAGTTCGGGTGACATTGTCGGCCTCCTGAACAATTAGCTCTTTATCCGCACGGGAGGCCTCGAGCTCAGATTCCAAGAAAGCCAGCTTCCTCTGGAGCTCGAGGATCTGCTCCCTCGTATCAATTATTTTGCGAGAGGCGGTCGCTTCCCGAGCCATACAATCCTCGCTCCTGCGGCTCAGCTGATCATACTGGAGAGGCAGACCATCGAGGCCCTTCATTATAACCGGCTTAGACGCATCTCGTGCAACCCTTATCTTCTCCAGGATAGTGATGAGGAAAGCCCGCTCCTGATCTATCGCTGAAGACAGATCAACTTGCCACAGTACTTGAAACTGGGCCACAAGTTGATCCGCCTCTAGCAATTTGGGCTCCAGCAGCTCAACTATCCCCACCCCACCAGGAAGGGTTCTAAGAATTTCAATCTGGCCACGAGCGCATTGACGGGCCAGGGCAAAAAAGATCCCCCTCTCCACAGAGGCTTTGACTCCTCACCTCAGGTGACAGTAGAAACTGTCAACCACATCCCTTGACGATTCATCCAGGACTTCCGAAGAAGACGGCATCAAAGGG
Organism: Iris pallida; assembly: GCA_029216955.1. Lineage (NCBI taxonomy): Eukaryota > Viridiplantae > Streptophyta > Magnoliopsida > Asparagales > Iridaceae > Iris > Iris pallida. Next base: position 25,010,337 of record JANAVB010004800.1, read on the forward strand.
AGAGTGGCTGGCAGAATCGAAGAAGATGCAACGGAACCTGATGCCCCTGCCACGAGGGAAACAAATTCCTAGCGAAAGGATGCTTGAATAGTGGCCAATTCTTCTTTCGTAGCCCCGAAGAATCTGGAGACTCGGCAGAGCAGAAAGGTCGACCTCCGGAGCCACATGAACATGGGAGGATGCAGGGACCATGTCTTTCCGCCCCGACAGTTTTGCTTCTCGCTCTTCCGAACTCGATTCAGCGGGAGGTCCCTCAACGTAAGCTGGTGGGGGATGAGGCATGCTCTCTTCCACCAGGTCCCCTCTAGTAAACTCTCTCCTGCTAATGTCCATCATTGGCAGTGAAGGAGCAGGACCTGTGTGTCTGAAGCAACCATCAATCAGCTTAATCCGAAGGATGTGATGATAGAGCAAGTAAACCTCCTTACTAGTCAAGACTTGGCTTATCTTACCAGGAGGGACTTGCTGAGGCTGAGGTTCGCTCACAGTGTCACGACCCGCACCCTAGAGTTAGGGCACGAGAACGTAACAACGCCCAGCCTACGCCGCAGTGTCGGCGGTAGAACGCTGTCCTAGGTCTCATTGCATCTAACAATATAAGACTAAACAGTTTATACTCCCCGAATGGGGGTGACATAGCAGATACAACTCAATCACATCTAAGGTAGAGCATGATAAGAATAGATAAAATATGAAATCCAAAATAAATACAGGAGATAGAAGTCTAAGTGTCTAAGATACACGAACCCAGAAGTACATCTCAAAACTCAATAAAGATACAGTAATCCACAAAGTAAATACAACTCCAGACAAAAAGAAATAACTACCTAAACAACCTCTAATGTGTCTCCTCTAGGCTAGCAGGCACCTCCAGGCTATCTGTAAAATTTATCAACAGGTCCAGTCAGGACTGGAGCGAGCACAGTACATCTCAACATATCATAGCAGGTTAGAAAACATATAACATGCAGTAAAGTAAGATACGAGTACTGAAGAAATACGGTATGTAAACAGGAAGAGAACTGTAATGTAAATATCTACTATACATAGAGAACTAACAGTGGCTAGTGAGTCAGAGTACGAGATAGCACATGTGAACAGGACAGATTTGCACAGGATGTCGAGGAATTGTTCACACGACTACTAGCACTCCCCCGTATCCCCAATCAATACACAAGGATCTAAACAGGTTATGTTATTGCACAGGATATCACATGGGGGCCCATATAGGGTGCACATGATAGTATACATGGGGCTCCGTGAACATGAGAGTACAAGATTCACATGAGTGCACATGTAATGAAAGCACAGGAGTACATGATGTAAGTGAAACGCACAAGCACAATGTACCCGATGCTCCCGAGGGGGATAACATCGCATGTAGAGATCCATATAGTACCAATCCGTGTGACCAACGTGACAGTACAAGTAAAGTAATCTACTGCAGGTAATAATTCTAAGCAGGATATGAAATGATCAGAGAATGTACTCGCCTCGATAACCTGAACAGCTGATAAGTAAAGGGGGTCCCACTGAAGCCACAGAATCCTATTTAAAGCAACACAGGTTACAAGATGTTTAAGTTGTAATAAATGAATCTCTAAAATCAATCTATATTATTCTAGGTTCTTCTAAGCCAAATTAACTCTAGGTCAACTCCGGTCAATAATCTAGTCAAACTAGGTCAAGCGTTGACTTACAGTTGACTTTGGGTCAACTGGTCAACTCTGGTCAAACTGGGTCAATTCTAGTCTAATATAAAGTGTACTTCGTTATTTGTACGTTGAAACTTACGACGCGTAAATCGAGATGAGAAGATTATCGGTAAGGCTGATAATCTTATTATAGTGATCCACGTATCCAACTTGTCAATTTCAGCGATGTGAGATCACTGGAATTGGCTGATCTCAGTTTCGTTGTACTAATCCCGAAATACGAACATTATATGAATTAATTATTAATTAATTATAAAAAGGTTAAACTTAGAGAAATTATCAACAAACATTGTCGGACGATGAATTGAACATCGCCAACGTGTCCAGAATGGTCAAATTAGCTAGAATAGCCTACCCAACGGTCCAATTTGGACACAAGGGCAAAAAGGTAATTTCGGGTCAAAACGGTGTCCGTGTCGGAGCCGTTTTGCACCGAAAAACGTGCAAGAAAACAAGTCTATAAAATATAGCAAATTATATGTCCACACAACCAGAATGACGATACGAACCCAACGGTATCTCCAGAATTGGATTCCGTTGACCCGATCTCAATTTGGCCCGTTGACTAGAACTTGGGATTCCGGTTTGCACGAAAATGTGTGCCGGAGCCAAAGTTCTCAAAACTTAGCAAACTACCTGTCAACGAGTCCAGAATGATGATACGAACTCAACGGTATCTCCGGAATTGGATTCCGATGAGCCGATCTCAAAATGACCCGTTGACCCGGATATTGGTATCCAACTTGCACCGAAATGCGTGCCAGACCCAATGTCCACCAAAACCTAGCAAATTATATGTCAACGAGTCCAGAATGACGATACGAACTCAACGGTATATCCGGAATTGGATTCCAATGAGCCGGCGTCAAAAAGTCTCGTTGACCCAGAATGTGGGACCCGTTTTGCACCGAAATACGTGCCCGGGCCCACGTTCTCCAAATCTAACAAATTTTATATGAAAACATGCCAGAACGATGCCACAAGTCTAATGGTGGTGTCAGAAATGAAATCTGGAGTCCCGTGTTCAAAAATAGAATTTTACAAGTTGGAAATTACGAATTCGGACGGCCAACTTTGGCGTCGAATTCAACCAATCAAACAAGCTCACAATGAAACGAAACTGAAGGGGCAGCAAGAGGGTTACACCAGCTTCGCACTGGAACTGGTAGCACGCCAAACGGAGTTGTGGTGGAGGAGATACAAGCTGACGAAGTTGGTCCCGCAAAACTGTCCAAATTTAATACAATTTAAACGGTCAACTTGGTGGCCGGTTTTGATGTATCAAACGATAAAATTAACGGACGAAAATTGACAGGGATGAAGGTGGATATACCGAGATTGCGACGGAGCGAAGAAATCGCCGATCCAACGGTCGGATCTCCGGGAAAACGCGCGCGAAGTCGCTGCGATGGAGTGCCAAAACGGACTCAATCTCGCGCGCGTCACGACGGGATGTCGTTCAAAACGCACGAATCGCCTCGACGGCGCATCCCAGAGGACGGTGGCCGTCAGGGACAGGCTCGCCTGACCTCGGCGCACGGCCAGGGGCCCACGGCGGCCCACACGGCGGCGTGGCGGCGCGCGACGGCGGCCCACGCGCGCGCGTGCGTATGCGCCTGTGCGCCACGAGCTGCTGCTGCCGCTGTGCATGGGCTGTGCGGTGGCGCCTGGGCTCGGCCTTGCCCGGCAACGGCAGCGAGAGGGTGAGGCCGCGAGGGTGGTGGCTTGCGCAGCTGCGAGGGTGGCGCGCAACCGTGCGGCCAGCGGCGAGGTGGTAGCGGTTGCCATGGTGTTGGTGGTAGAGGTTGATGGTGGTGAAAAGGAGGAAGAGACTGTGGGGTGGTCGGCCGACGGCCTAGGGAGGAGGAGGAAGTCGGAAGGAATGGAGGATGTGAGGTCGGGGCCATGGCGGCTGGTGTGGAGCTCGGGTTGTGCATGGAGTAGGGGTGCTGTCGGTTTTGTGAAGTGTAGTAGTTGGTATTAATAAATAAAGGAGAGAGAGAAAAAGGATAAGTCATGAATTAAAGAGAGAGAGAGAAAGAGAAAAGGTGAAAAGTTTATCCCCTTGTGAAAGTTAGGGCCGGCACCCTATGGGAGGAGGCTGCTATGAATGTGAGGGGAAAAGTATGGTGAGGATTGATTTAAATAATCAAATGGCTAGGATTCATTAGAGAGAAATAGTTATTCCAATGGGAATTTAAACAATAGGAATTCCAATAAATAATAAATAAAATGTAGAATGAGTACTAATATTTTTGGACGAGAAAAATATGAGGGCGTCACGGTGGAGAGCAACACAAGGCTGGACGGGACTTAGTGGAGCCGGATTGGATCGAAACTGGACATTGTGCAAAAATCGAATTAAAAATAGGCGTCGATGATCATGGAGAAATAAGTAGCACATGGAGATTCCAATAAATGGGACACAAGTGGCGGACGGATAGTAGGCTCAATGTGGGCCATGTCCATAGTTGGGGCTGTCAGGTTTTGGTCGACAGGGGACCCACAAATCAAGTTGGAAAATGAATGTGACGCCGTGGCGTAAAATAAAATCGGGTCACGTGTCGGGAAAGTTATGTGAATCAAATGGAGCTCAAAATGACGTGTCTGAGGGGGACACAAGGGTCATGGGTGACGAGCGTCTCGAGTAGATCATCAATGAGGAGTTGGTTTCAAGAAACTGACTGGTCTTGCGTTCCCAATTTAAATGTCATGGTAACGCGCTGAAAATGATCAAGGAAAAGAGTGGGAAAATCAATTACTGATCGAACGGTCTAATTCGATCCGAAGTTCAGCGAAGCAGAAAGAGTACAAGGGAACAAGTTTGGATGGGACACTATATACCGTCATGAAGGTAATCGTGTCCACTCCAAAACTCGTGAAGAAGATTTCCAGAGTTGAACATCCCTGATACTCCAAATATCAAAGGCATGGGAAAGTACACTTAAGGAAAAATACAGAATAAATTATTTATCGAAATTAAAAAAATCAATCAGGAAATAAATAAAATAAAAAAAACAACCCGAAATTCAGGGTGCTCACATCCTACCCACCTTATAAAAATTTTGTCCTCGAAATTAAAATATCCCTACTCCTTCTAGGTCAAACCCCCAAAAATCAAAGTCCCAGAACTTGAACAAATCATACCACTAAATAAAAGAACGGCATACAGGGTCATGGCATACGGTGACAGTGAAGTCTCATCTAGGTTCACTAGTCATGCTAACCAACGGTCATATGGTATCAATCACACAAGCAATTCCAAGGTGCTAAACGAGAAAAGATGCAGAAATATCAAATCATCAAAACTGTAAGACAGTCTACCATCCCATGTGAAAACTGGTACTCATCAAAAAAAATAAAGGAAGGTAACTACCAATCATCTGAAAAAAAGTACTATCCCAAGAAAATTAAAATCACAAGTTGAAGAATTGAAAGTCACTTGCACTGAAATCCAAATCACAATACATATATACAGAGAGAGCGTTAGAGAGGAAAAACTAGCATCATGTAATATTATGTGGTTTGTGTGTGTATGGGTGTATGTGAAATATACATGAAGAGTATAGAAGGATTTGAGTTCTAAAACAATAGCTATCTAGTTACACTAATCATGGCATTTGGTTTAACAATCTACAATATACCACCTATTTAATCATAACATGCATGGCTAACCATTTATATATATAAGAAGGTAGAGAATTAGTTATTTATCTATATACATTATAACATGGATGTATAAACGCTATATATATCTATATAGATACATGATCATAACATAGAGAGGAAAGATCGGGTTACATGACAGGGTATGATAAGTTAGAGCGTGTGTGTGTGTCCTTGTACAGGGTTATAGCTTAGTATTAAAAGTCGAACCAGGTTTTAGTTCAGCATTTACATAAAAAAAAAATATATCTGAAACTAAGCTAACATTCAAACCATGGAAAAATATGAACATAATGCGGTCTCAGATTTTAGGGTTTGAAACATCACAACAATTCTCAACGCTCCCAATATCCTATTATGGTAGAGAAGAAACCCTAACATACTATCCATACATTTACCTACGCATACAGTTTAATATTACATGTTAAATTTGAAATTGAACTAAACATGGAAATCAATGTAAAAATGTTAACATGTAACTAGTTTTCAGAATTTTGGAGAACTTGAACATTAAAACCCAACTCAATGTTTATCACAAACTAGCATGTAAGAATATGAAGCTTAAATTTATATCCTACTTCCCACAAGGTACATAGCTCAAATATTACATTTAAGAAAATAAAACAGTAATTTGAACTAACATTTGGAAATTCAGCATTAAGGTTAATATGTACACAGTCTTAAATTGACAAATTTTAAACACAAATTTTCAACAAAAATTTTTTTTGAATTGAAACCCTACGTATAACATACATGTGCAGTTATGTAAACCTAAATAATAACATAAAATTTATATTTAAAAATTACGAATTTAAACATGAAAAAGCAGAGAACCAGAAATATTGGTTATGAAAATTTGGACATCAACAACATATTAATAGTATCTAGATATGTGAGAATCAAGTGTAGCATGCATACGTGTTAGGCAAGTGTCTGATATATATATTCACATACATTCTCATGTCCCAAAAAAAATTTAATTCTACGTTAAGACTAACATTTAGATTCCTACCAATATTGCAAGCAGGTGATTGACGAAATCAAGACAGTTTTATTATCATCTAATACAAGAAAATGGCAAGAAAGAATAATGATAAATCTGTTTTGCTTATCTGTTTAAAGAAGGAACTGTTCTGAAATCCAGAGTTAAATTATCAAATCCAAGATAAAGTCTAGCAAATTCATCAATTTATTGTATTAAGAAGAACTCATAGCAAGAAGTTACACAAAGGTTTATGAAAACAACTAAACATACTCTTAAGTTAAATGACAAGAAACTAGGCAAAACAACAAACAATAATTCCTTTTTTTTGAATGACTGAGAAAAAGTAAGAAAACATGTTCAAAATATTTTAAGCACAATCTGATAATCATATGCATCTATCCAAAATCATGGTACTCTAAATCCTCGTCATACTAGTAAGCAAGGCTACGATAATCACAGAGCCCTTGACTTATGCACATATCTCTAGAATCATGGTATTTAACATTTTCGCGGTGCCGCATACTTGGCTGCGAAAACCTTAAATTCCCACACCCGAGAAATACATCCAGAGTCAGACTATATGTCCTCACCATGCTGGCTAATGTGACTATAGAAGACTAGATTCCATAACATAGATGACCTAGCCCATATAATTTCATCTTGCCAAAAATCAAATTAAATCAACAATGAATACTCAAAAATCAAATCAAAATTTATTAACGAACATCAAAATTCAAAAAGTGAACACAATCCATCAAAATGCAACTCGAATGCAACAGCTATCATCAAAATTCAAAATTCGAAAATCTTCCATCAAAATAAATACAAACTCAAATTCAACAATAATCCGTAAAAATCAAATTTAACAACAAAAGTAAAATAAATTAAATCAAGGAAAAAAATAGAGTTTTCAAATCGAAGTTAAATAAGATTCTCCAGGGTCGTCCCAGGAATCTCTCAAGGGTTCCTATCTGTGATTGAGTACCTTTAAAAGATATCCTAATCCTACTGCAGGCTGTAGTGGTACTCTAGTTCGAATACCACTACACTTTAGTCTCGACCTGTATGGGCCACCACTAAAAACGTGTCACGACCCGCACCCTAGAGTTAGGGCACGAGAACGTAACAACGCCCAGCCTACGCCGCAGTGTCGGCGGTAGAACGCTGTCCTAGGTCTCAATGCATCTAACAGTATAAGACTAAACAGTTTATACTCCCCGAATGGGGGTGACATAGCAGATACAACTCAATCACATCTAAGGTAGAACATGATAAGAATAGATAAAATATGAAATCCAAAATAAATACAGGAGATAGAAGTCTAAGTGTCTAAGATACACGAACCCAGAAGTATATCTCAAAACTCAATAAAGATACAGTAATCCACAAAGTAAATACAACTCCAGACAAAAAGAAATAACTACCTAAACAACCTCTAATGTGTCTCCTCTAGGCTAGCAGGCACCTCCAGGCTATCTGTAAAATTTATCAACAGGTCCAGTCAGGACTGGAGCGAGCACAGTACATCTCAACATATCATAGCAGGTTAGAAAACATATAACATGCAGTAAAGTAAGATACGAGTACTGAAGAAATGCGGTATGTAAACAGGAAGAGAACTGTAATGTAAATATCTACTATACATAGAGAACTAACAGTGGCTAGTGAGTCAGAGTACGAGATAGCACATGTGAACAGGACAGATTTGCACAGGATGTCGAGGTGCACAGGAATCTACACTACAAGGAATTGTTCACACGACTACTAGCACTCCCCCGTATCCCCAATCAATACACAAGGATCTAAACAGGTTATGTTATTGCACAGGATATCACATGGGGGCCCATATAGGGTGCACATGATAGTATACATGGGGCTCCGTGAACATGAGAGTACAAGATTCACAGGAGTGCACATGTAATAAAAGCACAGGAGTACATGATGTAAGTGAAACACACAAGCACAATGTATCCGATGCTCCCGAGGAGGATAACATCGCATGTGGAGATCCATATAGTACCAATCCGTGTGACCAACGTGACAGTACAAGTAAAGTAATCTACTGCAGGTAATAATTCTAAGCAGGATATGAAATGATCAGAGAATGTACTCGCCTCGATAACCTGAACAGCTGATAAGTAAAGGGGGTCCCACTGAAGCCACAGAATCCTATTTAAAGCAACACAGGTTACAAGATGTTTAAGTTGTAATAAATGAATCTCTAAAATCAATCTATATTATTCTAGGTTCTTCTAAGTCAAATTAACTCTAGGTCAACTCCGGTCAATAATCTAGTCAAACTAGGTCAAGCGTTGACTTACAGTTGACTTTGTGTTAACTGTTCAACTCTGGTCAAACTGGGTCAATTCTAGTCTAATATAAAGTGTACTTCGTTATTTGTACGTTGAAACTTACGACGCGTAAATCGAGATGAGAAGATTATCGGTAAGGCTGATAATCTTATTATAGTGATCCACGTGTCCAACTTGTCAATTTCAGCGATGTGAGATAACTGGAATTGGCTGATCTCAGTTTCGTTGTACTAATCCCGAAATACGAACATTATATGAATTAATTATTAATTAATTATAAAAAGGTTAAACTTAGAGAAATTATCGACAAACATTGTCGGACGATGAAATAAACATCGCCAACGTGTTCAAAATGGTCAAATTAGCTAGAATAGCCTACCCAACGGTCCAATTTGGACACAAGGGCAAAAAGGTAATTTCGGGTCAAAACGGTGTCCGTGTCGGAGCCGTTTTGCACCGAAAAACGTGCAAGAAAACAAGTCTATAAAATATAGCAAATTATATGTCCACGCAACCAGAATGACGATACGAACCCAACGGTATCTCCAGAATTGGATTCCGTTGACCCGATCTCAATTTGGCCCGTTGACTAGAACTTGGGATTCCGATTTGCACGGAAATGCGTGCCGGAGCCAAAGTTCTCAAAACTTAGCAAACTACCTATCAACGAGTCCAGAATGATGATACGAACTCAACGGTATCTCCGGAATTGGATTCCGATGAGCCGATCTCAAAATGACCCATTGACCCGGATATTGGTATCCAACTTGCACCGAAATACGTGCCAGATCCAATGTCCACCAAAACCTAGCAAATTATATGTCAACGAATCCAGAATGACGATACGAACTCAACGGTATATCCGAAATTGGATTCCGATGAGCCGGCGTCAAAAAGTCTCGTTGACCCAGAATGTGGGACCCGTTTTGCACCGAAATGCGTGCCCGGGCCCACGTTCTCCAAATCTAACAAATTTTATATGAAAACATGCCAGAACGACGCCACAAGTCTAATGGTGGTGTCAGAAATGAAATCTGGAGTCCCGTGTTCAAAAATGGAATTTTACAAGTTGGAAATTACGAATTCGGACGGCCAACTTTGGCGTCGAATTCAACCAATCAAACAAGCTCACAATGAAACGAAACTGAAGAGATAGCAAGAGGGTTATACCAGCTTCGCACTGGAACTGGTAGTACGCCAAACGGAGCTACGGTGGAGGAGATACAAGCTGACGAAGTTGGCCCCGCGAAACTGTCCAAATTTAATACAATTTAAACGGTCAACTTGGTGGCCGGTTTTGATGTATCAAACGATAAAATTAACGGACGAAAATTGACAGGGATGAAGGAGGATATACCAAGATTGTGATGGAGCAAAGAAATCGCCGATCCAACGGTCGGATCTCCGGGAAAACGTGCACGAAGTCGCTGCGACGGAGTGCCAAAACGGACTCAATCTCGCGCGCGTCACGACGGGATGTCGTTCAAAACGCACGAATCGCCTCGACGGCGCGTCCCAGAGGACGGTGGCCGACAGGGACAGGCTCGCCTGAGCTCGGCGCACGGCCAGGGGCCCATGACGGCCCACACGGCGGTGTGGCGGCGCACGACGGTGGCCCACGCGCGCGCGTGCGTGCGCGCCTGTGCGCCACGAGCTGCTGCTGCCGCTGTGCATGGGCTGTGCGGTGGCGCCTGGGCTCGGCCTTGCCCGGCGATGGCAGCGAGAGGGTGAGGCCGCGAGGGTGGTGGCTCGCGCAGCTGCGAGGGTGGCGCGCAACCGTGCGGCCAGCGGCGAGGTGGTGGCGGTTGCCATGGTGTTGGTGGTAGAGGTTGATGGTGGTGAAGAGGAGGAAGAGACTGTGGGGTGGTCGGCCGACGGCCTAGGGAGGAGGAGGAAGTCGGAAGGAATGGAGGATGTGAGGTCGGGGCCATGGCGGCTGGTGTGGAGCTCGGGTTGTGCATGGAGTAGGGGTGCTGTCGGTTTTGTGAAGTGTAGTAGTTGGTATTAATGAAGAAAGGAGAGAGAGAAAAAGGATAAGTCATGAATTAAAGAGAGAGAAAGAAAGAGAAAAGGTGAAAAGTTTATCCCCTTGTGAAAGTTAGGGCCGGCACCCTATGGGAGGAGGCTGCTATGAATGTGAGGGGAATATGGTGAGGATTGATTTAAATAATCCAATGGCTAGGATTCATTAGAGAGAAATAGTTATTCCAATGGGAATTTAAACAATAGGAATTCCAATAAATAAAAAAAAAAGTAGAATGAGTACAAATATTTTTGGACGAGAAAAATATGAGGGCGTCACGGTGGAGAGCAACACAAGGCTGGACGGGACTTGGTGGAGCCGGATTGGATCGAAACTGGACATTGTGCAAAAATCGAATTAAAAATAGGCGTCGATGATCATGGAGAAATAAGTAGCACATGGAGATTCCAATAAATGGGACACAAGTGGCGGACGGATCGTAGGCTCAATGTGGGCCATGTCCATAGTTGGGGCTGTCAGGTTTTGGTCGACAGGGGACCCACAAATCAAGTTGGAAAATGAATGTGACGCCGTGGCGTGAAATAAAATCGGGTCACGTGTCGGGAAAGTTGTGCGAATCAAATGGAGCTCAAAATGACGTGTCTGAGGGGGACACAAGGGTCATGGGTGACGAGCGTCTCGAGTAGATCATCAATGAGGAGTTGGTTTCAAGAAACTGACTGGTCTTGCGTTCCCAATTTAAATGTCATGGTAACGCGCTGAAAATGATCAAGGAAAAGAGTGGGAAAATTAATTACTGATCGAACGGTCTAATTCGATCCGAAGTTCAGCGAAGCAGAAAGAGTACAAGGGAACAAGTTTGGATGGGACACTATATACCGTCATGAAGGTAATCGTGTCCACTCCAAAACTCGTGAAGAAGATTTCCAGAGTTGAACATCCCTGATACTCCAAACATCAAAGGCATGGGAAAGTACACTTAAGGAAAAATACAGAATAAATTATTTATCAAAATTAAAAAAAATCAATCAGGAAATAAATAAAATAAAAAAAACAACCCGAAATTCAGGGTGCTCACACACAGACACCGCAGCCTCTTCACCAGCGACATCCGAGTCGAATATAGGTGGTACCTCTGTCCCAGCCGCCCTAGAGGGAGATACAACTGGATCAGCATCACCCGACTGAAATTCAGTAGTCTCGCAGACGGGTTTAGCAGGGACCACATCGCCCTGGGTTGGGTCGTCAACGACAGGAGGAACCTCAACCGTTGCTGGGAGAATCCCGACGACAAGAATCGCAGCACTCATATCTGTAACTAGAGTAGTTAGAGCCGGGTCGACCATAGAGGAAGCTGCCGACTCAGGAAAGTCCCCTTCTTCTGACGCCTGCAGAGAAAAGAAAAATGATTAGGTCATAGTTCAGGAAAAAAAGAGCTAAAGAAGAAGATGGTTGTAAATCAATTCACCTCTGAAACTGCGTCATCCTCGTCTCTCTCCTTAATGAGCAGCCCACGGGGCTTAATCGCAGCCCATTTTATGAAGTAAGTTCTGTCGTGATCAGCGGGCTCATGCTTGCTTCGCTTGCGCGAAGGACCAGGCACGACAGACGGCTGATCTGCCACCATAATTTTTGCGGGAGAAAGAGCGTTATCGGGGTCATGCTCGTCATCCTCTTCATCCGCATTGGCAGACTCCGAGTCTGACGCAGCAACTGTGTTGTCCCTCCTCTTCCTTGCTTTAGACCCCTTGGGCTTTTTCTCCAAACTAGTACCAGCAATGAAGCTGGTACTCGGGTCAAAACCAACATGAGGCTTGTTCGCCATGATGTGGTAGAGAACCGCCAGATGCAAGATCTCTCCTGACTTCCCAGCATCAGGAACTGAGAAGCTGGTACGAGTGTTAACCGTATTGCAATAGTGCCAGGCTCTGATACCATCAAGGACGCTACCTTCAAAACCCAGGCAAGAGTTGGGACTGTCCAAAAATAGCTGGCTATACCCAAACTGTCGGGCGAACCTACTGGGTAAGTAAGGCTCCAAGTAGACAGTATTGTGGTCATGGTATACCAGGTGGGAAGGCCGAATGTTGTGCAACCAAAGGAGCATCTTGCCGTCTAAGAAGTGGGGAGGCCCAATACCATCCAGATGTACGGCCCTTACTTCCTCAGCAGTAAATCGAAAAACAGAAATGAAGAAAGCATATCTGTCCACTCTCGCTAGTGCCATCCGACAGGCACGTATAGTCTCGCAATCGCAAGGCAGACGACGATAATGGAAGATAAAAGCGTCCTCGGTGGATACACCATCTTCAGGGCCAGGCCTCATTAAAGACCGGCAATGCATTAGCAGCCACCCCATCAGATAATGATAGGGTAGCTCAATGCGTTCAAAGTCCTTCGTCGGGTCACGGGCGATGACCTTGGATGAGAAAGTACGAAGGCCACGGTGTATGCTGCACACCATGGCCGAAAGAAGAGCTAGCCTGACCCCGAAGACCAGCTTCACAGCGGGAAAGATGAAGTTGCGGCTGATCCTCTCAATAGAACCAGCCCCTCCTGATACTACGTAATTACGTAGCTATACCATCAGAAACCCCGCCATGAGTGCCTTTTCGGACAACGGCTGAGTGGCTTAATAGAAATAAGGAAAAGAGTCAGATTGACTCCCGAACCGGTCATCGGTGGTTTTTGCCCTCTTGGCGGTCGATATTTGGTCCTATACCTCCTTCCAAGTGCGAGGACTTTGGGAAGAAACCCGGCCTGAGGCACCGAGTTTAAAAAGATAAGTGAGCCAGGCCTTTGTATGCGGAAGGTTCTATTCCGAGCTGTCGTTCTTTTTCTTCGACAGTTGCTTGCATGTGCTGTGATGACACAGCAATTCCCGGTAGACGGCAACAAAGCCCGGGAACCTCTCCTCCAAATCTTCGAACTCTTCGTTCGTCTGGGTGTACACCTCAAAGACTTTATCTCCCCAAGGCAGTCTGGAGATGTCATGCATCTCGTGCAGAGCAAGCCCCATCTTCCCTACGGGTGTAAAGAAGGTCCCCGTATGGCAGTTGTACATCTCCAGCAAAGCCATGAACAATTTCTTGTTTATGGACAAGCCGTAGCTAGTGCCCAGAATGGCATGGTAAAGTCCAATCTCGCGTAGGAGAGTCTCATACTTCCGTGCGATCCATGTAGACAGGTTGGTCCACGAAGGGAGAGGGTGTATCCAACTCGGTAGCGACAACCGGCCAACCAGATAGGACCCCATCCGAGCGAGCTGATTCAGAAAAGTATCAGCTTCAGAGAACTTGAAGTTGGGACCCTGCACATTCAAGAAACTGCCTGGGGCCAACCCCATCATGTAGCGGCTGACTGGTACCCTGCCCGCGTACACTGACCGCAGGTTATTGTTGTAGTAAATTTCGTCCACAATTATCCCGCTCCGGGTCGGAGTCAAGGAATCCACCATCTTTCTATCCATCGGCATCATGTTAAACCATGACAGTGGGAAGTGACGCTCCATCAGAGGAATATGGATCGCCATCCCGTCAGAGGTAAAACTCCAACTCTCTGATATGTCTAGAACTTGGGAGTTCTTCATAGTCAGGGCATCCCCAAAGAGAAACGCAGGCTTCAAGTGTTTGCCCCCCAACAGCCCTGAGTTTATCATCCCCGAGATAAAGAAGAAGGACTGCCTTTTTATATCTTCCAGCCTCTCCAAAGGTTTATCTTTTGGAAGGTGGTTCACTACATACTCGACTATGTGGTCGTACCTATAGCCTACAGCAGATTGGGCGCGACCCACCAGAGGTTCTCCCACAGCGTTAACAGGTAAATTCACTGAAAAAGGACAAAAAATAAAGTCAGGAGATGGCCAGAAAACATTTAAAAGAGTTCATGCGGCTCTGTTTGGACGGGTCCTTATGCGGCTCAGTTTTAACAGAGTTCATGCGGCTCTGTTTGGATGGGTCCTTATGCGGCTCAGTTTTAACAGAGTTCATACGGCTCTCTTTGGACGGGTCCTTATGCGGCTCAGTTTTAACAAAGTTCATGCGGCTCTGTTTGGACGGGTCCTTATGCGGCTCAGTTTTAAAAGAGTTCATACGGCTCTATTTGGATGGGTCCTTATGCGGTTCGGTTTTAACGGAGTTCATGTGGCTCTGCTTTGATGGGTTCATATGCGGTTCTGTTTAAGAGACTTCATGCGGCCCAATTCATCAGGAGCTCATGTGGCTCTATTTTGCGGGGTCTCATGCGGCCGAGTTCAGATGAGCTTATGCGATTCTGTTTAGCGGGGTCTCATGCTGTCGAGTTCAGATGAGCTTATGCGGATCTGTTTAGCAGGGTTTCATACGGCCAGTTCAAGTGAGCTTATGCGACTTTGCTTAGCGTGTGCTCATGCGGCCAGTTCAAGTGAGCTTATGCGGCTCTTATTTGTGGGGCCTCATGCGGCACAATTCGATAGGCCTTCATGCGGCCCAATTTACAAAGTGCTTATGCGGCTCGGACATGAGATGTACACGCGACACATGCAACACAGTATGCGGATTTATCCCAATAAACTTGAATAGTTCAATGAAGTCAAAGAGCGCATTAAATGCCAAGGAGAAAGGCTTGTGCATAAAACATGTAACATAGCCATTTTCGTTAGGGTTTGAAGCGTACAGTCTTCTCTACAAATCTTACCATCGATAGCGGGATGAACGTCAGGATGAACTTCGACCGCTGCAGTCGACGAGGAGGCCGCTCCCTTACCCTTCGCCGTAGCGCTAGAGGAAGCTTTAGGAGCCATTGATGATCGAAGAAGGAAGAGAAGACAGCGACTTAGGGCAAGAAAAGTTGAAGAGAAAAGAAAGTAAAGAGTCTCTCTCTTCCAAAAGCACTCGTATTTATAGGCAGACGGGGGGGCTCGTAGACCGATGGACGCTTCGATTCATGTGTTGCCTAGGAGAGGAGGCTGACTCTTGGATTTTTATCCCCTGTATGCAAAAGATTACTCGTAATCATTAAAAACAAATCTAAATATTTAAAACTGACTCTTGGGATCCTATCCCAAAAGATGGCTTTAAATCAAAACAAATCAAAGGCAATTAATGAGATGCCTATGTGGCATGAAGAGCAGTCCATGCGGCCAGAGCAGTCCATGCGGCTGGAGGAGTCTATGCGGTAAGAAGAGCTTATGCGGACATAGCCATGCTTCTTATTCAAAGTATTTTAATTTTACAAATTAAAAACTTTGAAGGGGGTCTTGTAGAAGCATGGAAAAGAACAGAAAAATCCATGCGGCTCAAAACAGAGGGAGTCTCATGCGGCTCAAAAGTCCCTTAGAGCCTTATGCGGCTTAAAAGACCCTTAGAGCTTCATGCGGCTCGAAAGGCCCGATAGCTCCATGCGGCTCTGAAAAAGCCACGTGGCCCTATGCGGTTCAAGATATGACTCTACAGCTGGCCATCATTTCTCTGTACAGCTGGCTCATTAAATGCTCTGACACAGTATGGCAGCTCGGACACAAAGGATTGACAGCTCTGACATAAAGGTAAAATGATAACTCTGACATAATAACGCGCTCCTAGAGAGACGAGAAAATCTTTACAGTTGGCACGATCCACCAATTCCAAAGCTCTTTATGCAGATCATTTAAAGGAGTTCATGCGGCTCTGAGTTGAAGGAGCTCATGCGGCTCTGAGTTGATGGAGCTTTATGTGGCTCAGTTTTAACAGAGCTCATGCGGCTCTGTTCTGATGGGTCCACATGTGGCTCTGTCCCTATGAGACTTCATGTAGCCCAGTTTACAAGGAGCTTATGCGGTTCTGTTCAATGGGACTTCATGCGGCCCAGTTTACAAAGAGGCTTATGCGGTTCTATTCGATAGGACTTCATGCGGCTCAGTTCATCAGGAGATCATGCGGCTCTGTTCGGTGGGACTTTATGCGGTCCAGTTTACAAGGGGCTTATGCGGTTCTTTTCAATGGGACTTAATGCGGACCAGTTCACCATGAGCTCATGCGGCTCAGTCATGTGACTTGTCACAAAAATGGCAGTTGGGACATATGGCAGGAGTTGATGAAATCTCAACAATTCAGATTTATTATAATTATCATAACTGCCCAGTTCGATTTCCAACAAACAATGCAGATTTGTTCCAATTAACATGAACTGCCCAGATCGATTTCCAACGAATAATGCAGATTTGTTCTAATCAACATAAGCAGCCCAGATTGGTTTCCAACAAATAAGATCAAGTCTAATCTTAACCAATCCCTAACCGCCCGCTTTTCGAGGAGCAATTACTGCATACCCTACTTATCACAAAAACCCTATAAATAGCAGGAGGTGATTCCTTCACAACACACACAGAGAGTTATACGTACAGAGCCCGAGCAGAGCGACTGGCAGCCCCCGTACACAAAGAGCATTTCTTCGCCAGAGCAGAAGCTACATCTGATCGTCCAAGGAGTAAGTTAGAGTTGATATCACTTTCCCGAGCCTCTACCGTCACCCCCCAGAATTAAAAAATAAATGATTGTACTTTAGATTGCTTTTTCTAGATTTTCTTCCTAGGCTCTCTTTTGTACAAGCGAGTTTGTATTAAAAATCAAAGTCCAGTCCTCCCATAAAACTGTTCTATTCTTTAAATAATCAAGGGCAAACAGTTGCGCCAATGCAGAAGTATGCGCAAGTTGTGCCGGAGCAGGAGCAGGCACAGGTTACGCCAGGAAAGAAAAGGCTAAAGGACACTTTCCTTTGTTTTGTCTAGCAGTGTGTCGAGATGAAGTCTACTTTGATTTCAGAATCGAAGAGGGGTTAGCCAAAAGGTTGTTTTTCTTAGGTTGCGCCAGGGCAGTAATATGCCCAGGTTGTGCCACAGCAGGAATAGGCACAGGTTGTGCCAGGAAGGAAAAGGCCAAAGGGTGCTTCTTTGTTTTGGACAATAGTGTATCGAGACGAAATCTCCTTCGATTTTAGAATCGGAGAAGTAAAGGAGTTAGCCAAAAGGTTGTTTCCTTTAGGTTGTGCCAAGGCAAAAATATGTGCAACTTGTGCCGAGGCAGCAGGTTGTGCCGTCGAGGACCTAGGAGTCCAGACAGAGCGCGTCTTGCTCCTAACAGTGATAGTAGTGCGCTTGGCACCCCCAGCATTGATCATGGCCTCGTTGGCTGTCTTATCGACTTGAACGGCCAGGGTCTTCTGTGTCTTGCCGATCGACGAGGTATCACATTGTGTTGTCACTTTTTTGTCGGAGAAGAAAGTTGTCTCCAGCAGAGTTGCCATTTTGTTTGCAAAAAAAAAGAAGTTTTGATTTCTACAAACTGAAAAAGAGTACAATTGATTTTTGGGAAAGTACAACTATAAAAATTTGATCAGAAGACGATCACTTTATCCCTTGGACGATATGATAACGAAGACACGAGCCTCTGGAGAATGCAACAGCACTTTAGCAAGAGATTATAATCATTCGTGATGCTTTGAGACTGATTTGAAACTCTATTTATAGATTTCTTGAAATAATTGTTTAGCAGTTATTCTGGGTTGCATGCACTTCAGGTTGCGGGCCTCATGTTCACTTGTGCGAGCGGTTGCACCAACTGCTGTGGACGCGTGGCATCGTTTGATTGAGATGCGCATGGTCGTGGGTAGTATATTGGGCATGTTTTGCGAAGTTAGTTGCTTGTGCACCATATCACCCTGCTCTAGATACTGTTCGATCACCTTGTGCGAGCTTCATCAGGTTGTACGGAGTGCAATGTAGCAACTTGCACGAGCAGTTGTACCAACTGCTATGGACACATGGCATCATTTGAGTGAGATACGCATGGTCGTGAGCAATGTAGTAGTAGACACGTTCTACGAAGTTAGTGGCTTACGTACCACATCACCCTGCTCTGGACGATCGCATTGCACGAGCTTCATCAGGTTGCACAAAGCGTACAATGTAGAAAATTACACCTGAGTACATCTTCGCGCACCCTGACACGTTGCGCGAACTGCTAGCTATCATTAAATCTGACCAAATCTTCTCGAACTCTGTGTTACGCAGGATTCGAACGAATTCTTCTTGATATGCATGTTGTCAGCTGTCAGGCAATGATGATGCCGTTATAGGTTTTTGAGGAGACTGCTAGGTGGCGCTCGTACAACCTGTCTCAACCTGTTGTAGGCACAACCTGATGTAGGCCCAACATCAAGTTGTACCGACGTTCTTACGACGGGCTACAGTTACAACATTTATTAGATACAGAAGCCAAACATGCACTACGTGAGGCTCATGACAAAATTTGTGGTACACAACAACCAGGCCCTAAATTACAAGATCGCCTCTGACGAATGGGTTATTATTGGCCCACGATGATAGCAGATGTTATTGAATATGCAAAGAAGTGTAGGGCTTGTGAGATACTTTTTGATGTCGTGAAATGTGCACTGACATTGTTCAGTCCAGATGAAAGATACTCATTTCTTCATGAGCTGAGTAAACGGTTGACACCTTCCAGAAAGATTTGAAATAAATCGTTGGAAGGCCTTTCTTATTATATGTTCGCACTATGGATCATTCTTTTGGGGCCCTATTAGCTCAGAAGAATGAAGGCAGACATGAACAGGCAATCTATTACCTCAGCCGTACTATGGTCGGTGCCGAACACAAATACACACCTGTAGAAAAGGAATGTCTCGCACTGGTATTTGTTATCCAAAAGATATGTCACTATGTGTCTGGACAGACTATCCACCATATCTAGAGTCAATCCTCTCAGAATACTCATGACTAAACCGGGTTCTCTTAATTCATGTTTAGCTATATAGGCAATGTTGTTGACTCCATACGATATGTTGTTAGTCCCTTAGAAGGCAGTAAAAGGCCAAGCATTAGCTGATTTCTTAGCAGCTCATCCAGTGCCAGAATCTTCCAAACTCTACGATGAAATCCCGGATGAAGTGGTTGAGTCTAACACTGCAACTGAGGAAATTCCCATTTGGCGAATGTTCTTTGACGGTGCATCAAGAACATGACCTAAAGGAAATATTATGGCCGGAGTAGGCATCGTGCTTGTGTCATCCGACCATCTGGTTATACACCGTACGTATTCTCTCGTGGAACCTTGCACCAACAACGTGGCCGAATATAACGCCCTACTAATTGGCCTTCAATTGGCAAAACAACTGGGAATTGACAATCTGGAAACTTACGGCGATTCTAAGCTAAAAATTAGTCAGGTCCGAGGGGACTATAAAGTTCGTCACGAAGATCTCATCCCATATCACATAGCGACGATCGAGTTGGCTTCTACCTTTGCTGGATTCTTCATCTGGCACGTACATTGATTACAGAATATAGAAGCAGATGCCTTAGCCGGTCTGGATGCTTCCTTAACACTACACCAAAATGGTCCTTTTGGAACGGAGAAATTATGTTCCAAATATTTTTTGGAACGCCTTTATTCCGTGCCTATTTTTGGGCTGCCAAATTCTTGGAACGGAATAAAAGTGTTCCAAAGGACGGTTATTAGAACGTTTTATATGCGTTCCAGTGTTGGAACACCTACAAAGCGTTCCTAATAAAGAGTTCCAAAGGATAATTTTTGGAACACATTATATGTGTGCCAGTGTTGGAACACCCATAAAGTGTTCCTAATAAGGAATAGTCCAAATTAATTTGTACATTCATACTAAAACGGATAAAGTGTGTTCTAATATTGGAATGGTAGAAATATGAATTCCTATGCCCATATTCTTTAAAATACCATTACCTATAATCTGAATTTATATATAGATAAATAATTTTTAACCCTCTTAAGATTTTATAAAACTAAAACTGATTATAATATAGAAGGAAATAAACAAATGTCAATAGCATAAGTACACACAAAATAGATAAAGATAAATTCACATATCACTAATGAAGTCAAAATGTCTTACATAATAATATTGTATTATGTTTAATACAATTTTACTAGACTACGATTTTAACAAAATATCCTAGTGATGTGAAAATATTTGAGATCTTTTCCTCGCTCTCTTTCTTCCCCATAGCTAATTTTCCATCGCTTTGTATCAAACTCTTCCATTGTTGGGATGGCCATTGGGCCTGCATAGTCGAAAGGTTAAAGAAAATTAGTGGAGAAAAAATAAATAAATAAAGAACGAAGAGTAACACTGTAAATCTTTCCCAACTTTCCAAATAAAAATAGACAGTTCACGTGTTGAGATCATATTCAACTTCAAAAAAAATTCTCCAAACCCACTTATGTTGGAAGAGGAAAAAAAAAGATGAACAAGAACAAGATGATGTGTAATTGTACAAATCAAGATGATTACTGCATATGCAAACTTCTTTTCTCCCTATGTATATCTTGTCTTTACATATAAAATAATATTTGAATCATTCAATATGTTTCTATTATGATTACTGCATATAAAATATGTTTCTACTACCATGTATTATAAATTTTAAACAACAGTATAAAAATAAACTTTGGAACCTTATGAAAGTCAGACTGCTGCTGTCGGAGAAGAGAGCATGAAGTAAAAAAAAAGCATTTATAAGCAAGGAAGATACAATCATGCAAGATGCTCTGGACCCAGCCTCCCCAAATTACAATAACATCCCTACAAAGGATCTGAAAATGATGATAGAAAATTGACAGAGAAAATTGACTGGGGGAATCCTGTCATTTCCAGTGTTGGGTTTCTGTTTCAGAATATCCCTGTAATTCTATACTTCAAGTTGACATAAAAAATTGTTTGCATTGAAGAATCCTTTTACTGGCTAATATGTCTCCATAATAAAGTTAGAGCCAATAAACATAAAATGAAGTTACTGAATCTGACACACATGTTCACCTTTTCTTAAGGATGCATTCCCCTCTTATTTTCCTTGTACACCATGGCTTTAGAAGACTATATTGCCTGGTATCTTTATGACAGTGATTGTGAGATTTTTTTAAAAAAAACTTCTCACTCAACTTCATCCTAAATCAAGGAATGTTCATCAAAGTGAAAAACAAATTAAAATAACAATTATCATGTTTCACCACTTGTTTCGAGGACACACACAAATGATCCCAAGCATCAAAGAAAGTGTGTTCAAGTACTAACAAAACCATTTCCTCATAACATATGATTCCTGATGCAAATAGAGTATCTATGTTTGAGCCATTGTGGTCTTGTTCTTGTTCAGCATACTGGATTTTAAATTAAAAGCCAATACTTCTAGATAATCCTCTCTTCCTTAGCTAACCCAGTTACCTGAATCTATTACCACTTTTAACATATGTGAATCGGTTACAACAAATATATATTAAAATGTAACCAACATTTCAAAGGTTATTTCTCCCAACCCACTTATGTAGAGTCTATGCACCACAGCCACTAACAAAATTTTACCTAGCATTGAACATGTTATCATTATATGTAGTAGAAAAAACATGCTAAAAGCAAGCACAAAAAAGAGACATTCAAGCACTCACTTGTATATATGGAGACCAGAATTGCAGTTTCAATGTCAGTCACACAACAAGATACTTTCCTGAAAAGCAAGCACAAAGTAGGCAATCCACTTAGCAAAATATTGACATGTGTTCATTTTCCTTTTCATTAGTAGTAGATACATGGAAATCAAGAAGTATGAGGATATCAATTTGTCCCTTGCATGTATAATTGAGAGATTACTATCAGAATTGAAAACGAGTAACAAGTTGCTAGTATTGGTTAGTATGATAGCTCAGCTTTTGTAGATACTTTAGATTGTAGGCTCTTGTCGTATCAGGTGGTTCATTTTCCTTTTCATTTATCCACAAAATAAGACAAGCAAGGTAATCAAGTCAGATATTTTTAAACATTGAAAAGTATGATAAGAAAAATACTCACAAATCAATGCTTCCAGAAATTTGATGTATGATTTGGGCCACACAAGGAATTCGCCAACGCCTACTTCTTTAATTATTTTTGCGGCTGGAGTTTCTTTGTAGAGCTTTGCGAAAAAAAATCTTTCGAACACACATGCTCACCTGGTACAGTTCCAAACACCTGGTCATGGTTAGCCCCATGTATTAGATTATGTGCACAAGTCTCATTAGTAGAACTTCACTGTTTGCAAAGGCACAGACCTAAGAAGGGTTATGTGTCTAATCTGAGTAGTATTCTAATTTCCCTTTTCCAAGACCCTGCTAAACTGACCCTCAACCCAACTGGATTATTCCAATCCAGTTGTAGCATATTAGTTAGATAGAACCTTCTTCAAATTAGGATTCGAACCAGGAAATCCCTATCAGTTTAAATGTGGCATATCAGTTTAAATCTAGCAGACTCTTATCTTTTCCCCCTCGCTTGCATAATATAAATATCGACTAGGAGATTCCTGCTTCCTGTTTCGAGCAAGAGAGAGAAGAGGAAACCTAGAGAGTCTCCTGAGTCCTGTTGAACAGCAAGGAACAGGGAGGAGAAGCCCTAGAGTTCTTGTTACCAACTCAAATCTGAGGAATATCTGGATCGAAGTTTAGCAACGAGGTATGTAAACCCTTCCTTGTCCCTGCAAAATTCATGTCCAAAATATTTATAAAGAGTTCTGTAGGCTAGATAGAAGGAAAGACTTAGCTAAGATGGGAACAAGGATGGCAAAACTGAAATCAAATAAAAATACCCCTACCGATACCATGAAGCATCAAAACCTGTATATTAACATCTGAACAGCTATCGATACTCGACAAGTATCAACAGTTACTCCATAGGGTAACAAGGTTGTACTTGATCGAGATAATCAATTATTAGATGAGTGTTCGATATCAGACCTGAAACCTATAGCAGAGGTTGTGTATCCAAGCCAATGATCAACTTTAGATGGATACTCGATATCGAATCCATGCTTAAGTGCCGTAGCACTCGTATCAGAAAATACTCGACTACACAGGTTGACCCTGGTATATAATTTTCCCCATTCAGGTATCTCTTGAAACTCAGGTATGGCTGAATCATTATACGACCAACCCTGTTTCAGTTTCCCCTGTACCATGATACGCTGAGTTATCTTGAAAAAGGATAACTGAAACCATATCACCAAGACTACCAGTGTTAGGCCTGATACTTGCGTGGGTTACAAACAACCCTAACTCTGATTCATGCGAATTCTGAGTAGGAAATAACTGGATAGTGGTTTGATCCATGTCTCGAATATGTAGCAGGCAACGCTTTACTGCCAATACAGTTGACTGGATATTGTGCCTGAAACTACCCTCACATTCATGTTCATGTGAGATTAGTTAACAGGCCATGGGAGGGCAAGAATTACTGTGTACCATCCGCTTGAGGAGACCCCCGTGCACACAGTTAAGAAGGGCCACACCTTCTTCTGAACAGTAGGCATCAATACCTGCTCTCGAAATTCCTGGAACCATTCAGCCTTAAGCATTACTGTTACATTGTGCTAGGAACAAATGGACCTGGTTGAGCCATTGCTAGGATACCATGTAATTTAGGTTGGGTTCGAGGGGCTAGGATACCATAGACAACCATCCTTGCACATACACAAGTTGGGGTGTAGGTAGTAGTAGCAGTGCCTGGAGCATAATGTTAGTTGTTGACACATAAACTGGTGGACACAGGTATCTAGCCATCCAAGGAACATATTATGGCTTGGCCCAATGTTCAGACATGAACAGGGGTACATATATGGCCACTGTTCAGTCATGTACAATTAGGAAGGGTTAGGCAATGACTGGTATACTGCCCTAATTTGGGGGAGGGGTTTCAAGTACTGAAAATGGTGGGTAACCCCAGTATCTCGTATCCTGCATTCAGAAATATAGAAAGCCCAATAACTACTTAATGGAATCAAAAGAAATATAGAAAGCCCAAACCAAAAACATAAACAGAAAAGCAACAGGAAAATCAATAACAAAAAATCATATCTACTTAATGGAATCAAAAGGAATAAAAAATTAGATACTTGAGGATCATGAGTTGATACTTGAGTAAAATAGATTTGAGAATCTTTTTTTTTTGTGGGTTGTGTATTCATGTAATACATATTGATGCACAAGTTATGGGTATCACAGATACTTGTGTCCCAGTAGCAGTAGGTAGTATATAGAGTGTGTTAAGAAGAGGGATTTCAGCAGTAGCAAACTGTGTGCAGTCATGTGTTCTAGTGAAGACTGTATTAAGTTCAGTTTTCCTAGGTATCAATTTATAGATGGGTTGGCTAGTGAGAGGAGTGAGTGAACAGGAAGAGGGTTCCCAGGTTATTCCTCCAACAGTTGCTGCAGTTCAGACATTGCCTACAGTTCAAGCTGCAGATTGCAGCAGTTCAAGCTGCAAATTGAATGCACATTACAAAATATAAACACATAATTAGTTGCGTGTTATGGTGTTCTTATCGGGTAGCTTGTCATGCATGGTTAGCTTTTATTTATGTATTTACTTCTGGTTAACTTAGTGTTCATCTAATTTGTATGGATCTGTTACAGATGCTATTGAGTATAGTTCCACATAGGTTGTGAGATCATTTTCCTCCTATTCTACTTCTATATATACTCTGGCAGATAGCCTAATAGACTTATTAAATCCAGGCTCAAGGTATAGGAACTAATTGCTCATAATCTATTAAATTCCCCAAAAATTTGCAATTCTCAAATTACCAAATCCCTAAATCTACTCATAATTCTGAAGGACCGATCGAAATCCTATTTTCATATCCCTATCCTTGACTCCAATTATCTAAATCTCCTTTATGTCAAGACTTCGTTGTCTCCAGAGTTACAAGCTGGAGATTCCTCGTTCCTGAGGGTTGGTCTCTACAAGATAATTGAGCTTTGGATATGGATACTTTGTACTTGAGATTATTGTGGAAACACTAGTCTCGTTCCCGAGGTTGGTCTCTACAAGATAATTTAATGTTTACAGAAATCTCCCCAAGGGACCTTTATAGCATCTACAAGAATAAAGAACAAGTGAAAAAGGCATCCTATTAAGCAACAATATCAGGTCCCCTCAATCGTTTGTTGGCATCTTCAGAATTCAAATATGAAACAATGAACCAATACATAAATTTTTGGCAGAAGTATTTGAGCAAGTCAGGTTACTAACATTTCTAGGACCAATTATGATGTAAGTATAAGAATGCAGGCAAGAGTTGCCATACCTTCTCACCAGTTGTGAAGAGACCAGTATCATTCAAAGCCAAAATGACCCTTTCCTGCACCACCATATTTGTCTACTAAGAACCAGTTTGGCGTGGCATCAACAAATATTAAATTTGTACTGGTAAGCATCTAAATCATTCTAATATCAAAGAGACAAAAAATGATATAAAGAAGTTTGTCAAACATTAATACAAGGAACTCTTCTTAGCTAGTTTAAATTTATCTCTCAGTTGAAGGTCACATTATCCTAGAGGAATGAAATAACACCTATAAGGGATCACAGGTTATTACAAAGTCATGCTGGACACTTGGGATACATTCCACACTTCCAGTTAGTACATTCCACACTCCAAAGAAAAAATTAATAAAAGGTCAGCTGTCATTCATTTCCATTAGGTCAATTATTAGACACTTCAAAGCGCAAACATAAGAAGCAGTTTCAAAGAGGGAATCCTCCTAAACTATGCACAAAAAAAAAAATCAAGAAACTGTATCATACCAAGAATGTGGCTACCTATTTCGCGGACAGAAGGAAACCCAGTTCCAAAGTTGAGTGTCAATGTTCTTATATTTAGTGAGGCACATCAGAAGTTGAAAATGTTTTCTTCTACGATGGCATGTACGTGAGAAAATTACAAAAGATTGAACTAAAGAAAAGATTATATGTATATCATGTATACCCTAAATAGATATTTGTTGCAAACTATGAAACAAAAAGTGAAGAACAATACAGGAACCAAATAATGAAGAACACAATGCTATCAAATAACGACTTCAATTCATCTCATTTGACATTCTCGCCTAATGTATTAGTCTAGAAGTGATATAGCTTTTCCATTTTAAGGTTAGTAGGCCACGTAGGGTAATTAATTCGGGGTTGTTGTTAGTTACAGGGAAGATTCTGGTCTTCGAAGGTGACAGGGAATTATATTGAATCCCATGCCTAATTAAAGCCCTAAATTCTTTCGATCTCCCTTGTAATGCATCCAATCAAATACCTTATTAAAATCCTAACTCTATTAATCTCCCTTGTAATGCATCCAATCAAATACCTTATTAAAATCCTAACTCTATTAATCTCCCTTGTAATTCATCTAAAACTAATTAAATCCCTAACCAAAAACTTGTCGGGATGGAGAAAGCGTTGTAACAAAAACGAAAAAGAGAAATAACAAATTGGTCAGGAAGAGAGTCAACCTGCCTGAGATTGTGAACTCGTCGGTATGGAGAAAGCGGTTGGGTACTCGTCGGGGTAGCCTGCAAATAGGTCGGGTAGAGGAAAAATTAAAAAGAGAGTTTTTGAAAGAACAAAGGAGGGTTGTGAACTCGTCAGGAAGAGGACCAAACCTGCCTGCGATCTCGTCGAGACAGCCTTCAAACTCAGTTTGGGAAAACAAAGGAGGGGAAAAAAATTTAGGTGAAATAAAGGAGGGTTTGGGAAGGAGGGAAATTATTTGTGGAAAAAAAAGAAGGGCTTTGGAAGAGGAGGATTTTGGAACACTTTTCTATTCATTACTAACAGTACATGAGATGTGGTATCCTTAATTTGGAACATTATTAAAGTGTACCTACATAATAATAAAATATTAAAATTAAAAAAAAAATCAGGAACACTTTTTAGCATTTGGAACACTTTTATTCTGTGACAGTACCTAGGTACGAAAAATAAGCGTTCCAGATTTAAAAAAGTCTAGTGTTCCAAAATGCCTAGTTTGGTGTAGTATGACCGTCCCTATCAATACTCAGTATTCGATCACAGTGTTTAGTCGAGAGTTATTCTGTACGAAAGATGCATTACATATTCATTACAGTTACGCAATAGAAATGAATATCAACGTCAAAGACTGGAGATTTCCTTTCATAGACTACGCCGTCTACGGAATCCTCCCTGAGGACCCAAAAGAAGCAGTATCTATCCAACGACGATCCCTCAGATTTTACTATGATACAGCTACCAAACTGATGTACCGACGTTCTTGCGACGGGATACTGTTACAATGTTTATCAGACATAGAAGCCAAACATGCACTACGTGAGGCTCACGACAAAATTTGTGGTGCACACCAACCAGACCCTAATTTACAAGATCGCCTCCGACGAATGGGTTATTATTGGCCAACGATGATAGCAGATGTTGTTGAATATGCAAAGAAGTATAGGGCTTGTGAGATACTTCTTGATGTCGTCAAATGTGCATTGACATTGTTCAGTCCAGACGAAAGCTACTCCTTTCTTCATGAGCTGAGTAAACGGTTGACTCCTTCCAGAAAGATTTGAAATAAATTGTTGGAAAGCCTTTCTTATTATATGTTCGGGCTATGGATCATTCTCTTGGGGCCCTATTAGCTCAGAAGAATGACGGCGGCCATGAATAGGCAATCTATTACCTCAGCCGTACGATGGTCGGTGCCAAACACAAATACACACATGTGAAAAAGGAATATCTCGTACTGGTATTTGCTATCCAAAAGACACGTCACTATGTGTCTGGGCAGACTATCCACATCATATCTAGAGTCAATCCTCTCAGAATACTTATGACTAAACTGGGTTCTCTTAATTCCCATTTAGCTACATGGGCAATATTGTTGACTCCATACGATATGTTGTTCGTCCCTCAGAAGGCAGTAAAAGGCCAAGCATTAGCTATTTTCTTAGCAGCTCACCCAGTGCCAAAATCTTCCAAACTCTACGATGAAATCCCGGATGAATTGGTTGAGTCTAACACTGCAACTGAGGAAATCCCTATTTGGTGAATGTTCTTTGACGGTGCGTCAAGAACAAAACCAAAAGAAAATATTGTGGCCGAAGTAGGCATCGTGCTTGTGTCACTCGATCATCTGGTTATACACCATGTGTATTCTCTCGTGGAACCTTGCACCAACAACGTGGCCAAATATAACACCCTACTTATCGGCCTTCAATTGGCAAAACAACTGAAAATTTACTATCTGGAAACTTATGGTGATTTTAAGCTAATAGTTAGTCAGGTCCAAGGGAATTATGAAGTTCGCCACGAAGATCTCATCCCATATCACAAAACGACGATCGAGTTGGCTTCTACCTTCGCTGGATTCTTCGTCGAGCATGTGCCTCGATTATAGAATATAGAAGCAGATGCTTTAGTCGGTCTGGCTGCTTCCTTGACCGTCCCTATCAATACTCAGCATGCGATCACAGTGTTTGGTTGAGAGTTATTCTGTACGAAAGATGCCTTGCATATTCATTATAGTTACACAACAGAAACGAACGTCAACGTCAAAGACTGGAGATTTCCTTTCATAGACTATGCCGTCTACGAAATCCTCCCTGAGGACCCAAAGGAAGCAGTATTTATCCAACGGCGATCCCTCAGATTTTACTATGATACAGCTACCAAAATGCTGTACCGACATTCTTACGACGGGCTACTATTACGATGTTTATCAGACACAGAAGCCAAACATGCACTACGTGAGGCTCACGATGGAATTTGTGGTGCACACCAACCAGGCCCCAAATTACAAGATCGCCTCCGACGAATGAGTTAATATTGGCCCACGATGATAGCAGATGCTATTGAATATGCAAAGAAGTATAGGGCTTGTCAGTTCTATGCCAATTCCATTCATCAACCTTCGGAGTTTCTACACCCGACGGCAGCATCTTGGCCTTTTGAAGCCTGGGGTATGGACGTCATCGGCCCAATCAGCCCGCCATCCTCCAGAGGACATCGGTTTATCCTTCCGATTACCACTACAAAAAAAATCCTCATTTACGAAAAACATTTACGAGGGCTCTCAAAAAAATAGTATTTACGACAAAGAAATTTGTTTCGTCGGAAATATCTCATAAAGGTCTATATTATTTTCGACTAATAATGTGCTCTCGGAAAAGATCTATTTTTTGTCGGAATTACTCAATAATTGGAGGGAGTTGTTGGCGCCAAAAATAGTTCCGACAAGAATATTTTTTTTCTCGGAAAAGAGTATCATTATTTCTGAGGACAAATATGCCCGTCGTAAATAGTGGCCTAATTGCGACCACAATTATAGTTGGTCATAAATAAGGATTTATTTATGAGAAATCATAGACATTGTCAGAAATAAATTTGTATTTACGGGGGAACTTAAATATTGTCGGTGAAAGTATATATTTTTTAAAGGCTTTTTATGTCATCAGAAATAGTTCACTATTTCCAAAGGTGTTTTTTAGTAAACACAACACTTTTAAAGTGTTGTCTAAAATTGTTTTCCTTTTTACCGCTTCTTCAAAAGTTTCCCCAAATTTTGGCGCCGCTATTTTCTATTTCAGCCCGTACATAGTCAGTTCTCCGAAAATTTAGACTCTCTCTTCATTCTTCCTCTTGTTCTCTTCCCCTATTATTCGTGGACTCTCCCTCTCTCTATATTTCTCTCTCTCTCTGCTGGAGCAGCAAAAGGGGGTTTGGAGCGATTTTGACGTCGGCGTCACCATCACCTCTACCGTATGTCTAGGTAATCTCTTACTCCATCATCTCGAACTCTTATTTTTCTTATTTTTTGCTTTTTCATGTATTATAAGCATAATAATTAGGGATTTTGTAATTGATCATCGTTTTCCTTCCTTAGTTAGGGTTTAAAAGAACAATAATCATTATCTAGGGTTTTTCTTTCTTGATATTCAATTTTTTGGATTTTTGCGGAGGCTTCAATTGTTTTTAGAATTTTTTGTTTATTTTTTTACTTGCGTCTCTAATCCTGTGGATTCCTCTAGTGAAAGGAGACCTACTGCTATCGAAAGGATGCGACACAGTACTGACACAACCGCACGTTGGTGCATGGATTGATGTTAAGGAATATGACGCACGTTGGTGCATGGATTGATGTTAAAGAATATGAGACCCTTCAACTTGATAAGATCGCTGTTGATGGTGAGGAGCCAAATTTGAAGGTGAACTATTTTCTTGTCTGCTGAATAATGTAGCTTGTTATCCTTGCCCTCTTCATCATATTCCACTTGTGAAAAGGGTCGTTCTCTTGTTCACTATTTTCCCACTTAGTGTAATAATTTATTATTAAAATGTTCGCCTATTCTATGCTGTAAATGTTTGATCCCTGGGTAGATGTTGGATCCCTGGTATCCAACTTTATCTATTGGTTGTAATTGGGTAGATGTTTGATCCCTGGTATCCAACTTTATTCGATTTTCAATATCCCTGTAAATATTCAATTTTCAATATATTGGTTGTAATTGGGTAGATGTTTGATCCCTGGTATCCAACTTTATTTATTAGGAAAAATACTGACCTTGTTTTGTAGAATAATTTGAAGGCATGGAAAAACCTATTCTATGCTGTAACCAAGTAATTCCTGCAACTGCAAGGTTTGATACTTTTGGACTTTTCAGTTGATATGGATTGATTATCATTGGTAGGTTATAGTAAACATTGTCTAATCTAAACATTTGCCTTACACAGAGAAAGAGGGGAAATAAGTAATTAACAGAAGAAAAAAAGTGTTTGAGGAAAGTTGTGTTGAAATAACACAGGGACTTTTGTTTATATATTCATGCAACCATAAGTCCTTAACTATTATATTAGGCAAGAATATTCATCAATCATCAGTACCATCCAAAACTTTGTAGGCTTAAAATAGCCACAATATTTTAGTGCATTATTCTTTTAGGTGCTAGTTACCGATGTTAAGGGGTCATGTGAAGTTACATTTATGTTAAATTATATATTGCTGGGTCCTTTCGGATTTTGCATAAAATTGGTTACCCACCAGCAGGACTAAGTCAATATCTTGGTTATGTTTGTTTTCATATTATTGTTGTGCTGTGTCGTGACATTCAAAATTCATGTGTCGTGACATTCAAAATTCATATACGATCCTTTTTGGACCAAAAAGGGGGAACACTGTTAAGTGGATGCACGACGGTCATCGTAAAACCCAGGGCACGAGCCCAGACGGAGCGGCCGTCTATACGGATCTTGGTGGTAGTAGCAAATATTCAAATAAGAACTTTGAAGGCCGAAGAGGGGAAAGGTTTCATGTGAACGACACTTGCACATGGGTTAGCCGATCCTAAGAGAAGGGGGAAGCCCGTCAGAGGGCACGTCGCCGCACGATAAATCTAGGACACTTCACTCTGCTTTGACACTCTACACAGAAATCTATGTCCATGGTTGGTCTTAATGCCCTTCTTTTGGCCTCTAAATATGAAGACTATTGTAACTCAAAAGTTGACAAATGCCTAATTCTTTGCCTTATTATTTGCATCAGTAAAATTTTCTAGCTCATCATCATTTTTAGACAAAATGACACTATATAGACAAAATGACACTAGTTAATTACAACTTATGGCATCAAGGTGCATGCACAATCTTTTACTAAGTTGTAGTCCTTCATCTGCCATGACTTGTTTCGTTATAAATGTGTAAGCGAACCCTATCAGCCTTTTATATATTTTCAGTATAATTCTCTTCATAGCCTTCATTTGTTAGTCTTCTCTTGATATGTCTTGCATAAGTGTTCATAACAAATTCTATGACACAATGCATGCTAATTTACTTACATTCATGTTTTATGTCTGGGGTATTAACAATATCACACATTCATATTATTTTGTAACTACTGGCATTCACAGGCTCGGGTCGGTGCTGTCGATCTCCGGATCAGATTTTGTCAATGTCTGGGTCGTCTTCTTCCTCTACAAGGATGGGTAATTTTTTCTACATCATTCTTTTATTTCTTTGGATCGAAGATGTAAACCTTTGTCATACTTTGGAATATATTATGCATCCAAGATGTCTACTTTGGTTCTAAATTTTCCTTCTTACTCTATGTTCCTTAGGTGCATTTATAAATTTCTGTTCCCAAGTCAAATGAATTTATGGATAATATATGAAGAGTATTTATGTCATGTTCTATAATTATGAAGTATATACATGCATATCATAATATCTGTTGCCAGGTTTTTCAAAGCAACAATAATCCCAAACAAAGCCTTTGTTTACCTTTCCTATGTATTGCTAAATATACAATATGGATCAATTATTTTACTTGCAATATATGGCACAAGAAGATAGTTAAGGTATATTTTGATTTTGGTTTAGATCTAAAAGGTATTGATCTTTATTCTTCTTTAATGTGTTTTTATTATCATGAAGTCGAAAAATCTATGACATAAACGACTTAATTTAGCGCCCGTTCCAAGCCACATTATAATAGTAGAGATTTTCCAATTTTTTTCTTCCAGAAATCAAATAATTCACAAATAAATCATAAAGAGGTTGAGAAATAATCAAATGATTCACCAACGTCTTTATTTCCTCATGAATAAGATACTTGTCTATTTCAAAGAAACAACAGACAAAGAAGTGATAGGATAGGTGAACTTAAATAGGCAGAGTACAAATACTTGTCTATTTCAAAAAGGCGATACTCTACTGCCTTATGTCTATTTATGACTGACTCTACATTTGCCCTATGTCTACTTATGTCTATTTTGTAACCCAGACAGATACTCTACCTCTGTCTTATCTCTGAAATAGGCAGAGTACAAATACTTGTCTAATACTTGTCTATTTCTGTACTGTAATCTATAGCAATTATGGGAGGTTTGGAGGGTTCTTGGAGAATAATCAAGGAATAAGAAAGAAGATAAGAAGGGGAAAGACTTAAGAACTTTTTCTCCTAGGCTTTAGAAGCAAGAACAAGGGTTTCATACCAACTCTTTTCAATCACACAACTCTTCTCAATTTTGAGGAACTCCAATCTAAATTCATAGATTCATTTTCATTCCCCATTAAAGGTTGCAATGACAGTGCCATTTATTTAGGCTTTTATCTAGCAAGTCCTACTTAACTAAAACTACATATTAGAATAGAACGAGATTGCAAATAGGAAAATACTTCTAAAGCAAGTAAAAATTTTAAAAAAATGATAGAGAAGGAGAAAGCTGAAAAAGTGAGAAGGCAAAAGAACAAGTTCAAATGTTGTTAAACACCATCCAAAATTTTGAACATAGTGCGAGGCAATCACCAAATGTTGTATGTACGTTTCTTTATAATTTTATAAGTTGTGAGTTGAGTTTAAATCTTAATTTCATTTAAATTATATGATTTCTTATTGGAATTTTTTCTTGTAACAGGATGATGTTGGAAGTATTAATCTTAGCAATGACTTTGAAGAATAATTCAAGAAGCTCCAGTTTCATAATATTATTGACTTTCTTATATGTAGGCCTGGAAAAAAATTTAGATTTGACATTACAAGTTTTTTGTACTTAATATACATTGTTTCTTTATGTCACATTTTTTATATCAATAAATGATTACAACATTATCTTTTACTTTAGTTGTTAATGTATTCATATTTTACTATTAATTTCATACCTTATAAGAAAAGTGATTCTATTTACGATGGCTAATTCTATCGGAATTAGTAATTGACAGATAACCATTTTCGATGTCATTTTTTTTCTTCAATTGCTATGGTGATCGAAAAAACATAATTTCGACCACACAAATTTTAATTTTCGACTACTTTAACAATCACAAACAAACTTTTTGGAGGATCTCTTTTTATCGGAATTAAATTTTCAATCTTTTTTCCGAGAAGTTTAATTCATTTTTTTGTGTGTACCTTTATTGTCGAAATTTTTATTATCGATAAACAAAATGTGGTCGCAAATAAATCGTCTATCGTAAATAGTATTTTCGAGAAACACTTATCGTCGAAAAGACATTGTCGGAAAATAAATTGTTTGTCGTGTTTATAAATACTCGTGACCACCAATTTATTATTTGCAATGGCGCACTATCATCGCAAATATCATCTTCTTACATTCATAAAGCTTGTTTACGACAATAGAAAAACAAATACGAGAGTCATCTCCTATCGCAAATACTCACCTTTTCGACGGTTGGTCGAATAAATACTTTTTTCGACGCTAGCATTTACGAGGGCATACGATGGCCTTTTACCCTTAGAAAAGACTATTTTCGACGATAAATAGCCACTTCCGAGTAATAATTGCCTTCGGAAATAAAGGTTTTTTTGTAGTGTATACTTCTCCAAATGAGTGGAAGCTATACCGCTCATCGAAGTAAAGACATCGAATGTGATCAGTTTCGTTAAACATCACGTCATCTACCACTTTGGCCTACCTCACGGGATCATCCATGATAATGGTCCACAATTCGCGAGCCATGCATTCTATCGGTTCTGCGATAAGAATCGAATTCAGAATGTTGACTCTACCGCTTACAATCCAGCAGCTAATGGATTAGCATAAGCCTTCAATAAGACTATCATCAAACTTCTCAAGAAGTTCGTGTCTTCAAACAAGCGTGATTGGAATGAGAAGCTCGGTGAATGTCTTTGGGCCTATCGTACAATGGTCCAGACTCCAACAGACAGTATGCCATTCTCTCTAGTTTATAGGAGTGAAGCAGTTCTTCCCCTAGAAATCCATATTCCCTCTCTTCGAGTAGCCTTAGCAAGTGAGTTGACTGCCAAAGAAAGTTACTGTCTGCGACTACAAGAGCTGAAAGTGCTAGACGAAAAATGCTTGTTATCTCAACAGTGTATTGAGCTATACCAAGCACGCCTTTTTAGAGCCTTTAATAAAAAAGGTGAAGGAAAGAATCTTTCAAGTTGGTGATCTGGTCTTAGCAGTGAGAAGACCAATGGTCATGACGTACAAGACAAAAAAAAATTTCCAGCCTAAATGGGAAGGTCCTTTCGTTATAGAATCAACGTATTCTAACGGTGCGTATCGACTAACTAAGCTTGATGGTGACTTGTGTTGACACAAAGTCACAGTCAACCAAATATTGACTACATTGACTAAATAATATCTGTATAAATTCAATACGACACACGACGTCTGCATTCAGTTCAGGACAGACAACAGCTCAGTTTCCGACTCTCAGTGTATTTTCGAGTCGGTACTTTTACATTTTATTGAGTCTAGAAGTATGTACTCTGAGTTATGCTGAGCTCTTGGAACTTAGTCTATAAGCCTACCCAAAATCCCAAGCTCCACCAAAACAAAAATTGCCCACAAGTCCCACTTAGAACCACTCTGTGCTCTGGAGACAGAGTTCGGGCCGAACTCTGCCTCCACACAGAGTTCGGGCCGAACTCTGTCTCCTAGAAATCAGGAACCCTAATTTTAGGGTTAGCTGGTTGCTAGCTGTCCAACGGCCAAATTTTTGAATTTTCCTACCCGAATTCTGGCCGAATTCTGCCTCTAAAAACACTATAAATAGGGCATGAATTCTCTCTTTTTAACTCACTCAATCTTCTCTTCTCTTCTCTCCTACAAGCTCAATAAGCCATACCCTTCCTATCTACTAGCCACAAGCCTCCTAAGTCTCGAGTGCTCGGCATCTCTCAGTTAGGATTCTTGTGCAAGAGTGAAGAAGTCGCTTGGATAATTCCAAGCAATCGCCACTGCGATTCTCTGTAAGAAGTTGACGTGCTCTTCTGAAGTAAAGGTACGGGTTGTAAGCTACTATTTCACAAATAGTGGATTTAATCCTGAGCTAGAGTTCTCAGGCCTGGACTAGTCCTCCACGAGGGAAACCAGGTTAAAATCGCTGTGTTTGCGTATGCTCTTCTGCTCTTCATTTATTTTCCGCACTTTACTCTGATTATTTATTGTTGGTGAAAGAGTTATTTTTAATTGGCTATTTTTCTATATAAACTCTATTCACCCCCCTCTAGAGTTGCCAAACTGTTCTTCAATTGGTATCAGAGCTCTGTTCTCTTTATAAGGACTAACATCCTAAGAGCTGATCCATGGCAACCACACAATCCTTGATCTCCAATCATGGTGAAGGTCAGTCCACTCATAGGCCTCCCCTATTTGATGGGACTAACTACACATATTGGAAAACAAGGATGAGTTTTTATCTGAAGTCTCTAGACTTTGACCTGTGGACTGTCGTAACTGACGGTTACAAAAAGCCCGCCAGAATAGTCGTCGATGGTGACCTCATTGAGAAACCACACGACAAATATTC
Organism: Iris pallida; assembly: GCA_029216955.1. NCBI lineage: Eukaryota > Viridiplantae > Streptophyta > Magnoliopsida > Asparagales > Iridaceae > Iris > Iris pallida. The sequence continues at coordinate 25,047,117 of JANAVB010004800.1, forward strand.
TGTCGAGGAGAAGAAACAGGCAAGTCTAGATGCTAGGGCTATTAATGCTTTATTCTGTGCTATAGACAGGAACGAGTTTAACAGGGTCTCTACATGCACCACTGCTCATGAAGTATGGAGACTTCTAGAAGTGACGCATGAAGGAACCACTCAAGTCAAGGAATCGAAGATAAGCCGTCTCACTCAAGAATATGAAGCCTTCAAGATGAAGCCAAATGAGACGATCACTCAAATGTTTACAAGATTCCTCGACATCATCAACCCGTTATCCTCGCTTGGTAAGCAGTATTCAAACCATGAGAAGATCCGCAAGCTACTCAGAGGGTTACCAAAGATTTGGAACCCTAAGGTGACAACCATCATAGAAGGGAACGATCTCACAACTATGTCTATGGAGACCTTGATGGGCAAGCTCATGACTCACGAGCTTGACCTCAAGGACTTTGAAGAGCCTGCTCCGAAGACCAGGGAGATCGCACTCAAAGTTCATCGACGAAAGGTTGATCACGATGAGACCGAAGACGACAACTCAGATGATGAAGACCAAGCTCTCATGGTTCGTAACTTCAAGAAATTCCTTCGCTTCAATCAAAGAAAGAAAGAGCCAACCTGCTATGGCTGCAAAAAGACTGGACACGTCCGAAGAGACTGTCCATTCTTAAAGAAAAGCAACCGCTATGAGAAGCCCTACAAGAAGAACTCATCAAAAAGGTATGCCAACACAAGCATTTGGCATGAAAGCGAAGCAAGTGACTCCGAGGAAGAAAAGAACTCTCCTCAAGACAAAGCAAATATGTGCTTAATGGCAACCTCTACCAAGGTATCAAACAAAACTTTAGATGACTTCTCTTTTGATGAACTTGGCGATGCCTTCACTGATTTACTTGATGATCACAAAAAGGTCATCGGTAAATACAAGCATGCCAAGGACAAAATCAAAAGTCTAGAAGATGAGATACAAAGAATTTCTTTACTTCTTGATAATGTTAGAAACACATCACCCACTAATGACACTGATGAAGTATCCAAGCTTAAATTAAGCTTACATGATGCTGAAGCACGTATTGAGCAACAAACTCAAGAAATCACTACTCTCAACACGTTGCTTGCTGAAGAAAAGAGTAGACACAAGATTTCCATGACTAAGATTTATGGCTTAAATATTAAGATTGATGAACTGCAAGCTATGTCTAAAAGATTAGAAACCAAATTGGGTAAACAGGTTGTTCAACCTCAAACCCAATCACATGGGCACAACACCACTCATGCTAGTCAACCACGTCATTCTCATGCAGCACATAACCATGCATTTATATACACAAACTTTCACAAACCACGTGCACGTAAGAATACTTCTCATACTCATCATACTGCACAAAGACACAATCAATATCACTCTCATCATACTATGACACATCAACATACCATGCCACGTAGACAAAATCATCATAGGCAAAATCATCATGTTATGCCACAACATTACACTATGCCATATAGACAATTTCAGCATGCCACTCCTCACAGTCAATATTATCATGCCACTCACTCTATGCATAGTCATCATTACCATGCTAACTCTCCATATCATCCTCATCCTGTTGCTTATAGATATCATTCTCATGCTTCCAGTATAAATAAAAATGCTATCTGTACTTACTGTGGAACACATGGACACATCTCACCACAGTGTAGAGTTAGAAGACTGGTAGACAAGAAAATATATGCTGGGTTTCCAAAAACTAACTTTTCAGGACCCTCAAGAAAATGGGTACCAAAGGTCACATCTACTCGTGATGTAGGTGGACCTTTCCTCCTCAACTGAGAGTAAGTGGATTCTCGATAGTGGATGCTCGCGACATATGACGGGAGACGCAAATCTTTTTGCATCACTATCGATGAAAAGAGAAGGATACGTATCCTTCGGTAACAATCTCAAAGGGCACATAATAGGTAACGGTATCATTGGTCATCCTCCTTCTCCTGTTATAAAGGATGTCTGCCTAGTGACCGAGTTAAAGCATAACCTGCTCAGCATTAGCCATCTTGCTGATCATGGATATGATATTAACTTTGGACAAAACCATTGCTATATCTACGATAGGTCAACAGGAGACATTGCTTTTGAAGGGAAAAGAGAGGACAACATCTATATTTTCTATCTCTCTATAAATACTAACCATGCAGGTAGATGTTTATATGCCCACAAAGACGAACGACTGCTTTGGCACCAGCGTCTTGGTCATGCCAACATGGATGCTATATCCAGGCTTTCTACCAAGAAGCTAGTAAGAGGATTGCCTGACATCACATTCAAAAAGGACACGGTATGTGCCGAATGTGAACTAAACAAGACAACTAAATCCTCATTTCATTCCATCAACTCTGTAAGTACTACAAGACCCTTGCAATTACTTCATATGGATTTATTTGGTCCTAGTAGAATAGCTAGCCTTGGTGGCAAACTTTATGCATTTGTTGTTGTTGATGATTTTTCGAGATTTACTTGGGTTTTCTTTCTCGCTAATAAGAGCGATGCTATTTCTGTTTTCAAAGTTTTTGTAAATAAAGTTCAAAACGAAAAAGGCTACATGATTACTCGAATCTGAAGTGATCATGGAGGCAAATTCGTAAATTCAGATTTTAAAAGTTTTTGTAATGCAAATGGTTTTGATCATGAATTTTCTTGTCCTAGAACTCCTCAACAAAATGGTGTTGTGGAGCGGAAGAATAGGACTCTTGGCGATATGGCTAGAGTCATGTTGAATAAATTTTCTCTTCCGAAATATTTTTGGGCAGAGGCTGTAAGTACAGCATGCCACATTTTGAATAGGGTGCTTATTCGTCCCATTACGAAGAAAACACCCTATGAGCTTTGGTTTGGGAGAACCCCCAATGTTTCGTATTTTAAAGTTTTTGGTTGTAGATGTTTTATCCTTAACACCAAAGACAACTTAGGCAAATTTGATGCCAAAGCTGACGATGGTATCTTTCTTGGTTATGCCGCCAAGAGTAAGGGATATAGAGTTTTCAACAAACGCTCACTTATTGTGGAGGAGTCAACTAATGTGACTTTTGATGAAGATAACAGTACAGTAAGCGCTCTTGATGATGATGTTGAGCCATCAATTTCTACTCCAATGAATACTTCAACTGAAACTAATTCTTTGGAGGGTTTGCCTAAGAAATTCTCTTTCAAACCTTCTCATCCAGAAAATTTAGTTATAGGAGAAGTTTCACGTGGAGTAACTACTAGATCATCACTAAGAGACTCCGTTGCTAGCACTGCCTTCATTTCACAAGTAGAGCCTAAAAACATTTCTGAAGCTTTTAATGATAAATTTTGGATTTTTGCTATGCAAGAAGAACTCAACCAATTTGAGAGGAGCCAAGTATGGGAACTAGTTCCTAGACCGGCTAATCACTCAATAATTGGTACCAAATGGGTGTTTAGAAACAAAGTAAATGAAGATGGTTCAGTCACTCGTAACAAAGCCCGTCTAGTAGCTCAAGGATACAATCAAGAGGAAGGTATCGACTACGATGAGACATATGCTCCTGTTGCTAGACTAGAATCCATTCGGATGCTTTGTGCTTTTGCCAATCATCAGAACTTTAAATTATTTCAAATGGATGTTAAAAGTGCTTTCTTGAATGGCTTTATTAAGGAGGAAGTTTATGTCAAACAACCCCCTGGCTTTGAAAATCACAAATTTCCCGACCACGTGTTCAAGCTGAAGAAAGCGCTTTATGGCCTTAAACAAGCCCCAAGAGCTTGGTATGAAAGGCTAAGCAGTTTCTTGCTTGAGAAAGGTTTTTCAAAAGGGAAAATTGACACTACACTGTTTATCAAATCTTTCAAAGACACCATTCTATTAATTCAGATTTATGTTGATGATATTATTTTTGGGTCTACTGATGAAACTCTTTGTCAAGAATTTGCCAAGTGTATGCAGACGGAATTTGAGATGAGCTTGATGGGAGAGCTCAACTATTTTCTTGGTCTGCAAGTAAAACAACTGGCTAATGGAACTTTCATCTGCCAATCAAAGTACACCAAGGACATGCTGAAGAAGTTCGATCTTGACAACATCAAACCAATCAGCACGCCAATGGCTACTTCAACCAAACTCGAACCAGATGAGAGTGGCAAACCTGTTGATCAACGTAAGTATCGAGGTATGATAGGCAGCTTACTTTATTTAACTGCTAGTCGTCCCGATATCATGTTCAGTGTTTGCCTATGTGCTAGATAACAAGCTAATCCTAAGGAATCACACATGACCGCGGTTAAGCGTATCTTTAGATACCTTAAGGGTACGGTTACAGTGGGCCTATGGTATCCCAAGTCAACATCATTTGATCTTATTGGTTACTCCTATGCTGACTTCGCTGGATGCAAGGTCGACCGTAAAAGTACGATCGGCACGTGTCATTTATTAGGAAAAGCTTTAGTCTCCTGGTTTAGCAAGAAGCAGAACTCTGTTGCACTATCCACAACAGAAGCTGAATACATAGCAGCTGGGCGTTGTTGTGCACAAATTATGTGGATGAAGCAAACCCTTGAAGACTATAAGTTATCTTTCATGCATATTCCTATATTCTGTGACAATACTAGTGCAATCAATTTGACTAAGAACCCTGTCTGCCACTCACGCACTAAACACATTGAAATCAGACACCACTTTTTGCGTGATCATCAGCAAAATGGCACGATTAACTTAGAATTTATTGACACTGATCATCAGCTGGCAGATTTCTTTACTAAGCCACTATCCGAAAAGCGCTTCAATTTTCTTTGTCCTGAACTTAGAATTTTAGATGAAGCAGTTATAAATTGAAACTCACCTGCGTAAATATCGAGTATATTGTGATTCTTTTACGAAAAATTTGGTATGGGTAAAAGCCGAAAGGGTCCTTCTGACAACAAGGCGTAAAAGCCTAAGCGACACGGTGCACTAGTCCTCAGGACTACCGCTAGCTGGGATCCGGCCCCTGCAGCTAACCCATGGCAAATTTGGACTATTGAACCACAGTATATGTCCTTATTTATTATATGGCTCGTTTTCGATTTAATATTGCCTAATTGATATTTTCTAAAGTTCATTCTGTTTTCTGAGTACCTCTCTATCTATTTTTTTAAATTCAACACTCTTTGTTGTCCTCAACTATCTTTTGTTTAACTCTTAAACATTTTCTTCATGTTCTTTGCCTGTTTTCAGTTCTGGACCATTGATCCAGAACTCGGGCCGAACTCTGCCCCTATCAGAGTTCGGGCCGAGTTCGGTTCTTAGGTTCCAGGGTCGGGATCTGGCTCTGCCGTTGGATCAATTCTAATCCAATGGTCAATATTTCACCCGACCAAAGACCAAGCCCTACTCTATTCTCGGGTTGCTGGCATTACCATTGCCTTTAATGATTCTGAGTTGGGAGATTTTCTTGCTCTCCCGGATCTTGATGTGTGGAACAAGCTTATGGAGGCACGTCAACTTCAATTTGTTGGCGACACTTCCCTTGAAGGATTCAAGGAGGATTTATGTGCTCCTAACGTAAGTCCTCGCAAGCTAAAGGCCAAGCATCTCACCCCCTACTTTTATGAACTTTATCGCATCGTGTTCAATACTATCTTGCCCAAGGCTGGCTCAACAGATGAAGTCACTTATCTTGAGATCTTCGCCTTATATCATCTCCACTATCGTATTCCATTCAACTTTCCACGGACTATGATGGATTGGATGATCAACTATCGGAAGAAACCAAGAGCTTTGGTTTATCCTCTCTATCTTCCTTTAGTTTTTCGTGCTTTCATCATTCCTATCCATGATTGTCCGTTCCTGCCTGCACCTGCCTTTCTATCCAAAGCACGACGCCTTCAGCCTGTCGCTGCTTCTGAGTCATCTGAGCATTCTGCTGATGAGGTGCCTGACGCCCCTCCTTTTGGTCAGGATGCACCTCCTTCTCCTGCCACTCTTGAGTCTCTTCAGACTATGCTTCGTGATCGCTTTGCTGTTGAGGATGATCGCTGGACACAGCAGGATTACCGTACCACCTTGCAGATCAGTGCCCTTGGGAACTCTCTGCATGATATGCGGTATTCACTTGCTCGTCATCCTGATCTGCATGTGCCTATTGAGCGGGATCCAGATCGCGCGGGTCATCGTATAGACGATCCGTGGGTCATGAGGTATATGGATCCTGATGATGCTTTTGTGGACCCTCGTCGCTCATTCCCTGGTCCTTCAGATGTTCCAGGACCTTCTCGTGCTCCATGATGGAGATTGGCTTGATATGCTGCTGCCACTGCTGATGGTCTTAGTTGCCTTTTAATTTTAGTTATTTTAGTTTGTTATGGATTTATGTACTGTATTTCTGTCGTCACACCCTGATGATGTGCTTGACATTCTGGTTGGTGGATAACATTTTATGCTATTTTTCGTAGTTTTACTTTATGTCAGTGACTTGTTTTATTAGTATTATACTGTTTCTTCTCTGCTTGGTGTGGTTGGATTACTTTTCATTGTCTATACTGCTATTTCCATGCTTTTCCTTATATTGCTAACTGCCAAAAGGGGGAGAAATATGTATATTTCAAATGTATATCTGTCTGTGCTTGTGTTTGCTTTTGGAAAAATATTTTTATCAGGCCACAGGTTCTATGCATTATTTACGGGGGAGAGCTATTGATTCTAGCTCGGCACCGTTCACTGATTACGGGGGAGCTATCTTATTCTAGCTCGGCATTGTTTATGGGGGAGCTGTGTTTTAACCAACTGTGTCCAGGTATGAATATTGAAATATACATTTATTATTTTGTCAATTATCAATATGGGGGAGATTGTTGACACAAAGTCACAGTCAACCAAATATTGACTACATTGACTAAATAATATCTGTATAAATTCAATACGACACACGACGTCTGCATTCAGTTCAGGACAGACAACAGCTCAGTTTCCGACTCTCAGTGTATTTTCGAGTCTGTACTTTTACATTTTATTGAGTCTAGAAGTATGTACTCTGAGTTATGCTGAGCTCTTGGAACTTAGTCTATAAGCCTACCCAAAATCCCAAGCTCCACCAAAACAAAAATTGCCCACAAGTCCCACTTAGAACCACTCTGTGCTCTGGAGACAGAGTTCGGGCCGAACTCTGCCTCCACACAGAGTTCGGGCCGAACTCTGTCCCCTAGAAATCAGGAACCCTAATTTTAGGGTTAGCTGGTTGCTAGCTGTCCAACAGCCAAATTTTTGAATTTTCCTACCCGAATTCTGGCCGAATTCTGCCTCTAAAAACACTATAAATAGGGCATGAATTCTCTCTTTTTAACTCACTCAATCTTCTCTTCTCTTCTCTCCTACAAGCTCAATAAGCCATACCCTTCCTATCTACTAGCCACAAGCCTCCTAAGTCTCGAGTGCTCGGCATCTCTCAGTTAGGATTCTTGTGCAAGAGTGAAGAAGTCGCTTGGACAATTCCAAGCAATCGCCACTGCGATTCTCTGTAAGAAGTTGACGTGCTCTTCTGAAGTAAAGGCACGGGTTGTAAGCTACTATTTCACAAATAGTGGATTTAATCCTGAGCTAGAGTTCTCAGGCCTGGACTAGTCCTCCACGAGGGAAACCAGGTTAAAATCGCTGTGTTTGCGTATGCTCTTCTGCTCTTCATTTATTTTCCGCACTTTACTCTGATTATTTATTGTTGGTGAAAGAGTTATTTTTAATTGGCTATTTTTCTATATAAACTCTATTCACCCCCCTCTAGAGTTGCCAAACTGTTCTTCAACTTGCTCATGATGTCGATCTACGGCAAGTTCCTGAAGAAATATTATGTGTAACCTTCATGTACATCGTTCACATATACCCTGTTTTAATCATGTAAATATATAGTGTAATGTTTACGTGACTCAAAAAATCATCTAACTATTATCTGTATTTCAAGAGTCTTGGATACGCCATGGATAATAGGCCCTCTAAAAAAGATTTCCCAGTAGAATTATCTTCGTTTTGGACTCTGCCCAAACTCGGTCTTATGAAAATAGTCACGTCCATATTACCTCTGAACTATTTTTCGATAATTATTTCCTAGTAGAATAATTAGGAAATGTCTTGTCACGTCCATACAACCTCTGAGCAAAACATTCATCAAATATAATCACGTCCATATTACCTCTGAATTATCCAGTCCTACCTAATGTTATATATCCGTCCACGTCCATATTACCTCTAGTCAGATATAGAACATCCTCTGTTATTACGTCCTCACTACCTCTGTTAGCAGTTTCTTTCAACTTATTATCTATGTTCGAGAATCTTGAACATAAAACAGATAATAAATCCACATCAAATTCCCCAGCGGTATAACCACCAGAAATATCCCTACTACGTCCACACTACCTCTAGTTCTGATATTTCACAAACTACATTCATAAGTTTTGAAGGCCAAAAGATTCTTTATTAAAAACGTCTCTAAAAAAACAGAGAAAAGAAAAAAAATACAAGAGTCTTTACGGCTCAAATGAGCCAATTACAAAAGAAGATTTAAGGGGTACACAACCGATTGATGCTGTCCCTTAAAGTCGCTATCACAGTCTGAGACTTAACAGTGGCACGACGGCCTGCTTCTTCCTGCCGAGCGACTTCATCCTTGAAGGGGATCAACTTAGCGTGCTCTCCCTCCAACTTCACCAGCTGTTCTTTCAACTGGTCTAAAGTTGTGGCAGTCATAGCAGCCTGAACCGTATAGTCCTCCTGTTCAGATGCGACTGTCCTTAAGCTAGCCTACAGTTGGGCAATCTTTTTGTGGATCTGTGCAATATGATTATACTTTTCAGAGATCTGGGCGGCCAGCTTGTTCTTTGAAGCAACACGGGCCTCGCTCGCGGCATTAAACTGTTCATATTGATCAGCCAACTCAATGATCTCCTTAGCAAGGGCATCCTTCCTTGCTTGGAAAGAAGCTTCCTCCTCTACAAGAGCCGCAACCAAAGCCTCTTCTTCTTCAAGAAACAGCGAGGTTGGACTCTGTTGCTTGTCTTCCTGGAATCTGGCCATCTGGTCCTCCAGATCATTCAGAACTTTCCTCAGACCATTAGCCCGCTCCTCGTATCCGGCGATGCTCTCAAGGGCCGTCACTTGGCATTCAGCAATAGCCTTTGCAGGTCCAAAGGCGGCGTTCCGGTTTAGAATGCCAGGAAGCTTTACTTTCAAAATAGAATAGAAAGCTTTGACGACTTCATGGGCCATCTCGTCATCTTCGGAAGACGTCGTTGGGAAGGAAGCCTGAAGGGGATCTTCCGCTCCAGGAAGAGACACTTGACAAGAAGCCGAACCTGACAAAGAAGCAATATATCTATCAGTGACGGAAAGGAAAAACCTGAAAGTGTGCAAAAGAGTTGTAATTTCGTACCTTCTACTTGCTCAGCACCAACTTGAACTAGGCCTTCAGCCCTAGTTAGGAAGGAGCCAAGAGCAGGCCCAGGTTGCTCAATGGTAACAATGTCAAGGCCCCGTACATTTTTGACATCAGGCTGTATATCTGCACGGCCCCAGCTGGACTTGGAGCAGATTCAGTAACAGCCCCCTCAGTGCGCTGTTTAACCTCTCTTTCTGCAGCCGATGTCGACGTACCAACAAATTCCTCCGCGCTAGCAATCCCAAAGGAACCAGGGATAACCTCTTATCCTACCCTAGTAACTTGGTCTACCTCTGCATATTGTTCCCTCCTTATTCACAAGGGAATATACGATGGCAGTCAGCCTCACGAGGAGTACACAAAATCGAAGGCGAAAAATCTCGTCCGAGGTAAAACGCAAAGATAACATACCCGCAGGAGGGTGAGCCGATTGAACTTGATTCTCGTCCAACTCCTTCATTATAGCCCCGATCTCAGACATAGCCCCTAAAGATGTATCATAGGAGGGACTAGTTTTCTGGTCGCCATCGTAGTCCAGGCCTTCGCCCTGGTCATCCCTTGACTCAGCCCCTTTGACTGGGAAGGCTAAACTTCGTATGCCGGTTGAGGACGAGGAGGGGACACTGTTGTCACGTCCACCTCTTCAGACGAAGAGGCACCCGCCTCGATCGTAACTTCAGGGTCCTATGCAAAGGACAAACATAAGGATGAGAAAGCTTCGTTCAAAGATTGCACAAGTAGTGGTTCGACCAAAATGGCAATGGAGTCTACTTAGGTGAGCCAGAATGGTAACGGCCCGCGATGTTGTTCCACCTCTTCCAGTCTGCCGAGAAGATCTTCTTAAAGGAGGTGAGCCAGCACCCACCTCCTTGGCTCTCCTTAGGGCAACAGTCTTCTTCTTCCTCTTAAAAGTTAGCTCCTGGGCCAGTTCAGTTGAAGCTTTCCTCTTCTGAGGAAGATCGGGTAGAGCAGAATCGTCTTCGGTATCCTCCCTTGGAGGCACTGTCGGTTTCCTAAAAGCAGCTCTCTGTTGTGGCGCTACGGCCGGCTTAATGGCTGGAGCGGCGCTCTTTATTTTGCTGCCATTTGGCGTCTTTCGGGCTCGCATCACATTTGCAGGAGTGGGGCCAAACTTGGCCCCCAATATCAAACTCTGCTCACGATCATACCGGGGATAAAAGGTATTGATCTGAGTATAAAATCGGGCAACAGTATAGAGCAGGTGGGTCTCAAGCTTATCTTCGGGCAGAGTAAAAAGTGCCCCCGTGCATCCGGCGTTGTAATAAACCCACGCCCGTTCTCCATCGATCAAGATACCTATGGACTCCAGATGCGGGCTAGGATTGCCCAGATGAAGCTGACTATAGCCAAATTGTCGTACAAAATGGCTCGGTAGATAAGGCTTAAGGTAGGTGTGATTCCTATTCCTGAGTACCAGATGCGAAGGCCTAATAGACTGGAGCCAATGGAATGCCCTAGCAGTCAAGCTAGTAGTATGGGATCCCTCATCCAATAAAATATCCCCTGCATTGCCACTACCGGATGGAGGGGATATCCTGAAGAACTCATAGTTCTGAAGGAAGTTTAAGGCCTTTCTGCAAGCAGGCACTCTAGTAACGGGCCCAGTCTGCGTCACAGAATCTTCAAAGAAAGACATCTTCTGCCAAAGAGCCCGCCACCGGCCCAGCAATCATCTGTTTGGGACAGTGTAAAAGCAACCATCCCATTAAGAAATGATAAGGGAGTTCGGTCCAGGCAAAATCTGTTCTACCGTCGGGAGTCACCGCATTTCCAACAAATCACGTAGACCCTGTTGGATGGTGTAGACCATCGCAGGAAGCAAGATAAGTCGATATCCAAATGCCAGCTTTACAGTCGGAAGTATCATACTCTGGCTCATCCTTTCAATAGATCCTGAACCACTAGGGACTACGCAGTCGTGGATCCAGATCATCAGAAAAGTCGCTAACACGGCTTTCTCCAACAACTTAAACTCGGCTTGTCAGAAGAAATAGTAAATCAGGGAATCCCCCAAAGGATCATCACTGTCATCAGTATCTGTGGCCCCGTGATCTGTCATCAGTTCCTCTATTTCAAATTTCGTCAGGGGCTTACGAATCGAAAAGGAGGCCGGACCTTCTCCTTCTTCTTGAATGAAGATATAGCTCGGCCAAGATCTTGTATGGGGATTAGCCCCCTCTGTCTTTCATTTCTTATTGATCATGTGGCAGATGAGGAAATAACAGAATAACTCCTTATACACATCCATCATCTCGGAGTTTTCCCTCTCCAGGTCCAGGAGTTCCTCATCACAAGGGACATATTCTTCGTACGGCTCTGTGCCCCAAGGAAGCTTCGATACTTCATGCATCTCATGGAGAGCCAGGCCCATCTCCCAGCCCGGTAAAGAAAGTATAGGTATAATGATTGTACAACTCCACCAGAGAAACAAACATGGGCCAATTCATCTTTGTGCCATATTGAGTGGCTCTGATGGCATGAAAAAGGCCGGCAGCCTTTAGAGTGGCTTCATAGGTTGAAAGCACTCATTCAGTAAGGTCACTCCAAAATGAAATGGCGTTCCTCCAACCTTCCATCCGCATCTTCACTATGGGATACGACCTATTCTTCGACATCATCAGATTGGAAAGTGTGTCGATAACATAAGGATGAAGGTCGGTCAGGATATTATTTATTATGGCACCAGGGTGCAGCCCCTTCGTGGAATAGGATGTGGAGCCCTTGACACACTTAAAAGTGTCCATCTTTTGATCACCGGAGCTAAACTGTATCTTTTCGAAGACGGTCCCATGAAGTTTAGGGGTTAAGTCCCATTTTATCTGCCTCCGTACAGCTAGATCGGTGAACACCGACAAAGGATATTGGCGATCTATCGTCGGCAACCATATCCTTTGGTTGCTCAACCTGACCACCAAAGGGTCTCTCAGGCATATCGTCTCGCCGTCCTCAAATCCCAAGCTATCACCAAACAAAAAGTATGGATTCTTAAGACTCCACGCCCCTCCGAACAGGAACTTTTTATCATTTATCATCTGCTTCAGGAACACCTTATCATGTTCAAGCATACAATCATCCGCACTGAAGGCTGATTCTGGCTAATCTTGGCCTGAACATTTCTAATCATGTTGGTTACGAGGCTCGAACCGAGAACTTGGCGAGCAGAGCCGAATAGAATTCTACCGAGTTCCGAGACGACCATGTTAACTGCAAGACAGAAGAAAAAAGTCAAACTTAGAATCTACAAAAATAGAGCTAAGTGCTAGAAAAATTCTATGTGCCCAGCTGTTGTGCGTCCAAAACGGCCTGTGGGTGCATAAAAATCTTCAAACACATATGTTATGTGTAGGCACATGACATGCAACAAGCATGTGGGCGCATAGTCTTGCAGGCGCATAAGAGTGCTCAAACACAGAAGCGTTCTGCGTTGGTGCATAACACACATAAAAGAGTATGGGCGCATACTTCTATGGGCGCATGAGAATGCTCATAGAAGTGTGTTGCTTTGGGCGCATATCAATGGTTTCGCGCCCAAGCAGAGAGAAGTCCGAGTGTCACAAATTAATGCTCGGGACTTCGTTTTGAAGCGTAGCCTCACCCAGAATGGGGTCTTGGACTAGCGGAGATGCTGCTGAAGTTGGAGAACCGTTCGGTGCAGCTTTTTGTCCTTTGTGGATTTCTTGACAGCCTTAGGAGACATGATTCGTGCAGAGAAGAAATAAAGAATCTCTTGAAAGTTTTTTTGAGATTAAGAGGAGAATAAATTTTCTCTCTCCTCAAAGACCTATTTATAGGCACGAACCAGAGTTATGCGCCCACATGACCTATGCGCCCATATGGTCTATGCGTCCATGCAGAGACTTGGTCTTTTGTACATTATGCGCCTGCTACTTGCTGATATGGACAATGCATAGACATCGCATGAAGGATGCACCTCTTCAAATTTCGCTCCGATGAATCTGTCAGTTCAGATTTTCGAGGAAGATCTCAACAGCTATCTTTTGACAGCCTGGTAGCATCTATGCGCCCAAAGAGAGAGTTTTGTTATGCGCCCACAGAGCCATAAGAAGACATTCTCCCATGCTTCTTTCAAAGTATTTCGAACTCGTTCGAGTATCAAAAATTTTGAAGGGTGTCTTGTAGAAGCATAAAAATTTCAGCATTATGCGCCCAATCCAGAAGTAGCTATGTGCCCAAGTCTGGAAGTAGCTATGCGCCCAAGTCTAGAAGTAGCTATGTGCCCAAGACAAAAAGTAGCTATGCGCCCAAGTGGCAGACACCTATAACCCAAACCCTATGCGCCCACATGGCTCCTCCAAAAGAGGGCGCATAGCCCTGTTCCCACACTATGCGCCCAAGTCAGACAGCACCACGACTCGATCAACATCCATGATCAGTCGTGCACCGACGCATGCGACCACGTCAGTCTCCACGAGCAGTCGTGTACCGAAGCATGCGGCCACGTCAACCCCACGATCTACCCACGATCATCTAGTCTTTATGCGCCTACACTCTATGCGCCCAAAGAAAAACTATGTGCCTATAGGGAAATCAGTGTATTTTCCCCTGTGTGCACATACCAGTCGTTTCAGTGTAAAACAACTATAAATAGAGGTCACATGCCTCTTCAAAAACACAGAACAGAGAGCATTTCAGAGCCAAATTGCTGTCCTTCTTGCCAGTGAGCCGAGAGTTAGCAATTTTCTTAGGTTTTCTCCTACTTTTGTAAATCAGAGTGTCAACGGAGTAAAGGAGCAACTGTCGCTCGATCTCCATCGTTCCATTTCCTAGAATTCTTTTTGTACTCGGGGATTCTCAGTGCAGGATCTCTCAGGTGTACTCGATTTGTGGTGTCTTGTGCCAATAAGAAAAGACAGTACTTCTTCTTCTTCTTTTTTGTGCCCACAATAGGTATTCCAACTCTCATACATATATATACATATACAACTGAAATCTCCTAACATATCTCAGAAAACTGAGAACACAACCCAAATTGCTAATCTATATACTATACCTTATAATTCCCAACCCTTACATGCATGTATATCAGCCCACATACCCTCAAAAGAAACTGAACTGAACAGGTACCTCAGAAATCTAATTCAAAACTAAATATCAGTGTCAAACTCAGAAATCTAAGTTGAACACAAAATCAATTCTCAAATATCAAAACCAATTCAATATCGAAAATCCATATACTACACAAACCCAACACAAAACCTAAAATCTGAAATACACAACTAAAACTCATGAAACTTGATAAACACAAAGGTGTACACGTGTGTGTCATGCTCATGTCCTCACAGAGTCGAACCCGCATCCGTATCGTGTCCAAACAGTGCGTATGGCATAGACACGTACACGTGTATAGGAAAATCCTCGTGGGCACGTGCCGTGCTTGATAGAACACCACACGCAACATGAGGATCCCCGTGCTCATATACGTAGCTAGGTTGGGTTTTGGTCTAGGTGTACACAACTCTGACATGCATCCACACGGTGTCCACGCATCACACAAACAGCGTGTCAGGAAGGGCTGTGCGCGCGTGCACGGTGTCAGCCGAATCAGTGCAGGCACGATAACTTCGTGCATACTCAATAAAATCTCATAAAATTTCATGAGCACGTGGGCAGAGGTTTCCCCTACGTGTCCATAAAATTTCATGCCAAACCGTGTCATATCCATCGAGTTATGACACTCAGAATGTAGGACAATGCACGGGCTGTGCACGGGATCTCGTATTATGTCCCTGTATTCGATTTGGACACCAAAAATATATAAAATCAAGATCTGCCTTCATAGAAATATAAACAACAACAAATTTGTGATAATAAAATCGAAAAATAAGAACTTTTGATTCTAAGAGGCATTTTATCGAACACGTGTTCCAATACACCGACATACGTCCGATACGCCTAGCAAACGGATACGAAATCCTACCAAGCTACATCTACAGGTCTGGGACACCTAGATGGATGTATCTATAAAGAAAAATCAGAGTTTATAGGGGTTTAGAGGGGTTTACCTATTGAGAGTCAATATCTCAATAAAACGAGTCTCTAAACGTCCCGACGCCGATTTCCTCCGGTCCAAAGCCTCTGATTCCTTGCTAGCAAGTCTCCAGCAAGTTCCTCTCCTTCAAAGGATTGCAACATACTTCGTTTGGTCTGATTTGGATGAGAATTGAGGAAAAGAGGCTATTGGAAGGGAATGAAAATTTCTAGGGTTTTAAGAAAGCTTGACGGCTACTATACTATAACACATATAGGGGGGCTGCTGTTGTGGCCGGCCAGGGGTGCTGCTAGGGTTAGGTTAGGGTTTAGGATGGTCCACAATACAACTAAAGTCCAAAAGGAGCCCATTAGCAAAAAGGCCAAAAAGCTATATATTAAATAGCCTAAAAATAACTTAAATTGTTTCCTAATTAGGACTAAGCTCTAAGTTAAATTCTAATTAGCTAATTAAGTCTCAAATTACATGGTTAATATTCTAATGAAGGTTAACTAAGGTTAAACCATCTGCTAATACTAAGAGCACCAATCAAAAACTATAACGTCAATCAAATTAATAATAAAATAATCAAAAATTTAAAATATCACACAATTACTAAAATACCCCAAATCTAGAAAAGTGGTAGTGACAAATCTACCCTCCTTAAAATAATTTTGTCCTCGAAATTAAAGATAAAACTGAACTGATAAGAAAGATAGAAAAATTATACCTCAAGACTAAAAAAGATAAGGGTATTGCTTGCGCATCTCATCCTCCATCTCCCAGGTAGAGTCACCTGGAGAGTGATTCCTCCATGCGACGCGAACGAAGTATCTCATCTGATTCCTCAGTACCTTCTCTCGTCGATCCAGAATCTCCATCGGCTATTCTGGATAACTAAAAGTTGGGCCCACCTTGATCTCGGAATGATCCAGTACATGGCTGGGATCTGCCACATACCGTCTCAACTGCGACACATGAAATACATTGTGGACTCCCTCTATTACAGGTGGCAAGTCCAGTCTGTATGACACATCACCGACTCTTCCGCTGATAACGAAAGGTCCGATGTGTTGGCCCATTGGTCTGGTCAAACCTGATTTTAATAATTGAACACACTCTGTCTCGATATACGAATCAATTTAGATATTTACTAATGACGTTTTGGACATTGATCAAAGATGGATATCTACTCAGTTCAAGACCGAAGTTGTTTGCCACTCAAGATTGTATTTCCTTAAAGCAATATAATTTTTCATTTTTATTGAGTCTAGGAATACATTGTACACCAAGTCGTACTGGCAAATAGGCTATCCGAAAATGTTTTTCAAAACAGACCTGTCACCCTCAGTTTTCATGAATAAGGGTATTTTGGTTATTTTTCTACCTTAGAATTATTTTGGAATTATTTATTTACTTATAATATTATTTTGGAGTTATTTGAGTCGGGTTCGAAATTCAACTCAATCTGACTTGTATCGGGAACCCGGGATAGTTTTGACTCTAGTGGGAGCCACACATTAATTAGCCATGGCCCACATGATATTAATTTTTAGTTAGTGGTTAGACTAATTATTATGGATAGGGTTTGGTTAGATTAGAGATTTAGAATGACTTAAATAGCCTCGACTTAAACCCTTTTCTAATATTTAATCAATAGATTAGAGGGAGGGCATTTTAGACATTGCAAATTGGGACTCATAGCTCCTATAGTGGCCGTCCCTAATAGAGGGAGAGAGAGTGAGCCCCTTTGTTATTTTTACTTCATTTTTCTCTCTCTTATTCTTCCCCAAATTTTAGAGAGGTTCCTATAGATTTTTCTCCACCAAATCAATCCATTCCTCCACCCAACCTTCTTCTATTCTTCTCTACTCAAGCTAAGGAGGGAGCTAGCCAAAGTTTGGGAGGATTCGGAGATCGTTCGTGTCCATTTGGGATTCCTACGTGTCGGGGTCACATCGAAAGGGGTTTTTCTTAGATTCGATCTACCGGGAGGTATAAATCCCTTCTCCTTTTCATTTCTTCATGCATATAGGATGATTTTAGACCCAAAGGAATGACCCCCATGGTTGTGTCTCCATTTGTGTCCATTTCGTGTCCATTTGGAGACTTCTAGGTGAGTCCTATGTGTGGGATTGTGTCCTAGTGGAAAAAACCCTATTTGGACACTTGTATTTTTAATATGTATTGTTTAAATGTTATTTAGATATTAAATCTCAGATTTCTATTTGTTTAGAGATGTGTTTTCAATGTATCATATTGTATCATATTCTAATATATATCTATATCATGGTTATATAGGTATATTAATGTACATATATATATATATATATATATATATATATATATATATATATATATATATATATATATATATATATATATATATAAAAATATTCTCATATATATATATATATATATATATATATATATATATATATGAGAATATATTATATATATATATATATATATATATATATATATATATATATTTTTTTTTTTTTTAATATATATATATATATATATATATATATATATATATATATATATATATATATTATATATATATATATATATATAAAATATATTCTCATATATATATATATATATATATATATATATATATATATATATATATATATATTGTCTCTAATTTATATGTATATGTACATGGTATGTCAATATGTGATATAATTTGTGTTCATGTGTATGGGAATTTCGGCCAAGAGAGGGGAAATTTAGAATGGTGGAGTTGGAATTGATATGTGTGTGTGGTTGTGTTGTATTAAGGATGTTTGAGAGAATGGATGAGAGATTAGTGATAGAGAGTTAAGAGGAGATTAGAGTGTGAGAGAGTGAGAGTTTGAGAGTGATATAGAGAGGGGGAGAGACTGCTGTTAACAGCAGCATTTAGCAGCAGTACACACTGCTGATCAGTGTGTATCAGTCTCCACAAGGGGGACTGATTTCCAGACTGAACAGTCCCCACACAGGGGACTGTTGGCTGCTATTTTACAGCAGGTTGGGGGAGGATTTAGCCCCATTTGGCTGGCCCATATCACCCCCATAGGCACCACTTAGTTGGCCTATATATCAGCCATTTGACTGTCCAAAACCAGTCCCTTAGTATCAGCCATTTTAGGCCTTGTTAGCCCCATTGGACAGTCCTCTTGTTTAGCCAATTGACAGTCCTAATTAGCCCTTAGGTTCAGCCATGAAACCCCCACATTCAGCCCACATTTGGCCTTTGGAAAACAGCCTATAGAACAGCCCCTTAGAGTTCAGCTTTAGGGGCAGTTGTAGGGGCCAATTCAGTCCCATTTGGACAGTCCAAATTGACACCCATAGCAGCCTAAAACCTGTCCATAGCAGTCCCAAAATCCAGTCCATCAAATGTAGCCTATACCAGTCCTTAACAGTCCATAACTGCCCCAAACTTATCCCAACAAACCAGCCTTGTCCAGCCTACTTTTGGCCCACATATTGGTTGTAAGCCCCCTAAATTTAGGGCTTTTTTCAATTTTATAAATCAATTATTTTGAATAAATATTATTATTTGATTTAATGCTCTTTACCGTGACTTGGATTTCTAGAGCATCAGGGATGCCAGTCTCTGGAAACTTTCTTCTTGAAGTTTGTAGTAGACGAGATTATCTTCATGTTAATATATCGTGTCCCACTCAAACTTGTTCCCTTGTACTCTTTTTGCTTTGCGCAAGTTTGGGTCAATTTAGACCATTTAATTATTAATTGAATTCCCACTCTTTTCCTTGATCATCATATGCACGTTACCATGACATTTAATTTAGGAGCACCAGACTAGTTTTTTTTCTTGAAACCAACTTCTCGTGCATGATCTACTCGAGACACTCTTCACCCATGACCTTCGTGTCCCACTCAGACACACCATCTTGTACTTCATTTGCTTCGCACAACTTTTGGGTCAATTTAGGCCAATTAATTATCCACCGTAATTCGTGACCTGACTTCCAAGTTAATTTCGGGACCCGACATCGACCCAACCTAGTCGACCCCAAATATGGACATAGCCCACACAAAGCCTTCTACCCGCATGACACTTGTGTCCCATTTATTTGAGCCCCCACATACTACTTATTTACCCATGATCATAAATACCGATATTAATTCAATTATTACACCATGTCCGATTTTGACCCGACCCGGCTCAACCGAACCCAACCCAAACTTCATGTTGCCCCCTCATGAATATCCCCACACTCATTTTTCTGCAAATATTAAATACCTAGTTTATCCTTTTTAAATATTCTTTGGACAACCCATTTTATTTAATTTCCTAAGGATGACCTATTTTTCTACATTTAATCCAAGCCCTTATTCCACTCCTATTCAATCCCAACCCTCCATTTTTTTCCTACAACACTAACTCACACACACATCCCCCCTAACAGTGGCCGACCTATATATATCTCTCTCTCTCTCAATATCTATTTATATATTATACACACACATATATATATTGTATATACTAACTCTCTCTCTCTCTTCTTACACACCATCACCTCACCTCTCTCTCTAACACATTTCAACTCCCCCTCACCCATCACACTCAGCCGATATCCCATTTCTCTCTCTCTATTTTCTTTCTCATTCTCACTCTCACTCTCTCATTTATTTACTCACATACACACTCACACACAAAATTAATTCTCTTCCCTTCTCTCTTCCCTCTCACAGCCGAAGATAACTCCCCCCATGTGGCCGAGAACACCCCCCTCAACTCTTTCTTCATCTTCTTCTTCACGTTTTTTCTTCATCTCCTTCTTCTTCTTCTTCATTATCATTATCATCAACACCACCATCACCATTCACCAAAACCACCATCACCTTCACCATATCATCACCATCATCACCACACGCCACCACCACCAGTCCTTCACCACCAAACCTCCGCCCCTCACCTTGCCCGACCGGTCGTGTCCGCTACCATGCCGTCGGCCACCGTCGGCCACCGCCGTGCCAGGCCAGCGTGCGCATGCAGCACACAACAGCAGCTGTCGCTGCAACGTGCGCACAGCCGCGCACGAGCACCGGCCAATCGCGCGCTGTCGCCGGCCGCCGCCGCCATAGTCGGCCACCCTCTGGCCGGGCGACCCCCAGGCATCTCCCTGTGGTGGCCACCGTCCTCCGGGATGTGCCGCCTAGACGTTTCGTGCGTTTGGCACGGGTTTCCGTCGTGACGCACTCGGGATGGGTCCGGAAATGGCGTTCCATCGCAGCGACTTTGTGTATATTTTTTGAGAAATTCGACCGTTGGATCAGTAATTTCTTCGCTCCATCACAATCTCGGTATATCCACCTTCACTCCCCTCAATTTTCGTCCGTTAATTTCATCGTTTGATACATCAAAATCGGCCACCAAGTTGACCGTTTAAATTATACAAATTTTGGACAGTTTTACGGAGCCAACTTCGTCCACTCGTATCTCCTCCATCGCAGCTCCGTCTGGCGTGCCACTGGTTCCTATGCGAAGCTGGTATAACCCTCTTCCTACCCCTCAAGTTCCATTTCATTGTAAGCACGTTTGATTGGTTGAATTCGACACCAAAGTTGGTCGTCCGAATTCGTAATTTCTAAGTTGTAAAATTCTATTTTTGAACCCGGGAATCCGGATTCAATTTCTGCCACCACCAGTAGACTCGTGGCGTCGTTCTGGCATATTTTTATATAAAGTTTGTTAGATTTGGAGGACGTCGGCCCTGACACGTATTTCGGTGCAAAATAGGCCCCACAGTCCAGGTCAACGAGACTTTTTGACACCGGCTCATCGGAATCCAATTCCGGATATACTGTTGAGTTCGTATCGTCATTCTGGACTCGCTGACAAATAATTTGCTAGGATTTAGTGGATATTGATTTCGGCACGCATTTCGGTGCAAGTCGGATACCAATATCCGAGTCAACGGGACTTTTTGATGCTGGCTCATTGGAATCTAATTCCGGATATACCTTTGAGTTCGTATCGTCATTCTGGACTCGTTGACATATAATTTGCTAGGTTTTAGTGGACATTGGTTCCGGCACGCATTTTGGTGCAACTCGGATACCAATATCCGAGTCAATGGGTCATTTTGAGATCGGCTTATCGAAATCCAATTTTGGACATACCATTAAGTTCGTATCGTCATTCTGGACTCGTTGACATATAATTTACTAAGTTTTGAGGACATTGGCTCCGACACGCTTTTTCGTGCAAATCGGATTCCAATATCCGGGTCAACGGACCAATTTGAAATCGGTCAACAGAATCCAATTCTGGATACACCGTTGGGTTCGTATCGTCATTCTGGATTCATGGACAAATAATTTGTTAGGTTTTGTGCACTTTTATTTTGGCACATTTTTTGGTGCAAAGCGGATCCGACACGGACACCGTTTTGACTCGAAATTACCTTTTTGCCTCTATGTCCAAATTGGACTTATGAATAGGCTATCCTAGCTGATTTGACCATTCTGGATACGTTGGTAATGGTTGTTTCACCATTCGACAATATCTGTAGGTTTTTACCCTTTTATTATAATCTTTTCCTTTGGTGGTATTTTGAGATCCATCGATCCCAATGATTTCACAACCACTGAAATTGAATGTGTTGACAATGTGGATGTTTATAGAGACTAGCTTTGACCCAGTTTGACCATGGTTGACTACTTTGACTGAACGTCGAAGTAGAGACAACATTTGACCTAGGTTAGACTAGTTTTGATCTTAGTTGACCACAATTGACTATTTTGACCAAAAGTCCACCGGAAGTCAACCGTAGCCTAAAATTGACCAGAACTTGACCGAGTTGACCAGTCGACCCAAAGTCAACTGTTAGTCAACTATAGTCAAGTTTGACCTAGAGTTGACCTAGGGTTGACCAGAGTTGACCAGTTGACCAAAAGTCAACTGTAAGTCAACCCTTGACTTAGATTAACCTAGTTTGACTTGCCTTGACCTAGTTTGACTTAGTATGACTTGATTTTAATTCCAAACCCTTATATTGATACAGTATTCCACCTATAGGTCCTCGAAGCACTGTTCTTGGACCAGTTGACATATTCCACCAGATCACAGGCGAGTACATTCTCTGATAATAATTCTGTTTTATGATATCATTTATGTTTCTTGTATTTAGTGTAGATACCCTTGTTCTCTTGACACATTGTTCACACGGATTGGTATTTCTCTGGATCCCGTCATGAGATGTTATTCCTTGCTTTCTTTGGTATATCTTGTGTAAGTCTTTCTTGTTCCTTGCGCATTGTATAGACACGATTCCTGCGAAGGCTAGCTACCCTCTCGGAGAATCGCGTGTCATGATGTGTCATGGTTGGATCCACTATACTGGTCGGGGACGGGGAGTATTAGTGTAGATGTGTGGTCAATACCCGCCTTGTATATCTTGTGAACCTTGTGAATGCCAATCCTACACCACACGTATGATTGGCTAGATCATGACCTTGTGCAGACCTAAGCCGGCCACATATTGTAGCTAGTACTCACACACTTAGATAGATGTTTCTTGATTCTTGTACATGCAATGATCAGTTTTACTTGCCTTGTTCTAGCTCTAGATTTACAGCTTACCTTGCCGTGATACTCATATGTACATTTCATGATTTCTTGTATATTCTCTCTATTTACTGCTACATTTTCAATATCGTCTAATTAGAACTGTTATTTCAGATTTGTGCTCGTTCCATCCTGACTAGATATGTTGACAAAATTTTAGGAGTAGTTGTGCCCTCAGTATTGGACTTCATAATGTTGCTAGCTGAGGTGGATCTCACTATTCTTCTATGTGAGTTGCCTGGTAGTTATCCTTAGTTAGTTTTGTTGTTCCTTCTTTATTTCCTGTCTTATGATCCTTGTAGATTCTAGTTGTTCTAGTGATATTGTTATTATTTCTTATCTTATCTTCCTTAGTTTTGTGATGTGACATGAGTACATTTCTAGTTATGGATCTTTTGATGTTGTAGTTAGTATAGGGTACTTGACAGCGCTCTACCGTCGATACTGCGGTGTAGGCTGGGCGTGGCCCACGTATTCCTACCCGTATATTCGGGTGCGGGTCGTGACACATTTTTGTGGTGGCCTATGCAGGTCAGTCTTTTCTATTAATGCGAAGTCGTGGTAGTACTTGAGCTTATCTGTACTACTACGAGCCTGTCCTAGGATTAAGGTTGAGTCACGGAATATTTTAGGATTTTGGTACTCAGTCACATATTAGGAACTCTTGGTAGATTCCAGGGATGAACCCGGAGAATCTTATTCGAAATCTTTTCAAATCTTTTCCCACTTATTTCTATTCGTCTTGATTTTTAAAATATTATCCGTGTAAAACTTTATTCTTTCCTGAGACGAGTTTGTGGACCCTGGAGGGAAGGTATAAGTTGAACTTATATATCTTTTAGTTTGAGACGAGAATATGATTTGCCAGTCTCATATCAGGTTGAGATTGTTTTAGATTATGTTCCAATGATTTTCTTTTATCTTGACCTAGATATTACCTTTGGGACTTCTTCTGAAAACTTTTCCTAAACCCTGCATCGAAATCTGTTTTCTCTAGTTTCCATTTACTTATCCTTGATTCGTCGTTGAATTTTGAATCTTGATGTTTGTTCATTGTTGACTTTGACTTTGTATCTAAGACCAGTTTTTATGAATTGAGTTAAGATATTCTGATAAACATATTTGATGAGAACGATAAATGTCTACTTTATTAATGGAGTTTAGAATTTATCGCAATCATACTAGCTAGCACGACATCGACGTGGAGCCTGATGTTGGTTATACTATCCTAGTTATGGAATTTAGATTTACTTGCAGCCATACCGGTTGGCATGGTAAGGAATCTAGATGACATGATTATAGGGTGTATACCCAAGTTATGGACCCCATCGTTTATTGCAGCTATGCTTACTGGCGTGGCAAAAATTCTGGCAACATAATTTCAGGAAGACGTGTATGGTTATCAGACTGTATTTTAAATCGGATCACTTCGTTATGATCGGATGAGCAAGAACAAATTCTTATCATCATTCTTCCCCGTCTTGGTTAACTCTGTCTATCTACAGCCTAACTAGGATTTTTTCGACAGGATTGTTTTGTGTTCCATATTTCATATGATTTGACTAAACTCTTCTTCACTAGCCTCTTGGATAATTCTTCTTATCCTTTCCGGTAATTGTTGAAAGTACCTCATGGGTTGATTCAGGAAAGGTTCGAAAAGTATATTATCCTTGTATTTTGAAAACGAGAGTTTGTATCCAGAGAAATACTGACGAGGCAAGACTTCAGCTAACAGCATCATGGTTAAATATGTTTCTCGAATTCTACTTGGACCACTCTCTAAGCATTTTGACTAACATCTTCTCCTTTATTTTGCAAAAAATTGTTTGGAAATATTTTACGGATTTGGCCAAGTTAAGTTCAGGAATCTATATTATCTGGCGGGGCAGCTGTGCACTGCAGCCATCCGTTGTATTATGGAACAAGGAAGTTAATCACATCCAGATGCACACTAGCGCGATAGGAACTTCATGTGACATAATTTCAGAGGTATATGGTTCTTGAGTTTTACTTCGACTACGTCCTATGCATCTCGTTTGGCCTCGTACTATTCTTGGAAATATTTTGACAATCTTTCTTGTCTTGTTTGACCCTTACCTTGTTTGAATATTGATATGGATTGTTAGACCCAGTCTTAGTCCCCTGTTACCTTCTATTTTTGATGATTGGATAGCCACATCTAGTTAACAGATTCTGTAGTGTAACGATAATATATTATTATGTGTGATTGTGATGAGTATATTTTTCCTAGGGATTCATTGGGTTAAGCTTGTAGGACGGATATGAGTGACTGACTATAGTGGACTTAGAAAATTATTAAGGATGATTAGTTTGATAGTATAGATTGATGATGAGGTATCTAAGATGGAGTAATGAAATATTATATTCTTTGACTACGGATTAAGGACTAGAATCTTGTGCTTAGGTTCGAGGGTTAAGCATTGTAAGACTTTGATGACCAAGTGATTATTGATTATCTACAAACCATTTACTTATGATTGGAGGATAGATCGAATTATGGAATGAAATAGAAGGAGAAAACATTGCGTGCAAGATCGGAAGATAGCAGGAACAAAATATGGACATATGTACATAGGTAATAAATAATTCGGTAAATGAATTAAGAGTTTGAATTTGAGGGTTTTTATTCAGGAGTTCTCGAGTAAAGGAGAGAAGGCTCAATGCCAAGAATGGTTTTGAGTGTATAATTTCATGGAGCTTGTGATTAATAGGATAAAGATACTTAGGATGGGATGAGGAAACAAATAAATTGCTATTGAGATTGGAATTTTGGTTGATGGCTAATCATTGTTGATATATATACGTATCTTGAGGATGACCTATATTTAGAGTATATGTAAAGGTTCTTATTGATATGAAGATTATAAGGGGTAAAATAGACATAGTTTTTATGGAAGAAGCTTGTTGAACCTGAACCAAAATACCTGTAGAGAGAAACAACATAGATGATCACAAGGGTAGCAGATTGGGTACTGTAGCCATAGCAGTTGTATGTTTTAGCTTGACCTATTAGATGATTTTTAATTTCGAGGACGAAATTTTTATAAGGTGGGCAGGATATAAGCCCCCTGAATTTAGGGCTTATTTTTTTCAATTTTATAAATCAATTCTTTTGAATAAATATTATTATTTGATTATTATTTGATTTAATGCTCTTTACCATGACTTGGATTTCTAGAGCATCAGGGATGCCAGTCTCTGGAAACTTTTCTCTTGAAGTTTGTAGTAGATAAGATTATCTTCATATTGATATATTGTGTCCTACTCGAACTTGTTCCCTTGTACTCTTTTTGCTTCGCGCAAGTTCATGTCAATTTAGACCATTTAATTATTAATTGAATTCCCACTCTTTTCCTTGATCATCATATGCACGTTACCTTGACTTTTAAATTAGGAGCACCAGACTAGTCTTTTTCTTGAAACCAACTTCTCATGCATGATCTACTCGAGACACTCTTCACCCAAGACCTTTGTGTCTCACTCAGACACACCATCTTGTGCTTCATTTGCTTCGTACAACTTTTGGGTCAATTTAGGCCAATTAATTATCCACCATAATTTGTGACCAGACTTCCAAGTTAATTTCGGGACCCGACATCGATCCAACCTAGTCGACCCCAAATATGGGCATAGCCCACACGAAGCCTACTACCTGCATGACACTTGTGTCCCATTTATTTGTGCCCCCACATACTACTTATTTACCATGATCATAAATACCGATATTAATTCAATTATTGCACCATGTCCGATTTTGACCCGACCCGACTCAACCGAACCCAACCCAAACTTTATGTTAGCCCCTCATGAATATCCCCACACTAATTTTTCTACAAATATTAAATACCTAGTTTATCATTTTTAAATATTCTTTGGACAACCCATTTTATTTAATTTTCTAAGGATGGCCTATTTTTCTACATTTAATCCAAGCCCTCATTCCACTCTTATTCAATCCCAACCCTCCATTTTTCCCCACAACACAAACTCACACACACATCCCCCCCCAACAGTGGCCGACCTATATATATCTCTCTCTCTCTCTCTCTCAATATCAATTTATATATTATACACACACATATATATATTATATATACTAACTCTCTCTCTCTCTTCTTACACACCATCACCGCACCTCTCTCTCTAACACATTTCAACTCCCCCTCACCCATCACACTCAGCCGACAACCCCTTTCTCTCTCTCTATTTTCTCTCTCATTCTCACTCTCACTCTCTCATTTATTTACTCACACACACACTCACACACAAAATTAATTCTCTTCCCTTCTCTCTCCCCTCTCACAGCCGAACATAACTCCCTCCATGTGGCCGAGAACACCCTCCCTCCTCAACTCCTTCTTCATCTTCTTCTTCACGTTTTTTTCTTCATCTCCTTCTTCTTCTTCTCCATTATCATTATCATCAACACCACCATCACCATTCACCAAAACCACCATCACCTTCACCATATCATCACCATCATCACCACACGCAACCACCACCAGTCCTTCACCACCAAACCACCGCCCCTCGCCTTGCCCGACCGGCTGTGCCCGTTGTAAGCCCCTGAATTTAGGGCTTATTTTTTTTAATTTTAATAATCAATTAATTAGAATATTATTATTTGATTATTATTTGATTTAATGCTCTTTACCGTGACTTGGAATTCTAGAGCATCAGGGATGCCAGTCTCTGGAAACTTTCTTCTTGGAGTTTGTAGTAGGCGAGATTATCTTTATTTTGATATATCCTGTCCCACTCGAACTTGTTCCCTTGTATCCTTTTTGCTTCGCGCAAGTTCGGGTCAATATTAGACCATTTAATTATTAATTGAATTCCCACTCTTTTCCTTGATCATCATATGCGCGTTACAGTGACTTTTAATTTAGGAGCACCAGACCTGTCATTTTCTCGAAACCAACTTGTCATGCCTGATCTACTCGAGACGCTCTTCACCCATGACCATTGTGTCCCACTCAGACACTCCATTTTGTGCTCCATTTCCTTCGCACAACTTTCGGTTCAATTTAGGCCAATTAATTATCTGCCGTAAAACCTGATTTAATTTTCCATTTAATTTCGGGACCCGACATCGGTCCAATCCAGTCGACCCAAAATATGGCCCTGGCCTGTTTTGAGCCTACTATGCACGTGCCACTTGCGTGCCACTGATTTGATCTCCCTTGTGCTCCCATTCCATCCGTGATTTTAATTATTAATTTATTTAAATCTTGGTTTCGACTTTGTCCAAACTTGGCCCAACGCCCAACCCAGTTTAGTGTGGGCCCTCTCATGACTGCCCAAATATCCCACATAATGTTCCTATTTTCCTATTTTGAAAATATCTATTTCTCTCTCTCCATGTGTATATATACACATATATATACATATTATATATATATACATATATATGTAATCTCTCTCTCTTCCCCTCACCATCACTCCATCACACACCCCAACCAGGACAACCCATCCCCCCCTATGTACCCGAGCACACTCCCCCCCTCTTTATTCATTCTCTCTCTCTCTCTCTCTCTCTCTCCCATATTAATATCTTCTCCCTCTCCTCCCTATTATATTCACCTACATATCTCTCTCTCACTATTTTCCTCTCCATTATTCACACAGTAGCAGCAGCTCCACACCATGCCGAGCCCATGGCCGACCACCCCATGTCTGGCCGAGACCACCACTCCAGCCTCCTCCCCGACAACCTCTCCTCCTCCTATTCTTCACCATCACAACAATACCACCATCACCATTGTGATCATCCTCACCATTACCACTCCGCCACCTCCACCATCAACACCACCACCCCCGCCGTGCCGCCGTCGTCGCGCCTGCGCCGCTCGCCGCCGCCGCGCCCCCGTGCGGCCAATGCAGCAGCAGCAGCAGCAGCTCACTGCAGCACTGGCAGCGGCAGCAGCATGCGCGCGCGCGCGCACCGGCCGGCCGCGCGCCACCCCGACCGTCGTCGTCGCCGGCGAGCACCCCCCATGGCCGGGCGCACACCCCCGCACCACCCCGTGGCGGCCAACGTCCTCCGGGACGCGCCGTCTAGGCGATTTCAGCGTTTTGCTCGGAATCCCGTCGACGCGCGCGCGGACGAATTTCAGATTTCGACGTTTCGGGACAGCAACTTTGCGCCAATTTTCTGGACAATCCGACCATTGGATCGACGATTTCTTTATTCCGTCTCAATCTCGATATATACCCCTTCATCTCTCTCAAATTTCACCCGTTAATTTCGTCGTTTGATATATCAAAACCGGCCACCAAGTTGACGTTTTAATTTGAACTGTTTTGCACAGTTTCATGATGCCAACTTCGCGGGTTCGTATCTTCGTCGTCGTAGCTCCATTTTGCGCGCCACCAGTTCCGATGCACAGCTGGTATAACCCTCTTCTTGCCCCCCTTTAGATTTCATTTCAGTTTGAGCTTGTTAGGTCGGTCGAATTCGACGCCAAAGTTGGCCGTTCGAATTCTTAGTGTTGCACTTATAAAATTCCATTTTTGAACCCGGGACTCCGGATTCAAATTCTGACACCACCAGCAGACTCGTGGCGTCGTTCTGGCATGTTTTTATATAAAGTTTGCTTGATTAGGAGAACGTGGGCCCTGGCACGCATTTCGGTGCAAAGCGGGTCCCACTTTCAAAGTCAACGGGACTTTTTGACGCCGGCTCATCGGAATCCAATTCCGAATATACCGTTGAGTTCGTATCGTCATTCTGGAGTCGTTGACATATAATTTGCTAGGTTTTAGTGGACATTGGTTCTGGCACGCATTTCGGTGCAAGTCGGATACCAATATCCGGGTCAACGTGTCATTTTGAGTTCGGCTCATCGGAATCCAATTCCGGATATACCGTTGAGTTCGTATCGTCATTCTGGACTCGTTGACATATAATTTGCTGATCAGTTTTGAGGACATTGGCTCCGACACGCTTTTCCGTGCAAATCGGTTTTCAATGTCCGAGTCAACGGACCAATTTGAGATCGGGTCAACGGAATCCAATTCTGGATATACCGTTGGGTTCGTATCGTTATTCTGGATTCGTGGACATATAATTTGTTAGGTTTTGTGCACTTTTATTTTAGTACGTTTTTCGGTGCAAAGGGTGTCCAACGGCGGACATCATTTTGGCCCAAAATTACCGTTTTGTCCCTGTGTCCAAATTGGATTTTTGGACAGGCTATCCTAGCTGATTTGACCATTCTGGACACGTTGGTGATGTTAGTTTCATCATCCGACAACATCTGTATATTTCTTCCCTTTTTGTGTCACCCTATTATTATAATATTTTCTCCTTTTGGTTGTTTTAGAGACCTGTCGATTTCAGTGATTTCTAAATCACTAAAATTCATAAGTTGACCTTGTAGATGGTTATAGAGACTAGCGTGACCATGGTTGACTACCTTGACTAGACGTCGAAGTAGAGTCAACAGTTGACCTAGGTTTGATCAGACTTGACAAACGTTGACTTTTTGACCAAAGTCAACTGTAGGTCAACCATTGACCTATTTAACCTAGATTAGACTTAGAGTTGACCAGAGTTGACCAGTTGACCAAAGTCAACTGTACGTCAATCTTAACCCAGTTTGTCTTAGTTTGACTTAGTTTGACCTAGATGTTAGTATGTCTTTTGACCCTGATCAGCTCTTGTATTATTTCATCTTTAGGTCTGTGGCTTTACTCCGAACCCTGATTCATATTGACAGCAGGACCCCAGGCGAGTACATTCTCTGATAATATTTCTATTTTATGATATCGTTTATGTTTCTTGTATTTAGTGTAGATATGCTTGTTCTCGACATATTGGTCACACGGATTGGTATTCATGGATCCCGACGAGAGATGTTTCTCCTTCTTAGGTTGGGATGTATTGTGCAAGCACCCTTGTAGCTCTTGCTCGATATGTGGTCACTGATTCTAGAGAAGGTTCGCGACCTTCTCATTAGAATCCCGTGCAGTGACGTGTCCTGTTTGGATCCACTCTACCAGTCGGGGACGGGGAGTATTAGTGTAGATGTGTGGTCATTATCCACCTTGTTGTTCTTGTAGATCTTGTGAGTGTTAATCATACACCCCACGTATGATTAACCAGGCCAGTAGACCTTGTGTAAGACCCAAGCCGGCCACATGTTGAAACTAGTACTCACACACTTAGATAGATGATTCTTGATTCTTGTACATGCCATGATCAGTTTTACTTGCCTTATTCTAGCTCTAGATTTACAGCTTACCTTGCCATGATACTCACATATACATTTCATGATTTCTCGTATATTCTCTCTATTTACTGCTACATGTTCAATATCGTCTAATTAGAACTGTTATTTGAGATTTGTGCTCGTTCCATCCTGACTGGATATGTTGACAAAATTTTAGGAGTAGTTGTGCCTCAGTATTTGGACTTCATGATGTTGCTAGCTGAGGTGGATCTCACTGTTCCTCTATGTGAGTTGCCTGGTAGTTATCCTTAGTTAGTTTTGTTGTTCCTTCTTTATCTTTCATGTCTTATGATCATTGTAGATTCTAGTTGTTCTAGTGATATTGTTATTAATTCTTGTCTTATCTTCCTTAGTTTTCGTGATGTGACATGAGTACATTTCTAGTTATGGATTCTTAGATGTTGTAGTTAGTATAGTATACTTGACAGCGTTCTACCGTCGATACCGCGGCGTAGGCTGGGCGTGGTCCACGTATTCGTACCCGTATATCCGGGTGCGGGTCGTGACACGTTTTTAGTGGTGGCCCATGCAGGTCAGTCTTTGCAATTAATGCGAAGTCGTGGTAGTACTTGAGCTTTTCTGTACTACTGCGAGCCTGCCCTAGGATTAAGGTTGAGTCATGGAATATTTTAGGAATTTGTACTCAGTCACATATTAGGAACTCTTGGTAGATTCCAGGGATGACCCCTGGGAATCTTATTTCGAACTTTTTGAAACTTTTCCCATTTGTTCTGTCCGTCCTGATTTCTGAAACATCTGTCCGTTATCAACTCTATTCTTTCTTGGAATAAGTTTGTGGACCCCAGAGGGGAGTTATAAGTTGGACTTGTATATCATCTAGGTTGGGAAGAGAATATGATTTACCAACCTCGTATCATGGTCGAGGTTTGTTTTAGATTATATTCTACCATTTTCTATCTTGACCTAGGTAGTACCCTCGGGACTTTCCCTGAGATTTCCTCTGAACCCTATCTCGGAAGTTGTTTCCGTTGTTTCTATTAACTTACCCTTGACTTTTTGTTGAATTTTAAATCTTAATATTCGTTGTTGACCTTTGATTTTGTTTCGGAAAATTCTTTTAAGAATTGAGTTAAGATATCCTGATAAACATATTTTGGACGAGGACGATGAGAACGGTAAGTGTCTACTTTATTTATGGAGTTTAGAATTCATTGCAGTCATATTAGCTAGCGAGACATGGACATGGAGCCTAATTTTGGATATACTATCCTAGTTATGTCATTTAGGTTCTCTTGCAGCCATACCGGGTGGCGTGGTAAGGAATCTAGATGACATAATTATAGGGTGTATACCATAGTTATGGACTTTATTGTTTATTACCGCTATGCTTACTGGCGTGGCGAGAATTCTGGCAACATGATTTGGGATAGACGTGTATGGTTATCAGGTCATATCTTAAATTGATTCACTTCTTTTACCATTTGAGCAAGATAATTTCTACCGTTATTTCTTGTTTATCATTATTTTCTTTCCCATCATATGATGATTTCCTCATCTTGCCATCATTTTCTTTGACTTGTTTAGCTATGTCTTGATTACACCAATCAACTATCCCGTATCTACTTCTGTCATCTACACTTGGAAACTCTGAATTTTTTTTGAAATTTCATATCTCAATTGTTTCTTAAATTTGATACTATTAAGATTTTGATTCCCTTCTATCCATGACCAATCAATTTTGGTCGTCTTGTTTATCGTGCCAAAGAGTCTTGGTTGCTGACTAGACTCTAGATGACTTCAAATTCCTTGTGACTTGGGTTCCTTTCTAAATTATGCTTTTAGGACCTTGGTTTCGAATTCATGATTTTACCGTCTTTCATAGCTGAACTTGGATCTTGATCGTGCTTATGTAACCTATAATCCGATTTCTATCAAATCTATCTCTCAATTGTGCTATTCTCAAATTTTTTTTTCTCTCCATTTGCTTCTCTTAGCCCTGTTTTAGATTATGACTATCCGACTTTGATTTTCATGATCTTGATAATCTTAACCCTAAATCTAATTTCATCGAGCTGAAATCCTGTTAATCAAGGTTTGACTCGATTGTAACCGGACGAAACTCAAGTTTTGATTTCGTTGTCATATCTAAATCGTGCCCCAATGACTTGGCTTATTTCTGAAATCATGCACATATAATTTTGTTCACATCATGATTCTATCGTGCCAAATCTCTCATCGTGCCTAAACAATTTTGTAAATCGATTCTCTTGATTGTGCAAACTCGTCATTCTTGGATCGTGCCTAAAGTATTGCCTAAACCTTCTATCATATTTTAACCCCACTACCAACCTTTAATTTCGAGGACGAAATTTTTATAAGGTGGGTAGGATTGTAAGCCCCTGAATTTAGGGCTTATTTTTTTAATTTTAATAATCAATTAATTAGAATATTATTATTTGATTATTATTTGATTTAATGCTCTTTACCGTGACTTGGAATTCTAGAGCATCAGGGATGCCAGTCTCTGAAAACTTCCTTCTTGGAGTTTGTAGTAGGCGAGATTATCTTCATTTTGATATATCCTGTCCCACTCGAACTTGTTCCCTTGTATCATTTTTGCTTCGCGCAAGTTCGGGTCAATATTAGACCATTTAATTATTAATTGAATTCCCACTCTTTTCCTTAATCATCATATGCGCGTTACCGTGACTTTTAATTTAGGAGCACCAGACCTGTCATTTTCTCGAAACCAACTTGTCATGCCTGATCTACTCGAGACGCTCTTCACCCATGACCATTGTGTCCCACTCAGACACTCCATTTTGTGCTCCATTTCTTTCGCACAACTTTCGGTTCAATTTAGGCCAATTAATTATCTGCCGTAAAACCTGATTTAATTTTCCATTTAATTTCGGGACCCGACATCGGTCCAATCCAGTCGACCCAAAATATGGCCCTGGCCTGTTTTGAGCCTACTATGCACGTGCCACTTGCGTGCCACTGATTTGATCTCCCTTGTGCTCCCATTCCATCCGTGATTTTAATTATTAATTTATTTAAATCTTGGTTTCGACTTTGTCCAAACTTGGCCCAACGCCCAACCCAGTTTAGTGTGGGCCCTCTCATGACTGCCCAAATATCCCACATAATGTTCCTATTTTGAAAATATCTATTTCTCTCTCTCCATGTGTATATATACACATATATATACATATTATATATATATACATATATATGTAATCTCTCTCTCTCTTTCCCTCACCATCACTCCATCACACACCCCAACCAGGACAACCCACCCCCCCTATGTACCCGAGCACACTCCCCCCCTCTTTATTCATTCTCTCTCTCTCTCTCCCATATTAATATCTTCTCCCTCTCCTCCCTATTATATTCACCTACATATCTCTCTCTCACTATTTTCCTCTCCATTATTCACACAGTAGCAGCAGCTCCACACCATGCCGAGCCCATGGCCGACCACCCCATGTCTGGCCGAGACCACCACTCCAGCCTCCTCCCCGACAACCTTTCCTCCTCCTATTTTTCACCACCACAACAATACCACCATCACCATTGTGATCATCCTCACCATTACCACTCCGCCACCTCCACCATCAACACCACCACCCCCGCCGTGCCGCCGCCGCCGCGCCTGCGCCGCTCTCCGCCGCCGCGCCCCCGTGCGGCCAACGCAGCAGCAGCAGCAGCAGCTCACTGCAGCACTGGCAGCGGCAGCAGCATGCGCGCGCGCGCGCACCGGCCGGCCGCGCGCCACCCCGGCCGTCGCCGTCGCCGGCGAGCACCCCCCTTGGCCGGGCGCACACCCCCGCACCACCCCGTGGCGGCCAACGTCCTCCGGGACGCGCCGTCTAGGCGATTTCAGCGTTTTGCTCGGAATCCCGTCGACGCGCGCGCGGACGAATTTCAGATTTCGACGTTTCGGAATAGCAACTTCGCACCGATTTTCTGGGCAATCCGACCGTTGGATCGGCGATTTCTTTTCTCCGTCTTAATCTCGGTATATACCCCTTCATCTCTCTCAAATTTCACCCGTTAATTTCGTCGTTTGATACATCAAAACCGGCCACCAAGTTGACGTTTTAATTTGAACTGTTTTGCACAGTTTCGTGATGCCAACTTCGCGGGTTCGTATCTTCGTCGTCGTAGCTCCGTTTTACCGCGCCACCAGTTCCGATGCACAGCTGGTATAACCCTCTTCTTGCCCCCTTTAGATTTCATTTCAGTTTGAGCTTGTTAGGTCGGTCGAATTCGACGTCAAAGTTGGCCGTTCGAATTCTTAGTGTTGCACTTATAAAATTCCATTTTTGAACCCGGGACTCCGGATTCAAATTCTGACACCACCAGCAGACTCGTGGCGTCGTTCTGGCATGTTTTCATATAAAGTTTGCTTGATTAGGAGAACGTGGGCCCTGGCACGTATTTCGGTGCAAAGCGGGTCCCACTTTCTGAGTCAACGGGACTTTTTGACACCGGCTCATCGGAATCCAATTTCGGATATACCGTTGAGTTCGTATCGTCATTCTGGACTCGTTGACATATAATTTGCTAGGTTTTAGTGGACATTGGTTCTGGCACGCATTTCGGTGCAAGTCGGATACCAATATCTGAGTCAACGTGTCATTTTGAGTTCGGCTCATCGGAATCCAATTCCGGATATACCGTTGAGTTCGTATCGTCATTCTGGACTCGTTGACATATAATTTGTTAAGTTTTGAGGACATTGGCTCCGACACGCTTTTCCGTGCAAATCGGTTTCCAATGTCCGAGTCAACGGACCAATTTGAGATCGGGTCAACGGAATCCAATTCTGGATATACCGTTGGGTTCGTATCGTAATTCTGGATTCGTGGACATATAATTTGTTAGGTTTTGTGCACTTTTATTTTAGCACGTTTTTCGGTGCAAAGGGTGTCCAACGGCGGACATCATTTTGGCCCAAAATTACCGTTTTGCCCCTGTGTCCAAATTGGATTTTTGAACAGGCTATCGTAGCTGATTTGACCATTCTGGACACGTTGGTGATGTTAGTTTCATCATCCGACAACATCTGTATATTTCTTCCCTTTTTGTGTCACCCTATTATTATAATATTTTTTCCTTTTGGTTGTTTTAGAGACCTGTCGATTTCAGTGATTTCTAAATCACTGAAATTCATAAGTTGACCTTGTAGATGGTTATAGAGACTAGCGTGACCATGGTTGACTACCTTGACTAGACGTCGAAGTAGAGTCAACAGTTGACCTAGGTTTGATCAGACTTGACAAACGTTGACTTTTTGACCAAAGTCAACTGTAGGTCAACAATTGACCTATTTAACCTAGATTAGACTTAGAGTTGACCAGAGTTGACCAGTTGACCAAAGTCAACTGTACGTCAATCTTAACCCAGTTTGTCTTAGTTTGACTTAGTTTGACCTAGATGTTAGTATGTCTTTTGACCCTGATCAGCTCTTGTATTATTTCATCTTTAGGTCTGTGGCTTTACTCCGAACCCTGATTCATATTGACAGCAGGACCCCAGGCGAGTACATTCTCTGATAATATTTCTGTTTTATGATATCGTTTATGTTTCTTGTATTTAGTGTAGATATGCATGTTCTCGACACATTGGTCACACGGATTGGTATTCATGGATCCCGACGAGAGATGTTTCTCCTTCTTAGGTTGGGATGTATTGTGCAAGCACCCTTGTAGCTCTTGCTCGATATGTGGTCACTGATTCTAGAGAAGGTTCGCGACCTTCTCATTAGAATCCCGTGCAGTGACGTGTCCTGTTTGGATCCACTCTACCAGTCGGGGACGGGGAGTATTAGTGTAGATGTGTGGTCATTATCCACCTTGTTGTTCTTGTAGATCTTGTGAGTGTTAATCATACACCCCACGTATGATTAACCAGGCCAGTAGACCTTGTGCAAGACCCAAGCCGGCCACATGTTGAAACTAGTACTCACACACTTAGATAGATGATTCTTGATTCTTGTACATGCCATGATCAGTTTTACTTGCCTTGTTCTAGCTCTAGATTTACAGCTTACCTTGCCATGATACTCACATATACATTTCATGATTTCTCGTATATTCTCTCTATTTACTGCTACATGTTCAATATCGTCTAATTAGAACTGTTATTTGAGATTTGTGCTCGTTCCATCCTGACTGGATATGTTGACAAAATTTTAGGAGTAGTTGTGCCTCAGTATTTGGACTTCATGATGTTGCTAGCTGAGGTGGATCTCACTGTTCCTCTATGTGAGTTGCCTGGTAGTTATCCTTAGTTAGTTTTGTTGTTCCTTCTTTATCTTTCATGTCTTATGATCATTGTAGATTCTAGTTGTTCTAGTGATATTGTTATTAATTCTTGTCTTATCTTCCTTAGTTTTCGTGATGTGACATGAGTACATTTCTAGTTATGGATTCTTAGATGTTGTAGTTAGTATAGTATACTAGACAGCGTTCTACCGCCGATACCGCGGCGTAGGCTGGGCGTGGTCCACGTATTCGTACCCGTATATCCGGGTGCGGGTCGTGACACCCGTCACCACGTCGTCGGCCACCGCCGGGCACCGCCGCGCCAGGCCAGCGCGTGCATGCAGCACACAACAGCAGCTGCCGCCGCAACGTGTGCACAGCCGCACGCAAGCACCGGCCAACCGCGCGCTGCCGCCGGCCATCGCCGCCGTGGCCGGCCACCCTCTGGCAGGATGACCCCCAGGCATCTCCCCGTGGCGGCCACCGTCCTTCGGGACGCGCCGCCTAGGCGTTTCGTGCGTTTGGCACGGGTTTTCGTCGTGACGCACTCGGGATGGGTCCGGAAATGGCGTTCCGTCGCAGCGACTTTGCGTATGTTTTTCGAGAAATTCGACCACTGGATCGACAATTTCTTCGCTCCGTCACAATCTCGGTATATCCACCTTCACTCCTCTCAATTTTTGTCCGCTAATTTCATCGTTTGATACATCAAAACCGGCCACCAAGTTGACCGTTTAAATTGTATAAATTTTGGATAGTTTTACGGAGCCAACTTCGTCGGCTCGTATCTCCTCCATCGCAACTCCGTCTGGCGTGCCACCTGTTCCTATGCGAAGCTGGTATAAACTTTTTCCTACCCCTTAAGTTTCGTTTCATTGTGAGCACGTTTGATTGGTTGAATTTGACGCCAAAGTTGGCCGTCCGAATTCGTAATTTCCAAGTTGTAAAATTCCATTTTTGAACTCGGGAATCCGGATTCACATTCTGACACCACCAGTAGACTCGTGGCATCGTTCTGGCACGTTTTCATATAAAGTTTGTTAGATTTGGAGGACGTGGGCCCTGGCACGTATTTCGGTGCAAAGTGGGCCCCACAGTCCGGGTCAACGGGACTTTTTGACGTCGGCTCATCGAAATCCAATTCCGGATATACCGTTGAGTTTGTATCGTCATTCTGGACTCGTTGACATATAATTTGCTAGGTTTTAGGGGACATTGGTTCCGACACGTATTTCGGTGCAAGTCGGATACCAATATCTGAGTCAACGGTACTTTTTGACGCCGGCTCATCGAAATCCAATTTTGGATATACTGTTGAGTTCCTATCGTCATTCTAGATTCGTTGACATATAATTTGCTAGGTTTTAGTAGACATTGGTTCCGACATGCATTTCGGTGCAAGTCGGATACCAATATCCCAGTCAACGGGTCATTTTGAGATCGGCTTATCGGAATCAAATTCTGGACATACCGTTGAGTTCGTATCGTCATGCTGGACTCGTTGACATATAATTTGCTGAGTTTTGGGGACATTGGCTCCGACACGCTTTTTCGTACAAATCGGATTCCAGTATCCGGGTCAACGGACCAATTTGAGATCGGGTCAACGGAATCCAATTCTGGATATACCGTTGGGTTCGTATCGTCATTCTAGATTCGTGGACATATAATTTGTTAGGTTTTGTGCACTTTCATTTTGGCATGTTTTTCGGTGCAAAACAGGTCCGACACGGATACCGTTTTGACTCGAAATTACCTTTTTGCCCCTATGTCCAAATTAGACTTATGAATAGGCTATCCTAGCTGATTTGACCATTCT
The DNA here is from genome assembly GCA_029216955.1 of Iris pallida. Taxonomy (NCBI): domain Eukaryota; kingdom Viridiplantae; phylum Streptophyta; class Magnoliopsida; order Asparagales; family Iridaceae; genus Iris; species Iris pallida. The sequence goes on from JANAVB010004800.1 coordinate 25,086,436, forward strand.
GGACACGTTGGTAATGGTTGTTTCACCATTCGACAACATCTGTAGGTTTTTACCCTATTATTATAATCTTTTCCTTTGGTGGTATTTTGAGATCCATCGATTCCAGTGATTTCACAACCACTGAAATTGAATGTGTTCACCCTGTGGATGTTTATAGAGACTAGCTTTGACCCAGTTTGACCATGGTTGACTACTTTGACTGAACATCGAAGTAGAGTCAACATTTGACCTAGGTTAGACTAGTTTTGACCTTAGTTGACCACAATTCACTATTTTGACCAAAAGTCAACCAGAAGTCAACCGTAGCCTAAAATTGACCAGAACTTGACCGAGTTGACCAGTCGACCCAAAGTCAACTGTTAGTCAATATTAGTCAAGTTTGACCTAGAGTTGACCTAGGGTTGACCAGAGTTGACCAGTTGACCAAAAGTCAACTGTAAGTCAACCTTTGACTTTGATTAACCTAGTTTGATTTGCCTTGACCTAGTTTGACTTAGTATGACTTAATTTTACTTCCAAACCCTTATATTGATACAGTATTCTACCTATAGGTCCTCGAGGCACTGTTCTTAGACCAGTTGACATATTCCACCAGATCACAGGCGAGTACATTCTCTGATAATAATTCTGTTTTATGATATCGTTTATGTTTCTTGTATTTAGTGTAGATACCCATGTTCTCTTGACACATTGTTCACATGGATTGCTATTTCTCTGGATCCCGTCTTGAGATGTTATTCCTCGCTTTCTTTGGTATATCTTGTGCAAGTCTTTCTTGTTCCTTGCGCATTGTATAGACACGATTCCTGCGAAGGCTAGCTACCCTCTCAGAGAATCGTGCGTCATGCTGTGTCATGGTTGGATCCACTATACTGGTCGGGGACGGGGAGTATTAGTGTAGATGTGTGTTCAATACCCGCCTTGTATATCTTGTGAACCTTGTGAATGCCAATCCTACACCACACGTATGATTGGCTAGATCATGACCTTGTGCAGACCCAAGCCGGCCACATATTGTAGCTAGTACTCACACACTTAGATAGATGTTTCTTGATTCTTGTACATGCAATGATCAGTTTTACTTGCCTTGTTCTAGCTCTAGATTTACAGCTTACCTTGCCATGATACTCACATGTACATTTCATGATTTCTTGTATATTCTCTCTATTTACTGCTACATTTTCAATATCGTCTAATTTGAACTGTTATTTGAGATTTGTGCTCGTTCCATCCTGACTAGATATGTTGACAAAATTTTAGGAGTAGTTGTGCCCTCAGTATTGGACTTCATAATATTGCTAGCTGAGGTGGATCTCACTATTCTTCTATGTGAGTTGCCTGGTAGTTATCCTTAGTTAGTTTTGTTGTTCCTTCTTTATTTCCTGTCTTATGATCCTTGTAGATTCTAGTTGTTCTAGTGATATTGTTATTATTTCTTATCTTATCTTCCTTAGTTTTCGTGATGTGACATGAGTACATTTCTAGTTATGGATCTTTTGATGTTGTAGTTAGTATAGGGTACTTGACAGCGCTCTACCGTCGATACTGCGGTGTAGGCTGGGCGTGGCCCACGTATTCGTACCCGTATATCCGGGTGCGGGTCGTGACATTGGTCCCCATGGACAGCCATTTGATGTCCCATTTCTATCCCATATCCAGTCCTAAATGGACAGCCCTATAATGTTACGACCCGCACCCACTGTGAGGGTACGAGTACATAACAACGCCCAGCCTACACCGCAGTGTTGGCGGTAGAACGCTGTTCTAGGTCACTATCTAACCAACAATCACGCAATTATAAAATGTACTTGTCAATATATCAACTCCGAACGGAGGACAAGTATAGATATAATGTAATCTCAATCACAGTCTAAGCACGATATGATAACAAAGAAGATTATAACTAAGACTAAATAACAGAAATAAAACCAAAAACTAAATAATATAATCTCAGACAATCTCAACTACATGTCTCAACTTATATAAAACCAAAAACTAAATAATATAAACTAGCTAAACTTTCGATCACTCCTGAGTGTCGGGGCCATAGGTAGCTAAGCCATCTCCTGGTCCGTAATACGTAGGGTATGTGTCCTCAGGGCAATCATCTGTAAAATTTTTAACAGGTCCAGTCAGAACAGGAACGAGTACAACTCATCAAGAAAATCCAAGTAATGACAGAGAACTATAAAGCAGTTATAAACAGTTTTTTTGATGAATATGGCAGTTTATATTTAGGTGATAGTATAGAGAAGCAGTAAGATACAATGAAAGTAAAGTAACTAAAACAAAAGAAGAATGATGGCAATGAAGACTGTAAAATAAATCTAGCTGAACTAAAGTAACATAATAAGTCCAGACTGTAAATGCAAAACAAGTGTAAAACTACTATAAGTCCAGTATGAGATGAATCTAATACAAGATGAATCCAGTACAAGATGATTCTAGGTAGTGATCAATAATCCAGGTGAGCCCAGCTATTCTAACAGTGTGTTTTAAAATACCGAGATCGACATGTAAACGGCTGTAGGTAATCAGGCACATCTCTCACTGATCAGACGAGAGATGGCTATGCTTCCAGTAGATTCCAGTTAGGAGATTCCAGATTTGGGGTATGTCTACATGTCTTACTCAATATTTCCGCGCCCCGCAATACAAATGAATCCAGAATTCGACACGAAAATCGAGATGAGTCCAGCCAAAATATCATGATTCCAGAAATAGATTCCGGAATAATTCCAGTAATTCTACTAATAGAGGCCAGATAAGTATGGTATGTGTGTCGCATACATGAATCCAGAAATATCCATACGTATTGTAACAGAGAATCACATAAAACTAACTATAACTGAAGTACAGTAATTGACAATTAAATGAGAGAACTATCAGAGAATGTACTCGCCTGATACTCTGAAAAGAGTAGTGTAATGTCAGATGTCTGCACCGGAGTCACAATATCCTAAACAGAGAAATATAGGTTATAATGTTTCTTAGATAAGGTAAATGAATGATACAATGCAAACTATATGATTTCTATGCCAATCTAGGTCAAAGTCAAACTTGGTCAACTATGGTCAACTATGGTCAACTTAAAACTGAGTCAACATTAGGTCAACTTCTTAGGTCAATTGGTCAACATTCTAGAACTTTGGCCGATGTGGACTATATAGTGTTTGGGCAACTAGGTATCAAACCAAAACAATCTAAATTAGACACAACTATAAGCCACCATATGAATTAAGCTAACTTACCTCGTATACATATAATATAAACACATACATCCTATTTGTATGTCTACAAGTTAAATACATGAATATAAATATATGTATCTATCCAAACTCTACATCTAACTTTATAACTCATAACCCTGTAGAGTATATAATAAACCCTCTACTACTTGGCATTTCCTACATATACTATGAATATACCTAAGATATCAAGAAAAGGGAAGAAACTGGACTGGATGAGGGAAAAGACACTAAAGTTCAGTATGGACTGAACTTGGATAGATGGGAACTAATACAAGGGAGAAATTCCCTTCTAATGCAGACTGAAATCTACACAAGGCTAACCCATATATTCCTGGCACTCATACATTCATATAACATATACAAATATATGTTATAGTTATGTTAAAGTTCAGTTGAAAAGGGTAGGACAAATCAAAATAAAGTGGCAGATGCAATGGTGAATGCAGGATGTATCCTGTATGAGGGATGCAGGACAATCCAAATGAAAGGGGGCAGATGTCTGAACAAGGTCATGGACTGAGCATCAACATGTAGGGCACAAACAATAGACAGGTAGGGTGAATGCAGGATGTAGTGCCGGAACCAAGAAGTGGACAACACGTATGACTGTGCATTCCTCGAACGATGCAGGACAATCTCATTACCAGGTAGTGAGCAAAAGTAAACCAGGAGCTTAACAATAAGATATGAGGACAACTTGCTATCCTAATTGATGTTGAAACACAAATACAAGACAGTTAAACCACCATATACATCAAGTCCTCAATCAATATTTGATCTATGAAGCCAAATTCGACTGAACAGTATAAAGAATAGAGATGCAATAGGACTGCTCTTAATACAATAATGTACTGATACATAGTGCAGGGCAACCAATGTTATATGAATGTAACCATACATTCATAACACCTAAACAGGTTAAATGAACAGTAATGCAACTGATACATTAGAGCGAAGGATCAAAACCCTAACACCAAACCCTAACACTCTAGCATGTATACCTAGGTAAATACAATATAAAAACTATAATTTAGCATGTAAATGGATTAACATAATTAGTGAACTCTGAATTCAGAGAACACAGAATCAGTACTTACACAGAACCCAATTTCGAGTTCACTGTATAAGCCCAACCCAAATCATCACAGCTTATCCCCGGGCATGTAATCATGTTACATATTAACAACTGAACATTAAATACATTAATTAACCATTTAATTATTTAAACTCTGTAAGAAGACACCACAGAACTGAAACATGTATCTGAGAATGTAGGAAGCCAAATTTGGATTCGAATCTACATAAAAACCTCAAATTAAAGGCCAACCTAGTGTCGTGTACATAACATGGTATCACACAACGTGTCTCGTGTCTAGAAAACTGGACACGAGGTGTCCAAGGAATAAAATGCATGTATCCGAACAATATGCACAGCCAGGCCTCGTGCAGTGGTGTCGAGCAACCTAGGGGCTCGTGTGTCGACCCTCGAGCCTCGTGCTCGAGTCCAACCCTAGTGTAGGTATAGGGCTAGGGATACAAGTGCCTGTATCGTGCCTTAGTATCCTCGTGTCTGCGTATGGAACGCGTATCAGTGGCTCATACGCGCGCGCGCGTGCGTGTGGTCGAGATAGTGAGGTCGAGATTACTCCTAAAATACTTGATGGTTTTGCCTAAAATTTTGTGTGCTTAATGACAGTCATTGCCCGCACCCACACACAAATTTTCGTGTGTCGAGGTGCTGTGTCGTGTCCGCTAGGACACCCGAGCAGCAGGGCAGCCGCACGGTGTCCTCGTGCACGCGTTCGTGTCCAAATTTGGACACGCAAACCAATCCAATTCGTGCTCAGACACAGACCAAAGTAATCTACACATAATAAGCTTTCCAAATGTGTAATTTATTTTGAAAACCAAGAACAAAAAGTTCAAAGAAGCATTTCATCAAACACCAATAACACCTAGACACGTGTCCGATACGGACACCAAACGGGCACGAAAACCACCCAAATTTTGGGGACAACTAGGGGTCTTCTAGATCTAGCCGTAAATGCAAAGAAAACAGAAATTTAAATCAATTTGGAGAGTTTTACCTATAGGTGCAAAAAGCTTGGAAAAGCTTCAAATGGGAGATTCTTCCTCTTGATGGCAAAAACTCCAAATTGATCCAAAACTGGGATTAAACCTCACAATCAGAAAATAGGAGAGTATTAGGTTCTAATGCAAGAAACTAGGATTAAAAAAAAATAAAAATGGATTTATGGGGATTTTTGGAAGGGGGAAAATACCTCTCTTTCTCCAAGTGTTGGAATGAAATAAAAGAGGCAAGCCCTAATGAATAAGTGTTTATATAGGGTGGGGATCCCTATATGGCTGGTCATAAGCTTAATAATTAGGGTTAGGGTTTACCAAATGGCCCATGGACTTAAGTCATGATCAATCAAATCATTAAGCCATAAGTCATTTCATGAACCCACAAGCCATGACTTAAATTCACTTAAACTAATCCTCCTAATCCAAAATTAGTTTCTAATGCCTAAAAGTAGGTTAACCTAAGTTAGACTAGGGTCACCATGGCTAGGGTTAGCTTCTAGGCTAGTCCACTGGGTCTCAACAAGTCAAAGTCAAACTAGAATTCACCGATTCAATAAATCATCAAATAATTCAAATAAGTCAAAATGACCAAAATATCTCTAGGCTAAAAATGATAATTAAATCATCCTAATGACATGGTTAGGCTCTAGGTCATGCGGTCACTAGGGTTTCACTGGCAGCACATCAAAATCACAAGTCATGACTTAAAACAGTTTTTTTTAAATAGTTTAGAAATGATTAAAAATCACCAAAAATCATAATATGATATAAACATCAATAATTAATAATTATAATTACAAAATTTCAAAATTACCCTCATCTGGAAAACTGGATGTTACATATAAGCCTATGTGTGTGTATGTATGAGTTTATATAAGTGTCTAGAGGGTATATATATATATATATATATATATATATATATATATATATATATATATATATATATATATATATATATATATATATATATATATATATATATATATATAGCCTATAGGAGAACCTATATGTGACCATATGAGTGAGTGAGTTTGAGTGGTTAGTTAAGTTAGAATAATGATATACGGATAAGGTAATGTTGAATGATCAATATGTGACCTAAGATGGACTAGATGACCTAGGCACTAGGATTTTATGGTAGGTAATGTTAGTATAGGATAGTATCTAGCTATCCTAGGAAACCTAGGTTAGTATTCCTAGGTTAGAGTGGTATGGGCAAGGTATCGGGATTACCTTGGTAAGGGTAATGTAGGTAATACCTAGAAGCTAAGGTATTTGAGTTTAGATATTAAGATATGGTTAGAACTTGGTTCCCTTGGTTGGTAATGGTCAAATATAGTGCTCCTAGACTAGTTTTGACTTCGGTTGACCATTTTGACCAAAAGTCAACAAAAGTCAACCGAGAGTCAAACTTAGACTATAAGAGACTAGATTTGACCGAAACCAAACCAGAGTTGACCAGTTGACTGAAAGTCAACAATTGGTCAACATTAGACTAGTTTGACCTAGGGTTGACCTAGAGTTAACCAGATTTGACCAGGGTTGACTTTTTGACCAAAAGTCAACTATAAGTCAACCTTTGACCCCGTTTGACCTAGTTTGACTTGGATTGACTCCCAGCGACCTAGTATGATCTAGTATGACCTAGTATGACCCAGTTTGACCCGGTTTGACCTAGATTGACCTAGTTTGACTTAGACTTGCATGTCATGACTTAAATTAATTTCATTTCATTATAAAAACCCTGTTTAACTTATAGTATCTTATTTTAGGTCTGTGATTACTCTGAGCGTCTGTTCACCTTATCAGCTCAGGACCACAGGCGAGTACATTTACTGATAGTTTTTATTGTCTTGATATCTACTATATCCAATTCAGTTATAGTGTCTTACTTTATTCTTGATACGATAGTTCACGGACTAGTATACGTCGGATCCTGTCATGAGATGTTATTCCTGGACTTTTTTGGTATATTGGTACGTGATATTTCGTGTTTCATGTACTTGTATAGACACCAATTTCTAAGGGGACTTGCTACTCTCTTATGGAATCTCGTGTCATGACGTGCCATGTCCGGATCCGTAGTACTATTCGGGGATGGGGGAATTATTAGGGGTTATATGATCAAAGCCTCCTGTCACTATTTTGCTAGCGCCACCCTCACCTCACGTAGGGTGTAACAGATACCTCCGTGCGCCTGTTATCCAGGTTGGCCGGCATGACTTTTCGTGACATCACCGTAGATTGTCGGGCCAAGTGGATAACTTGTCTTGTCACTTACCTAAAAGCCGATCACATATCGCTCTAATAGTTCAAATCATATTTTATATTTATTATCGTATCTTATATCCAGTTCAGCTCTACTTTCAGTACTTTTCTCACCATGCCATGATTTCATTAACTCACATGCTCTACATGCCTTTATACTGTACCTTGATTGGAGACTAAGTCCTGCTCGGAAGAAGGGTTACAACCCCGGTCCTTATTTGGTTTAAGGGTTGTAACTCGGCTTTCGAATGGTTCCCAAGTCGTCCTATCTTTGTCTTGTATTTCATTACACTGTCTCTTATAGAATTTGTCAATTCATATGGAACTGCTGTTAGTATTTGTACTTGCTTATTTTCCTGACAGGATACCGTTGATATTTTACAGATGATTCTGAGGCAGATTGCCCGACCTATTATGGGGACGAGTTATATGGAGTAGACTTGGACCGTGGCTTGATAGTAGAGCCACTAAACTTTGCACACCCAGAGTAGTGTAGCTTAGTTAGGTTTGCCTGGTCTGCGAGCCAGCTAGTACTTTTCAGACTGTAGTACTTATATTTTATTCTGTGACTCTGTGATATTGTGTTTAGCTTTGGACTTTTATGGATCTTGAACTTATTTCCTGTTTTCATCGATTCTATTTCCTTTCCATGCTATCTACCTTAGTTTTACTTTGTGATTGAGACTGTATTGCTATGGCACCTCCATTCGGAGTATATATACTGTACAGGTACCTTTATCTATTTTAGTCGTAGTATTTATAGACCCTATATACAGTGTTCTACAGTCGATTCTACGGCGTAGGCTGGACGTACCCACGTCTCGTGCCCTTACTCTAGGGTGCGGGTCGTGACACATTTTTGTGGTGGCCCATGCAGGTCAGTGTCGCAACTAGTGCGATCTCGTAATGGTGCTCGACTTAGAGTACTAATTACGAGCCTGCAATTAGGACGTAGGATCTTTTGATCTTTTGATTACCATGACAACTCTTTTGATTACCATGACAACTCTTTTGCATTGAATTTAATTATCCTTCTTTGATATTCCCTATCATGTGCCATATTGATTCCTTATTTCAATCTATCCTCAGGATGGCGATTACTCGCTCTCAGGCAGCAGGATCTATTGTTGTTCCGAAAAGGCCCAATCTGGCTGGACTTCCACCTCCGGCTACGGGAGTAGCAGTCGAGAGAGCAGCAGCCCCGGTTCCTGCCCTTCAGGTAGGAGTAGCAGCAGCAGTTCCAGGAGGTCTTCTACCTCCGGCTGTGGGAGCTACAGCTGAAGGAGCTGCCACCTCAGTTCCAGCCCTTCAGGCGGGAGCAGCAGCGACGGTTCCAGGAGGTCTTCCACCTCTAGCAGCGGGACCGTCCATAGTCATTTCTGATATTCTTCTACCGCCGCCTCCACTACTGACTGATACTCAGGGGATGATGGCCCTTCTGCAGCAGATATTGCAAACTCAGAGCGTACAGGCAGAGTTGTTACGGTAGAGCATGGAGAACTCCCATCAGCTAGTGATGGCAGCAATAGAGAGGGGTGCACCGGGTACAGTTCAGGGAACCCCAGTTCAGCAGCAAGGTCAGGGGAGGCCCGGTAAACACCTAGACTTCAGAAAGATGAACCCGAAGGAGTTCAAGGGTACCGAGGGTATCCTATACGCGAATGACTAGTTGGAGGATGTCCAGCGGAGTCTGGAGTTGGCAGAGGTCCCGAGAGGGCTTTGGGTGACGTCTGCAGCGAGCCAGTTTTTCGATATAGCTTTGACTTGGTTTCGCACGGATCCGCGTGCGTCGGTGAGGGATTTGACTTGGGAGAGCTTCAGAAAGCTCTTTAAGGAGAAGTTCTACCCAGATGTGGCCTTGACAGCTTTGGAGGGACAGTTTGCCAGTTTGGTGCAGGGGAACTCGTTGGTAGACGAGTATGCAGTAGAGTTCTTCTACCTGAGTAGGATTGTACCTAGTCTGATCCAGGATGAGGGGTACAAGGCTCGAAAGTTTCGGAGGGGTCATATACATGCAGTTCGTACTCGTACCTCTGGAAGACGTGATGCGACATTTGAGCAGATTCTGATGGAGGTGCAGATCACAGAGAAGGACTTCGGCCTGAAGGCGAAGAGGGGCAGCGAGGTTCTAGGAGCGAGCTCGATTGTGGGGCCGGCGAAGTGCCCTCATTTCCAGCAGAGGACGTTTCAGCAACAGCAGCCTCAGTTGCAGTTTCAGCAGGCACCGACACGTGCCTTGCAGCACCAGGGACAGGGCCAGAGGCAGGCTACTCAGTGCGCTTTCTGCAGGAATTCGGGGCACGCTCGAGAGGTTTGTAGGAAGAGGTTGGGCGTCTGCCTATATTGTGGGGCGTTCGATCATCAACTGATGGGTTTCCATCTTCGTGGAGTCCGAGGAGGCCAGGACAGAGCGCGGTAGACTAGAGGACCAGCAGTTCAGCAGAGGGGTCCTCCACTTCAGACCCAACAACAACGCTTTGTACAGCACCAGAGGGGAGCCCCTACGGGCAGAGTGTTTGCCTTGACAGCAGAGAAGGAGGCAGAGCCAGTGGGTGATGTTGTGGCAGGTCACGTTCTCCTTGATTCATTCCCTTCTTTTGCCTTGTTTGATTCCGGTGCCACTCATAGTTTTATGTCTGTTTTCTTTGCTCTGAGACACAACATTATTGATGAATCTATGGGTAGGACTTGCAAGATATTGACCGGGGGAGGCATCATCCTGGTTAACAATAACTGCAAGGGGCGGAGAGTTACTCTAGGAGGCCGGGATTTGAGTGTGTGCTTGCTCATAATGTGTCATGACCCGCACCTGCTTTTCGGGATACGAGTGCGTGTCCAAGCCCAGCCTACGTCGCGGAATCGACGGTAGTACGCTGTCTAGCCCGCAATAAATAAAATGCTCATAAATACTAACTGCTCATTCACAACAACTAAATCAACTTTACAAAATATTGAAGTTTTACATTTGAAGAAGAATATAAGCTTTTACATTTATAGAAAACTATCACACAACTAACTAGTCTTCTATGGTTTATCCTTCGAGTCTCTATCTTCCCCTCGTATGGTCTACGCGCAAGAGTAGGTACGTCAACCTCACCTATAACAATGATCCAGTCAGGAAAGGAGCAGAGTACAACCATATTGCAAATAATGTTGTTAGTTCAAAATAAGTTAGAATAAGCTAGAAACAATGATGACAAAGAGCATATAGAAAACTAGCAAGAGATGAACTAGCAGGATATGAACTAGCAAGATATAAACTAGTAAGATATGATCTAGCAGGACAGGAACTAAATAAAGAAACAATGGAAACAACTATGTGTGTGAAATTACTTTTAATACGTGAACGGTTGGGCTAATACAGCATATCATACGATGGCTATCATTCAGTAATTGGTATAGCTAACTCATACGTGAGTGTGTATGACTTAGCTATCATTCAGTAACGGTAATTAGGTTTGTTCACGTATTTACCGAGTATTTCTCCTTCCGACTCTCTAACAATCAATAACGGTCAATGATACACTGAGAAGGATACGATAACTACAGTGTCACAATCGTGTCTCAATGGAATATCAAGCAATGACTCAACGGAATATCAAACAAGAAATCTATAGAGTAAATATTATAATGAACTAAAACATAATTGCAATACTGTACTTGTCTGAATCCTTGCACAAACCGTAGTCACAAGCCGAGGATGAGAGGATGCCGATCTATAATCTGTCAACCTATAACACACATCGCACCATGAACCGTACACGAAAACCACAAATCAATTCTAATGTTCTAGTTCTAAATAATGGCTAGTTGGGTTACTAATCTAATAATAATTAATTCTATAATAATTCACTTAAAAACCTAATTTAATCTAATAATAATCTGAATATAATCTAAACATGCAAGTTTGGCCATCAAAAGTCGTGTTTCTCAATTTTGGAAACCATGGCACGCAAATCGAGCCGTGCTGTTGACTTTTTAGTCAAACATTGTCAACTCTAGATTTTTAAAGTGCACCTTGATATATTTCAGTACCATGAGTGCGCTGGAATCGACCGTGCCACAAAATCACGCTTTGGTCAAAAGATATCGTCGTTTGGCTAATCGTGACCAAAACGGGGATCAACCGATCAGTTCTGAGTTCAACAGAATAAATAAAATACTAGATGAACTAAATAATTTCTAGGAAAAAGTCGTAGAGCTCTGTTTTAGCTTTCCAAAAATTCAAATGGTTCGTGATTTCGATTTCTGGTTCTCCCGGAATCTCGAAAACACCGAAACGCGTCAAGTTTCGTACAACCGACACTCTACGAATTTTCCAAAAATTTAGGTTCAGAAATTACGAAAACAAATTACATATTCAGAATATTTGCCTCAATACGAATCCAACAAAAAAATGACACGCTAAAAGGAGGTCGGGGTTGGCAGGAATCACCTCGGAAAGTCGGGGATCACCGGGATCAAACTCCACAAAGTCGGCTGATAATTAATCTAGGGTTTCTCGAAAACCGAAAGCATATATATATATATATATATATATATATATATATATATATATATATATATATATATATATATATTGAAAATATATATATATATATATATATATATATATATATATATATATATATATATATATATATATATATATATATATATTTTCAATATATATATATATATATATATATATATATATATATATATATATATATATATATATATATATATATATTGAGAGCGGCTCAGTTTGGGTCAATGGGCGGCTAGGACACGTGGCATAATCCTAATGGTTCCGCTATTAAGGCCAACGGCCAGATGTTGGCCCGGCTTGGCTGAGCCATTGATAAGTCGGTTTAGCCGACTCCAATGGAGTTGGGGGTGAGTCAGCAGCCTCTATGGCTGACAGCTGGGCCCGCCATCCTTCAGCGGGTGGCTGACGGGTGGGCCAGCTCTGACTGTGCGCTGACTGGATAATTAAATTCAGAAAACTGTTTTAAAAATCAATTTAACTCCAATTAACTCCAAATAAATATCTAAAAATTCTAAAAAAATCGTAGAAAATTATAGAAATTATAATTAACCTCCTAGAGTCAAAATAAAAATACTTAGTCTCATATTAGTCCCAAATGACCTCATAATAAATATTGGAAGCCTTTAAAAATATATAAACCCTAATAAATTAATACTTAAATATTACCAAAAATTATGGAAAAATTCTAGAAAATATAAAATAGCATAATGAACCCTAGAAAAATATTTGGGGTCAATATTTGCTCATAGGCTTGTACAGTAAATTCTAGAAGTCTTAAAAAATAGGTTTTTCCTATATTTAATTATCTAAAAGTTCCAGAAAAAGTGTAGAAAAATACAGAAAATATATTTAACCTAATGGAGCCTAAAGAAAAATAATGGGTCTCAAAATAGTCACAAATGGCCTCAAAATAACTTATGAAATTCATTTATAAATATAAATCTTCATAGAATAAATATTTTAAAAATATATAAAATGTCTAAAAATCATAATAAAATATGATATAGCTATAGATTGCATATAGATCCTATCTAGAGATCATGTGACCATAAGATGGTCATAAATCACCTACAAGCTTTGGCATGACTCATAATTGACATAAAATTAATCATAAACAAATACAATAAAAAATTAAAAATTTGGGAAGTGGACTTACAAAGCTACCCACCTTAGAAAAATTTTGTCCTCGAAATTTCAAAATATACAAATAGGCACAACCAAGAATATCATCAAATATGACATGACCAATCGATATGAATAAGCACGACAAAGAATATAATCAAAAAATATTGTGATGAATGATCGAAATTGATAAGGCGTATAGAATCGAAATCTAAATACGTTTTAGAAATATAGTGGAAGGAAATCAAAATAGGTTTAAAAGATGTCGATTCGAAAATAGAAAAATATGAGATTAATAAAGAACTAGTAGTTGTAGAGAAGGTGGCAACAAGAAATAAGACATCAAACAAATTTGAAAGAAAAAAATTTAATAATCGTATGCCAATAAAGGATATAGTCGCTATGATATTCGAAAATCATAAGTATATCCGAAGTCATTTAACCGAGAATCCATGCCTCGCCAGTGTACATCTGGCTGCCGTGAACCCTTGGTTTTATGACTCAAGTATAATATGTTATCGAACACTTTATCAACTCTACCCAATATTGGCATAATAAATCAAAAGATCAATAATACAACTAGGATATAGTTTTAGTAATATTCGACAACCTACGCATACTTAAAATTATTTCAACTTAGGGGTCATGCCACGCCAGTGCGCTGCTGACTGCAGTGAACCCGCAGTCTCCATAATTCAAGTAAATAGGGACAGTGCACATCTGCCTTACTATTGTATGTCATCAAAAATTATTTCAACTATATCCATAAGAATTTTAAAGGAACTTCAATAAATTCAAATAAGTCGATCATGATAAGAAAATATAAGTATCTGTCCTTGAGTAAAAGTATCAGTTTTGAAAACAAAACGATCACAAAATGAACGAAGATGACTTGAATTAATATATAGATAATTAAACCAAGATTAGGAATTGAAAATAAAACGATCACAAAATAGTTTTAAAAATAAAATGAGGTTTAGAGAAGGCATAAGATAAGATGGCACAAATGATCTAAATTAGGAATTGAATTCTATGAAGTCCTAACTTACCAAACGTATATTCTACCCACCTTGGATCCTACCAATATGTCAAAACAAAATTACATATTCTCTAAGAAAAATCTTCGATTTATCTATACCGAGACTTCAATAAATCATTAGCTAAATCTCATGGCCTATTTAACAATCTTAACTATCCAAGGGTCAAATTGAATAAGGGACTCCTAGTCCTATTCATTCTCATAAAATCAAATCTAACCTAATTGTGAATGAGCATCCTAGTCGTAGGCTTGCAGTAGTACGACTAACTTAAGTACTACCACAAGTTCACAATCTTTTACGAAATCAGACCTGCATGGGCCACCATAAAAACTTATCATGACCCGCACCCGCTTTTCGAGATACGAGTGCGTATCCAAGCCCAGCCTACACCGCGGAATCGGCAGTAGTACGATGTCTAGCCCGTAATAAATAAAATGCTCATAAATACTAACTGCTCATTCACAACAACTAAATCAACTTTACAAAATATTAAAGTTTTATATTTGAAGAAGAATATAAGCTTTTACATTTATAGAAAACTATCACACAACTAACTAGTCTTCTATGGTTTATCCTTCGAGTCTCTATCTCCCCCTCGTATGGTCTACGCACAAGGGTAGGTACGTCAACCTCACCTATAACAACGATCCAGTCAGGAAAGGAGCAGAGTACAACCATATTGTAATTAATGTTGTTAGTCCAAAATAATTTAGAACAAGATAGAAACAATGATGACAAAGAGCATATAAAAAACTAGCAAGAGATGAACTAGCAGAATATGAACTAGCAAGATATAAACTAGTAAGATATGATCTAGCAGGACAGGAACTAAATAAATGAACAATGGAAACAACTATGTGTGTGTGAAATACCTTTTAATACGTAAACGGCTGGACTAATACGGCATATCATACGATGGCTATCATTCAGTAATTGGTACGGCTAACTCATATGTGAGTGTGTATGACTTAGCTATCATTCGGTAACGGTAATTGGGTTTGTTCACGTATTTACCGAGTATTTTCCCTCCCGACTCTCTAACAATCAATAACGGTCAATAATACACTGAGAAGGATACGATACCTACAGTGTCACAATCGTGTTTCAATGGAATATCAAGCAATGACTCAACGGGATATCAAACAGGAAATCTATAGAGTAAACATTATAATGAACTAAAACATAAATGCGATATTGTACTTGCCTAAATCCTTGCACAAACCGTAGTCACAAGCCGAGGATGAGAGGATGCCGATCTATAAGCTGTCAACCTATAACACACATCGCACCATGAACCGTGCACGAAAACCATAAATCAATTCTAATGTTCTAGTTCTAAATAGTGGCTAGTGGGTTACTAATCTAATAATAATTAATTCTATAATAATTCGCTTAAAAACCTAATTTAACCTAATAATAATCTGAATATAATCTAAACATGCAAGTTTGGCCATCAAAAGTCGTGTTTCTCAATTTTGGAAACCATGGCACGTAAATCGAGACGTACTGTTGACTTTTTAGTCAAACGCTGTGAACTCTAGATTTTGAAAGTGCACCTTGGTAGATATCAGTGCCACGAGTGCGCTGGAATCGACCGTGCCACAAAATCACGCTTTGGTCAAAAGATACCGCCGTTATGGCTAATCGTGACTAAAACGGGGATCAACCGATTAGTTTTGAGTTCAACAGAATAAATAAAATACTAGATGAACTAAATAATTTCCGGGAAAAATATATGTCGTAGAGCTCTGTGTTAGCTTTTCGAAACTTCAAATGGTTCGTGATTTCGAATTCTGTCTCCTGGAATCTCAAAAACACCGAAATGCGTCAAGTTTCGTACAACCGACACTCTACGAATTTTTTAGAAATTTAGGTTCATGAATTACGAAAAAAATTACATATTCAGAATATTTACCTCGATACGAATCCAACAAGAAAATAGCACGCTAAAAGGAGGTCGGGGTTGGCGGGAATCACCTCGGGAAGTCGGGGATCACCGGGATCAAACTCCACAAAGTCGGCTGATAATTAATCTAGGGTTTCTCGAAAACCGAAAGCATATATATATTTATATATATATATATATATATAGAGAGAGAGAGAGAGAGAGAGAGAGAGCGGCTCAGTTTGGGTCGATGGGCGGCTAGGACACGTGGCATAATCCTAATGGTTCCGCTATTAAGGCCAACGGCCAGATGTTGGCCCGGCTTGGCTGAGCCAATGATAAGTCGGTTTAGCCGACTCCAATGGAGTTGGGGGGTGAGTCAGCAGCCTCTATGGCTGACAGCTAGGCCCGCCCGCCTTCAACGGGTGGCTTATGGGTGGGCCAGCCTGCACTGACTGTGCGCTGACTGGATAATTAAATTCAGAAAACTGTTTTAAAAATCAATTTAACTCTAATTAACTCCAAATAAATATCTAAAAATTCTAGAAAAATTGTAGAAATTTATAGAAATTATAATTAACCTCCTAGAGTCAAAATAAAAATACTTAGTCTCATATTAGTCCCAAATGACCTCATAATAAATATTGAAAGCCTTTAAAAATATATAAACCCTAATAAATAAATACTTAAATATTGCCAAAAATTATGAAATTTTTTTAGAAAATATAAATAGCATAATGAACCCTAAAAAAATATTTGGAGTCAATATTTGCTCATAGACTTGCACAATAAATTCTAGAAGTATTAGAAAATAGGTTTTTCCTATATTTAATTATCTAAAAGTTCCAAAAAAATTGTAGAAAAATACAGAAAATATATTTAACCTAATAGAGCCTAAAAAACTAATGGGTCTCAAAATAGTCACAATTGGCCTCAAAATAACTTATGAAATTTATTCATAAACATAAATCTTCATAGAATAAATATTTTAAAAATATATAAAATGTCTAAAAATCATAATAAAATATGATATAGCTATAGAATGCATATAGATCCTATCTAGAGATCATGTGACCATAAGATGGTCATAAATCACCTACAAGCTTTGGCATGACTCACAATTGCCATAAAATTAATCATAAACAAATACAATAAAAAATTTAAAATTTGGGAAGTGGGCTTACATAATGCCCCTTCCGAGGTACGATCTGGTACTCAGAATGGATTGGTTGAGCATGCACCATGCTAGTATAGACTATAGAGGAGGTATGGTTCTGTTTAGGCCGCTGGGAGAGCCAGAGATTGTGTTTGCTAGGGGAGCAGCTGAGCCGGGAGATGGGTTCTGTGGAGCTTTGCTGGTGGGGCAGGCATTGCCGTATCCATTGATAGCTGATTTCATGGATGTTTTTCCGAGGAGTTGCTTGGGATGCCACCAGATAGAGACATTGAGTTCTCTATAGACTTAGTGCCGGGTGCTGAGCCTATTTCAAAGCACGTCTATAGGGTCAACAACAGCGAGTTGGCAGAGCTAAAAAAGTAAGTCGACGAGCTACAGGACAAAGGATTTATCAGATCCAGTTCATCACCTTGGGGAGCGCTAGTCCTGTTTGTACCGAAGAAGGATGGTATGATGCGCATGTGTATCGATTACAGGGCGCTCAACAACCTCACTATCAAGAACAAGTACTCGTTGCCGAGGATTGACGACTTGTTCAATCAGTTGAGCAGCGCGAAGGTGTTTTCGAAGATAGACCTGAGGTCCGGTTATCATCAGCTGAAGATGAAGCAGGAATGTGAGACTCGTCTCACAGTATCGGTATTTATATACATATTTTGTATTGTATTTCATATTTCCTCGGTTTTTAGAATGCTTTAAAATTTTTCCCAAATTATATATTTTCTTCTTGACCGGCATACCGACGGTGTACCGGAGTATACCGACGGTATGTCACCCCGACAGATTTTTCCATATTTTAGATATTTTTTATTTTAGATATTTTCATGAATAGTGTTTCCGATATTTCCATGAATAGTGTTTTGGATATTTTGCTGAATAGTGTTTAGATATTTTCGTGAATAGTATAGATGCATTCTATTATCCAGTGGACAATTGGTTTTCTTTCAATGGCTAGGATTGATCTAGATTTTGACATGGATTACGATCCAACGGTCACGATTAATTCACCTCTTATATATATACCCTCTCATTTTCTCTCTCTTCTCTCTTTTCATTCTCTCCACCCTCTCTCTTTATTCATATTCTCTTCTCTCCCCTTGGGGTTTGCATGGGAGCTTGGCCTTGAGGCCTAGAGTGTGATTTCGTGCCCCTCTTGGTGGTGGAGTAATAGATTAGGCTCGGTTGCTAAAACCTAGGCAAGTACATCTTGCTCAAAAGTAACATGACCATGCTAAAATTTTATTTTCCATAAAAATTAAAGTTTTATTATTCTATAATATGCTCCTCTAAATTGTTAACATCTTTAGTATATAGCACTTTTGGTTTTGATCGACAATATTGCGTAGATCTGAGTTTCTAGATATGATTTTCGAGTATTTTGAAGTTTTGATCTATCAAATGTTTTAATTTTTGAAAACTAATACTTCCATGTTGTAGGAAATTCAATTCTATTCAATTTTGACTTTTGGAAGTCCGAATTTTGATTTAAAACGAAGTTTTTATGGCCGAAACAAGTTTTGAGTTCAAAAATCAACTTTCTGTGACGGTTCGGAAAATCCGTCGGAAATCTGCGGAAATCCGTCGAAAAATCCGAACTTGCACCACTAAACTTGCTGTGACACTTCGGAAAATCTGTCGAAAATCCGCAATAATCCGCCGGATAATCCGATTAGGCTATTTTTGTCTGTTTTTGCCTATTTTTGTCCGTTTTTTGCCCGTTTTTATCCGTTTTTAATATTTTCTCGATTGTAATGGACTCTTAACATGATTTGATGACCTTGGATAGTTAAAGAATGATTGTACACTCTATATACATGGTACATGCTTATGTTCATGTATTATTCTATGTCCAGATTATAGTTAGTGGCCTGTCATGGTGTACTCCAGATTACTGTATATGCCTAGCTCGATTTAATGGCTCTTAGAAGCGCACTCATGACTTGATTTTCTTATTGATTTCTAGACCCGAGATATGAGTACATGTTCTCTCTTGACACCGTGGATATAGCTTGTTAAATGTTAATCTATTACATCTTGGCACTGGACAATCGAGTGCGAGTATTGTTCCGTGTATCACGTAATGTTAGTACGGGTATGTTCGTAAGTGATAACTTACGAATTACTCGTATATAACACACGTCATCTTAGGAAATACTTGAGTGTCCACGAATTGAGGACTTGACATGAATATGATAAGGTAAATGACTAGTAAATTCAAGCAGATCATTGTAGGAGGAAATTCGCACTACCAACCCCGAGCTCCAAGGGCCCCATAAGGCATGGCTCAACCCTGCTAGACAAGGGCTCCATGACCTACCAAGTTTGCGCGTATTGATATACGATCGAGTCACATGTCGTGCCGGGTTACGGCACAGTCAGTTATATATTTTCTTTTACAAGTATATGATATGGTTGTTCATGTTACAAGTCTAGACACGTTTCATCTGCCAGCAGTCTTGTTGGGCAATAGATGTACCACTCGTACCCCTAGACATCCGGGTATCTGCAGTCAGGTAGTTGCGAAAATCCTCAACTTGCATATTAGTAATTAGGATTGTGATAACCTAGCTAGTTAATGATAGAAAGCCGTAGGCAATGATTGGCCGTGCACTTTTGATTATGTTACCTTATATGCTCTTGTGTCGGTGAGTGGCCAGAGGCTAAGTTCTGCTAGGGAAAAGATCTGTAATCCCGGTCCTTGTTTGGTTTAAGGGTTGTAGCTCCGATTCCTAGTAGTTCCTAAACCCCTTGTTGCTCATCGGATTATTTCTGTTCTATAGCTATATTGTTTAGTATTTCCATTCAGTCATTTATATTCTTGAGATATGTGCATTGGTACCGCACTAGTCTCGATCCGCATTTATTTACTTCTGTCATTATGTTATTGTGTTGTTGTTGGGTTTTGTCGTGCACCTCGAGCTTCCTTGTGGTACTTGCTATTTGGGGCCTGACCCCACTAGTTTTGTTTTGCCAAATTTACTGCTGGAACCCGAGGATTCTCCCTACCTTTTTCTGGATGACCCGCTGCCTGCTTAGATCTGCGGTTGTTCCTCCTCGCGAGTGGGTTCCCTTTTTGTGTCGCTCGTATTTCATTTCATTTTGGTGGTGTTAGCTAGGGCATGTGTTAGCCCTATTATTTTGAGACTTTCTCAGACTTTGATCAACATGATGTATTATATTAGATCTAGACTGATATAGTGATCATGTATATTGGTACCTTGCTAGTGTAGCATTTTGTATTCACTAGCTTCATGATCATGTATGATATAGTATTTTGGGATGCCTCTTTACTTTCATATTTGATATACTCTTGATACTTGTTGTTGTTGGATTGAGATAGGATTTGTTCGACCATAGGAGTCGTCAGTGGCATGCTAGAGTCTTCCCACTTGTCTTCTAGACAACTTTGATCGTACATTGGGGTACTGGCGTACCTTGATATACGTAGCTGGCTTTGTTTCGTCCCCGATCTCCAGTTTTCTGGTTCTGGGGCGTGACAGGGTTTTTTGGTGGCCCATGCAGGTCTGTCTTCAGACTTGTGGGGGATTCATCTTGTTAGAATCTCAATCCTATATTTATCTTCATTTGATCTCACTTTGCTTATCATATTCTCGTTTTTCTTGAACTGTAAACATGATTGACATATCCTTGTTCTATTTATGTCCATTATTGATACCTCGTATCTTTATCTTTTAGGGACACACCGCCTACTTCTTCTTTCGAAGGTTCAGTAGCTCCGCCGTCTCAGGCAGCTCAGATGGAAGGTCATGATCAGACCCCCTCCTCCACAGAATCAGAATCCCGAACTATCTCAGCATCCGTCGGTAGCTCAGTCTGTTCCTGTTCAGTCAGCTCAGCCAGCTCCGTCAGTCCCTTCAGTACAGCCAGCCCAGGTAGACCAGCGTGCCCTATTCGAGATGATGCGGGGCATGATGGAGGCACAACAACAGCAACATCAGAATCAGCTTCAGATCTAGCAGTAGGTGGTTCAGTTGTACCAGCAGTTACAGCATGGCCAGGACCATACCAATAATACCCTCTGCCAGGGCGTTACCGTAGCTTTGGAGGCGAGTGGTCGTCGTGGTCACAACGCAGCATCCGACTTTAGTCGCCTGCGTCCAGCTCAGTTCTTCGGCACTGAAGATGCAGTATCAGCCAATTCTTGGCTTCAGGACGCTGAGGCCATTTTGGAGACAGCAAGGACTCCAGCAGAGGATAGGGTAGCAGTGGTGAAGCAACAGTTAACAGATATTGCCTGCGACTGGTGGGTAGCACAAGAGATGGGTCTTCATAGGCCTATTAGTTGAGAGACATTTCAGGAGCGCTTCCAGGAGAAGTTCTTCCACACCTCAGCCAAGTTTCAGCTCCAGCTACAGCTCATCAACCTTCATCAGCAGACGAGAACTGTGGATCAGTATGCGACAGAGTTCTGTAGGCTTAGTCGATTTGTACCGCACATAGTGGCTTCTGATGGTGATAGAGCTCAGAGGTTTGAGCAAGGCTTGCATTTGGAGCTTCAACAGCTCATGGTAGGCCATTTTTATGACACCTATGATACAGTACTAAGAGCAGCTAGATCCTTGGAGATGACCAGTCAGAGGATAGCAGATAGAACCGGAGGTCAGAAGAGGTCACACTCGACTATGAGCGGCATTACCATTCAGTCCTCAGCTCCAGCTCCAGCAGTCAGAACTCCAGATCATCGACCTCCTCGTCAGACAGTATCATCAGCCCCGACAGCGGCATCAGTACAGCAGTCCAGGCAGTCAGGTCAGCTAGGATGTGATTATTGTGGAAAGCCAGGACACACCAGAATCCAGTGTAGGAGGGCCAATCATCAGTGTCTCAGGTGTGGTACGTCTGACCATATGATTAGGTCTTGTCCACTATTGTGTCCAGAGGGTTCATTAGTTGTCCCAGTGCCATTGGCGATCGAAAGGGCACCAGCAGAGTCAGCTCGATCCCATGTTCAGCGCCCGTTTTCGATGCAGTCCCAGCAGTTTCAGCACCAGCGTCCAGCACAGTATGCCCAAGCCCTGCGGGCAGGACCGAGCCAGCAGTAGACTATACGAGTACCCGTGATGTATGGGCAGGCTTTCAACATGAGCTTGTAGGAGCTGTTGGCCGAGGGCGATCAGATTGTAGGTGAGATTTTGAGCATTCCTTCAGTTTATCTTACTCTTGAGTTCCGTTGACGGCCTTGTATTACATTCGTACCCGGAATGCGTTGGTCGACTTGACATATTCGGCGAGTGAACGCGAGTTTCTCGTACCACTCATCTTCCTCCGTATCTTGTGATACACGATATCTATCATGTATCCCGACTACGTAGGTACGTCCTGGATTAGAGCCATATGTTCGACTGAGTCATTGGTACCGACTTACTTCGAAACTTGACCCCTGTCCACTTTGTGAGTCAGCGTAGGCAAGCGAGGACGAATCCCTACTCAACTGACTCAGGAGTATATTATTCCATATGCCTCCTTTTCTTGTATTATATATGTATGTATTTATTATTTTCTGTATTTATTTAAATTTTGTATCTCAAATATCACTTGTACACGGGATATTTTCTTTCGATGTGTTATGATTTTACATTGTTTTAGCATGTGTATTTTGCTCGACTGGTTTTAGAAAATTCTGAGGTCGAAATTTTTCTAAGTTGTGGAGAGTTGTGAGACTCGTCTTACAGTATCGGTATTTATATACGGATATGTATTTTGTATTGTATTTCGTATTTCCTCGGTTTTCGAAATGCTTTAAAAATTTTCCTAAATTATAGATTTTCTTGTTGACTGGCATACCGACGGTGTACCAGAGTATACCGACGGCATGTCGCCCGGACAGAGTTTTCCATATTTTAGATATTTTTTATTTCAGATATTTTCGTGAATAGTGTTTCCGATATTTTCATGAATAGTATTTTAGATATTTTGATGAATAGTATTTAGATATTTTCGTGAATAGTGTAGATGCATTCTATTATCCAATGGACAATTGGTTTTCTTTCAATGGCTAGGATTGATTTAAATTTTGACATGGATTACGATCCAACGGTCACGATTAATTCACCTCTTATATATATACCCTCTCATTTTCTCTCTCTTCTCTCTTTCATTCTCTCCACCCTCTCTCTTCATTCATATTCTCTTCTCTCCCCTTGGGGTTTGCATGGGAGCTTGGCCTTGGTCTAGAGTGTGGTTTCGTGCCCCTCTTGGTGTTGGAGAAGAAGATTAGGCTCGGTTGCTAAAACCTAGGCAAGTACATCTTGCTCAAAAGTAACATGACCATGCTAAAATTTTATTTTCCATAAAAATTAAAGTTTTATTGTTCTATAATATGCTCCTCTAAATTGTTAACATCTTTAGTATATAGCACTTTTGGTTTTGATCGACAATATTGCGTAGATCTGAGTTTCTAGATATGATTTTCGAGTATTTTGAAGTTTTGATCTTTCAAATGTTTTAATTTGTGAAAACTAATATTTCCATGTTGAAGGAAATTCAATTCTATTCAATTTTGACTTTTGAAAGTCCGAATTTTGATTTAAAACGAAGTTTTTATGGCCGAAACAAGTTTTGAGTTCAAAAATCAACTTTCTGTGACGGTTCGAAAAATCCGTCAAAAATCTGCGGAAATCCGTCAGAAAATCCGAACTTGCACCACTAAACTTGCTGTGACACTTCAGAAAATCTGCCGAAAATTCGCAATAATCCGTCGGATAATCCGGTTAGGCTATTTTTGTCTGTTTTTTGCCTGTTTTTGTCCATTTTTGCCCGTTTTTGTCCGTTTTTAATATTTTTTCGATTGTAATGGACTCTTAATATGATTAGATGACCTTGGATAGTTAAAGAATGATTGTACACTCTATATACATGGTACATGCTTATGTTCATGTATTGTTCTATGTTCAGATTATAGTTAGTGGCCTGTCATGGTGCACTCCAGATTACTATATATGCCTAGCTCGATTTAGTGGCTCATAGAAGCGCACTCATGACCTAATTTTCTTATTGATTTCTAGATCCGAGATATGAGTACATGTTCTTCCTTGACACCGTGGATATAGCTTGTTAAATGTTAATCTATTGCATCTTGGCACTGGACAATCGAGTGTGAGTATTGTTTCGTGTATCACGTGATGTTAGTACGGGGATGTTCATAAGTGATAACTTACGAATTACTCGTACATAACACACATCATCTTAGGAAATTCTTGAGTGTTCACGACTTGAGGACTTGACATAAATATGATAAGGTAAATGACTAGTAAATTCAAGTAGATCATTGTAGGAGGAAATTCGCACTACCAACCCCGAGCTTCAAGGGCCCCATGAGGCATGGCTCAACCCTGCTAGGCAAGGGCTCCATGACCTATCAAGTTTGCGCGTATTGATATACGATCGAGTCACATGTCGTGCCGAGTTACGGCACAGTCAGTTATATGTTTTCTTTTACAAGTATATGATATGGTTGTTTATATTACAAGTCTAGACATGTTTCATCTGCCAGCAGTCTTGTTGGGCAATAGATGTACCACTCGTACCCCTAGACATCCGGGTATCTGCAGTCAGGTAGTTGCGAAAATCCTCAACTTGCATATTAGTAATTAGGATTGTGATAACCCTAGCTAGTTAATGATAGAAAGCCGTAGGCAATGATTGGCCGTATACTTTTGATTGTGTGTTACCTTATATGCTCTTGTGTCGGTGAGTGGCCAGAGGCTAAGTTCTACTAGGAAAAAGATCTGTAACCCCGGTCCTTGTTTGGTTTAAGGGTTGTAGCTCCGATTCCTAGTAGTTCCTAAACCCCTTGTTGCTCATCGGATTATTTCTGTTCCATAGCTATATTGTTTAGTATTTCCATTCAGTCATTTATATTCTTGAGATATGTGCATTGGTACCGTACTAGTCTCGATCCGTATTTATTTACTTCTGTCATTATGTTATTGTGTTGTTGTTGGGTTTTGTCGTGCACCTCGAGCTTTCTTGTGGTACTTGCTATTTGGGGCCTGACCCCACTGGTTTTGTTTGGCCAGATTTACCGCTAGAACCCGAGGATTCTTTCTACCTTTCTCTGGATGACCCGCCGCCTGCTTAGATCTGAGGTTGTTCCTCCTCGCGAGTGGGTTCCCTTTTTGTGCCGCTCGTATTTCATTTCATTTTGGTGGTGTTAGATAGGGCATGTGTTAGACCTATTATTTTAAGACTTTCTCAGACTTCGGTCAACATGATGTATTATATTAGATCTAGACTGATATAGTGATCATGTATATTGGTACCTTGCTAGTGTAGCATTTTGTATTCACTAGCTTCATGATCATGTATGATATAGTATTTTGGGACGCCTCTTTACTTTTATATTTGATATACTCTTGATACTTGTTATTGTTGGATTGAGATAGGATTTGTTCGACCATAGGAGTCGTCAGTGGCAAGCTAGAGTCTTCCCACTTGTCTTCTAGACAGCTTTGATCGTACATTGGGGTACTGGCGTAACTTGATATACGTAGCTGGCTTTGTTTCGCCCCCGATCTCCAGTTTTCTGATTCTGGGGCGTGACAAGGAAGATATTCCGAAGACGACTTTTCGGACTCGGTATGGCCAGTACGAGTTCACTGTCATGCCATTTGGGTTGACCAACGCCCCAGCAGTGTTCATGTACTTGATAAACAAGGTATTCCATCAGTACCTTGACAAGTTTGTGGTGGTCTTCATAGATGACATCTTGGTCTATTCGAAGACGCCAGAGGAGCACGAGAAGCATCTGAGGATTGTGCTCGAGACTCTGAGGAAGGAGCAGTTGTACAGGAAGCTTTCGAAGTGCGAGTTCTTCCTGGACCAGGTCGAGTTCTTGGGTCATGTTGTGACCGAGCACGGGATCTCAGTAGACCAAAAGAAGATTGTTGCGGTAGAGTCTTGGTCTACACCTAGTTCAGTTGCCGAGATTCGGAGCTTTCTGGGTTTGGCGGGCTACTATCGGAAGTTCGTCCAGGACTTATCGCGGATTGCTGAGCCGATGACTAGACTCACCAGGAAGGACGTAGAGTTCGTCTGGACTGAGGAGTGTCAGGCCGCCTTCGATGAGCTGAAGAAGAGGATGACATCAGTTCCGATCTTGATATTACCGTCTGGGACCGGTGGTTTCTCAATCTACAGCGACGCTTCTGGCAGGGGTTTGGGTTGTGTTCTTCAGCAGCACGGGAAGGTGATTACCTATACATCTAGGCAGTTACGTCCTCATGAGAAGAACTACCCGACTCACGATCTGGAGTTGGCCGCTGTTATCTTTGCCTTGAAGTTGTGGAAACACTACTTGTATGGAGAGCAGGTTGAGATCTTTATTGATCACAAGAGCTTGAAGTACGTGTTCACTCAGAAGGAGCTGAACATGCGGCAGAGACGTTGGCTCGAGCTGATGAAGGATTTCGATATCGCCTTGCAGTACCATCCAGGGAAGGCCAACGTAGTTGCAGATGCCTTGAGCAGGTATCCAGTAGCTATGTATCTGACAGCAGATCGTCATCTTTTGGCTGACCTGGACAGTTTAGGAATCGAGGTGATTATTCCGGGCATGGAGGTACAGATATGGGGTTTATAGATTCAGTCTGAGTTGATGGACAGAGTCAGATCAGTACAGTATGATGATATTGCCCTGAGGAGCATCAGGGAGCAGGTGCGGGCAGGGTTGCTCGTTGATTTCTCTATTGCCGAAGATGGGTCGCTGCGGTACGGTGCTAGGCTGTGCGTTCCGAGTGGGGAGCTTGGAAAGGAGGTTCTTCAGGAGGCACATCGCTCTCAGTACTGTATGCATCCTGGCGCCAACAAGATGTACAGAGATCTGAGGGAGCACGTTTGGTGGTACCGCATGAAGCACGAGGTAGCTCAGTTTGTATCTCGCTGCTTGGTATGTCAGCAGGTAAAGGCCGAGAGACAGAGGCCTGGTGGGTTGCTACAGCCACTACCCATTCCTGAGTGGAAGTGGGAGCACATCACCGTAGACTTTGTGTTCGGACTTCCACGATCTCCTGGAGGGAAAGACGCGATTTGGGTCATAGTTGATAGATTGACCAAATCGGCCCACTTTTTGCCTTTCAAGGTGGGATTGTCTACGGAGAGGCTGGCAGAGCTGTATGATTGCATGGGGTTCCTGTGGGCATAGTTTCGGACCGGGACAGTCGTTTCACTTCCCACTTCTGAAGGAGTTTACAGGCTAGCTTGGGCACCTCGCTCAAGTTTAGTACCGCTTATCACCCCCAGACAGACGGGCAGTCGGAGAGGACTATCCAGACATTGGAGGATATGCTTCGCACGCGTGTGCTTGATTTTGGGGGTTCTTGGGAGGACCATCTTCACCTAGTAGATTTTGCTTACAATAACAGCTATCAGGCCAGTATAGAGATGTCATCATTCGAGGCTCTATACGGACGGAGATGTCGTACTCCTTTGTCATGGGACAATGTTGGCGAGAGAGTGCTGCTTGGACCGGAGATAGTAGTGGATGCAGCTGAGAAGGTGAGGTTGATTAGAGACAGACTTCGGGTGGCTCAGGATAGGCAGCGGCATTGGACCGATAGCAACCGGAGACCGTTAGAGTTCGAGGTTAGTTTCAGTTCCTGTTTGTGATGCTTGTGATTTTGTTTGTCCTGTGTGTTGAGTTTGTTTTATGTCAAGGCTGGTGCTTTGGTGTTCCTGAAGATTTCTCCGACCCGGGGCACGATTCGCTTTGGCAGAGGCAGGAAGCTTAGTCCGCGCATCGGACCTTTCACTATCATTGAGAGGGTTGGTGCAGTGGCCTATCGACTAGACTTGCCACCTACGCTAGAGGAGGTGCACAACATGTTCCATGTGTCGCAGCTGAGACGGTACGTGGCAGACCCCAGCCATGTATTGGACCATTCAGCGATCGAGGTGGGGCCTACTCTTCACTATCCACAGCAGCCAGTGGAGATTCTGGATCGTAGGGAGAAGGTGCTCTGGAACCACGTTATACCGTTGGTTCGTGTTGTATGGAGGCATCACTCTCCAGGTGAGTCTACCTGGGAAAGAGAGGACGACATGTGGGAGCGTTACCCTTATCTCTTCGAGCCCTGAGGTATAATTTTTATGTTTCTGCATGTGATTTCAGTGTATGTTTGTTTTAATTTTGAGGACAAATTATTTTAAGGTGGATAGATTTGTCACCCTCAGTTTTCATGAACAGGGATATTTTTGTCATTTTTCTATCTTAGAATTATTTTGGAATTATTTATTTATTTATAATATTATTTTGGAGTTATTTGAGTCGGGTTCGAATTTCAACTCAATCCGACTTGTATCGGGGACCCGGGGTAGTTTTGACTCTAGTGGGACACACACATTAGTTAGCCATGACCCACATGATATTAATTTTTAGTTAGTGGTTAGACTAATTATTATGGATAGGGTTTGGTTAGATTAGAGATTTAGAATGACTTAAATAGCCTCGACTTAAACCCTTTTCTAATATTTAATTAATAGATTAGAGGGAGGGCATTTTAGACATTGCAAATAGGGACTTATAGCTCCTATAGTGGCCGGCCCTAATAGAGGGGGAGAGAGTGAGCCCCTTTGTTATTTTCCACTTTATTTTTCTCTCTCTTGTTCTTCCCCAAATTTTAGAGAGGTTCCTATAGATTTTTCTCCACCAAATCAATCCATTCCACCACCCAACCTTCTTCTATTCTTCTCTACTCAAGTTAAGGAGGGAGCTAGCCAAGTTTGGAAGGATTCGGAGCTCGTTCGTGTCCATTTGGGATTCCTACGTGTCGGGGTCGTATCGGATGGGGTTTTTCTTAGATTCGATCTACCGGGAGGTATAAATCTCTTCTCCTTTTCATTTCTTCATAGATATAGGATGATTTTAGACCCATAGGAATGACCCCCATGGTTGTGTCTCCATTTGTGTCCATTTCGTGTCCATTTGGAGACTTCTAGGTGAGTTCTATGTGTGGGATTGTGTCTTAGTGGGAAAAACCTTATTTAGACACTTGTATTTTTAATATGTATGTCTAAATGTTATTTAGATATTAAATCTCAGATTTCTATTTGTTTAGAGATGTGTTTTCAATGTATCATATTCTAATATATATCTATATCATGGTTATATATATATTCTAATATATATATATTTTTTTTTTTTGGAGAATATACTTTATTGATATATAGGCGCAAAATGCCGAAGCCTATACAAGTAAGCGCGCCTCGCGCGACGAAGGACCCAAAAACAAACTAAGAAAGAAACACAAAGTGTTGCCCACAAAATGAAAACTGGACCGAGCATCAGAAGGTTAGGCGGACGAAGCAACGCCTAAGGAAAGAGCGCCTCATCCCCTGTCAGGAGTCCAGTGCGTCCCAAAACTTGTTCGAGGTATGAGTGCAATATCTCTTTCTTTTGAAGATTTGCCGAACCACCTCACTGTACAATTGAGGGGGCGGTAGTTGACGGCCCTCGTATCTGTACTTGTTTCTGCTTTTCTATAAAACCCAAAATACGGCGGCAGCGACGATCTGATGCCCGTGAGACGCGTTCCAGCTGGCCAGCAGATCGTTGATGCCCCCGATTGTGGGGACCAAGTTGCACCTGTAATGAAGGAGCGACCAAATGTGGCAGGCCGAATCCCCAGAAAGAAGAACGTGCTCGACGGATTCCGATTGGTGATCAGCACAGCAGTGGCATCTGGACGCCAGACTGAAGCCGAAGGATAAGACAGCATCGTCCGTAGGGAGTTTCCGACGCACGGCACGCCAAAGAAGGGTGGACCATTTCACTGGAATACACGAGTGCCAAAATTTGGCGGAAGGGGCGGTCGTTACTTGGATTTCTCTGATAGTGGTTCTGGCCGAAGCAAGGGTGAAGGCGCCACCCTGGTTTGGGGACCATTTGAGCACGTCAGGAGCATCATTGATCGACAGATACGAAGCACCCAGGGTCGCCATGGCCGCCGGTCCCAGCCAATCGCGAACTCTATCCCAA
Organism: Iris pallida; assembly: GCA_029216955.1. Lineage (NCBI taxonomy): Eukaryota > Viridiplantae > Streptophyta > Magnoliopsida > Asparagales > Iridaceae > Iris > Iris pallida. Next base: position 25,116,792 of record JANAVB010004800.1, read on the forward strand.
TTCCAGCTTGACGCATCATCATCCCAAAAACATCGGATCTCACATGACGGCGGAGTAATAGCATTGGGCCTGAGGATCTCGTCCCCCAGCCAGCGTTCCTTGCATGCCTGAGAATGCCCATTGCCCAGTGTCAGGCGCAAGTGCGGTTTCGCGAGAGAACGGCCGCGGATGATGCGCCGCCACGACGCCGAGGATCTGTTGTTGGCAGACGCCTCAGTTAAGTGACAGAATCTGGCGTATCTCGCTCTCATGAACCTGGTCCAGATTGAGTTATCGGAGCGGATTTTCCACCACAATTTCGCAGATTGGGTGTCGACCATGTGGACAAGTCTGCAGAATCCCAGGCTACCCTCTTCAGTAGGTTTGGCCATGGAAGCCCAACTTGCCCAGTGATACTTATTCTTTCCCTCGAGATGTCCCCAAAAGAAATTGGCGAGAATGGATTCAATAGAATGAAGCACTTTGATGGGGGGCGCGCACACAGCAAGGGTGTATAGGGGGATGGAAGATAGGACGTGCTTTATAAGAATTAACTTCCCCCGGGTGAAAGGGTGGCGTTATGCCAGCCCGCTATTTTCTGACGAATCTTGCCCACCATATGGTCGAACATCCTAGCGCTCGTTCTGCCGTACACCAACGGGCAGCCTAAGTACAGGAAAGGGGGGTAAGCTGTGGAGAAAGATGTCATGTTGGACAGCTCAGCCGAGTGAGTTCTATCGGCTTTGTGATGAGTGTAGATCACGCTCTTGCTGTTATTGATTTTCTGGCCAGAACACCGAGTGTAATTAGCAAGAGTTCTAATAACCACCTCAATGGCTCCAATAGCGCCAGCGGAGAAAATGAGGATGTCGTCCGCGTACGCAAGATGAGTTATGAGAGGGCAACCGGTCGTTGTGTGAAAGTGCTGGAATCCAGGAGATCGCGGCATAATTTTGAGGTTTTTGCTCAGGGCTTCTGCTGTGATGATGAAAATGGTGGAGGAGAGGGGGTCTTCCTGTCTGACACCACGAGTAGCTTTGAAGAAACCTTGAGGTTGACCGTTGATGACGGTGGAAAACCAGGAATTGTTGATGGATCTGAAGATGATGTCAATAACCGGTTCCGAGAAACCAAATGCTCTGAACACCCAGATCATGAACTGCCAGTCAAGACGGTCGTAGGCTTTTTCCATGTCCAGTTTGATGGCGACGTTCCCCCCTAGACGAGAATTTCATGCAAGTGATCATTTCTTGGGCAGGAGGATATTATCGGTGATATTACGTCCTTTGACGAAGTCGCTTTGTTCTTCGGAGATGATTCTGGGGAGGATATCCGACATTCTGGAGACGATGATTTTAGAAATAATTTTATTGGTGAAAGTGCAGAGGCTGATTGGTCTGAAGTCTTTAAAGGTCTCTGGGTTATCTTTCTTGGGAATGAGGATGATGTGGGCGGACGATATAGATTTCGGGTACGTTGCTCCTTGGAAAAAGGCGGTTGTGGCCTCTCAGAGGTCGAAACGAATAATGTCCCAGCATGTTCGGAAAAACACCCCGTTGAAACCATCCGGTCCCGGGGCGCTGTTAGCGTTAATGGACCACACAGCGGTCTTAACTTCGTCGACAGTGGGGGGAGCTCTGAGGCTCTCGTTATCCCTGTCACGAATCAGGGAGGGGATCTCGGACAGGAAACCGTCATCTTTGACCACGCCCTCTTTAGCAAACATGTTGGAGAAATACTTCGTAGCTGCCGTCTGAATGTGCTCTTGATCGTCCAGAAGTTCCCCATTTTCGTCGCGGATGCGATGAATCTTAAGAGAGTTTCTGCGTCCTTTGACGCATTTGTGAAAGAATCCAGAGTTCTTATCCCCTTCCATGTCCCAGGTTAATCTAGCCTTCTGTCTCCAGAATTCAGTTTCAACCCTGATTCTAGATTTAAGGATGGCCTTGGCGAGGTTGAGAGAGGCGCGATTCTCCTGGGAATTGACGACGGCGAAGTCAATCTCCGCACGGGTAACGTCGTCTTCAGCATCTTTAATGGCTTGGAAAATGTCCCCAAAAGCAATTTTTCTCCAGGCCGTAAGGGCTTTTCTAATAGCTTTGAGTTTGATAGCAATTCTGACCAGCAGATCCGGGTGGGTGACCGAGACCCAAGCCTCTTCCACAATGGGCATGAACTGGGGGTGGTGTCGCTAGAAGTCAAGGAAGCGGAATGATTTATGGATGTGGCTATGGGTGTTGCTAAACTCGAGAAAGAGGGGGGAATGGTCAGATTCGGTAGAGTTTAGGTGCGACAGATTACTGTTCAAACCCAAATCCGACCAGCAGTCATTGACCATGGCACGATCCAGGCGGGAGTACTGCCTACGCGGTCCATCTTGCATGTTGCACCAAGTAAACTGATTGCCGTGGAAGGGGATATCGAAAAGATGGGCGGTTAATGTGAAGTTGTTGAAGTCCTCCAGGGCCGAATGAGGGGGGTCACGACCACCGGATTTTTCCTCTCTATAAGATACAGTGTTGAAATCTCCAATACAAAGCCACGGCAAATCGTCGTGAGGAAGGGAGGGCCCCGACAGAAGCTCCCAAAGAACTCTACGCTCCGGGGTGCTGCAGCTACCGTGGATGGCCGAAAGAAAGATGCGGGACTTGAAGGCTGGATGCTCGACCCAACAGGAGAGGGCCTGAGGGGAGTCGTTAGTAATGCCGAAGCAGAAATCAGCTGCGAAGAAGATCCAAATATCGTGACATCCGGAGATTGTGGAAGGGAATCCCAGCTTGAGTTGAATTTCTTTCATTCTTTTGTGTGGAATTTTGGGTTCAATAATGACAAGTAGATCAATCCGATTGGATTTGGTAAGGCTGATGACCCGATTTAAAGTCTGTTTATTTCCAATGCCTCGAACGTTCCAAGAAAGAATGTTAGGCATTAAGGGTGGATGCAGGGGTGTTTTACAGCTTTGCAGCGGATCTCGTGGTCATCGCCGTCCGCTGCCTTTGTTTCTTGGATTTTTTCTTTTTCTTGAGATAGTTGTTTTCGGGGCTGGTACTGACCGGAACAAGGGCCCCATCAGAACTCGAGTTAACGACTGCAACTGCCAGGGTAGAAGTGACAGCGTCTTCACACTCCGCTAGAGCGCAAAGAGGATTGCTTCGATCAAGGAAACCCGCTTCCTGGGCCTGCCAAAATCTGTCGGTGAGTGGGCGAGGAGGGACCATGGCAGGGCAAGGGGGAGGAGGATTGACGGGGGACGGAGCCCCGTCACCCGCGTCGTTGAAGGGCGATAGGAGACTGTCCATAGGCTGACCAATGGGAGTCACTGGTTCAGAGGAGGAGGCTTGGGGGGGAGCCTCGGGGGAGGTAGGGGTGATGGGGGGGAGTTTGGAGGAAAGCGAGTGTGAGGTCGGTATGGGGCAGAGATGGGAGGTTAGGGGGACCGCCGGAGGTAGGCATCTCCGGAGAGCAATCATCCGGATCAAAGTCTAGAGCTCCGAAGGAATTATGGAGAGTGATGGCGAGAGAAGGGGATAGGGGGTTAGGGAGGCAATCGGATACCGCCGACTCTAGAGCGCCCTCAGCTGGGACCGCGTCAAGCGCTCCGAAGGAATTATGGAGAGTGATGGCGAGAGAAGGGGGTGGCGCGGAGATAGAGGCGGTATGGATGGGGGAACTCCGAGCGGGAGAAGGGGGGATGGAGGGGATCTGTGATGAGGGACGGGATGGGGGAGCCTTGCCTGTACCGTACGGTTTCCTGGGGACAGGCTTCTTGAGTTCTGGATGAGCACGAAAGCAGTGTTGAAGAGAGTGGCCGCACATCTGGCAGTATTGACAGAAAATTATGCTGTTGTCGTAAACCAGCGCTTGGCTGAATGACTGATCTCCGAGTTCTATCTCGATCTGTTTGGGTGGCTCGTTTGCGAGGTCCAGTTCTACGCAAATCTTTGCGTAGTTACATTTAGATAGGTTTCTCATTTCTTCGGCGATGGCCACCAGGGTTCCAAAAGAGCTGGCGATCATCTTAAGGGCTGCAGCCGGAAAATACACTAGGGGGAGGTTGGGAAGGGTGACCCAGGAGGTGATGATGGTCGAATCAATCTTGGGATTGAAGTTCGGTGACCATTTGGCAAACTTGACAAACTGAGTGTCAATTTTAGTCGGGCCTTTCGCCCACACTCTGTTGTAGTCTTGGTCGGAGGATAGATGAAGAAACAGGTGTTTGGGGTCGAGAGGAGCAATCCGGAATGACGCCGAGACTCCCCATCTGGAGATGGCCTCCCGAACGACAGAAATTTTAGGGCATCCGGATCCGAACTTAAGAACCAACGTCCTGGAGAAGGGGGAAGATAGGGAGCGAATCTCCTCGATGGAGAAGGGGATCCGGATAGGGTAACCGTCCTGCGGTGGCGAGAGAGTGACGTCCGGCAGGACAACTTCCGCGGCCGAAATAGGGCCAGACCGAGATCGATCAGGCCGCAGGACATCAGCAAAGAAGGGGAAGCTGGGGAGGGTTCTGGAAACTGAAGGGTCCAGCCCAGATGGCGAGGGCGATCCGCGTCTCGAGGCAAAGGCCTGAGGTGAGAGGGCAACTGACGGGAGGGTCGGGAGAGCCCCGATGGGAGGCGATGGAGGGGGGTCGGACGCCGGCCGGAATGCCCTCAACGGTAGCTGCCGGGGAAAAGGAGGCTTGCTCCAAGGAAGGACCCGAGCAGGCAAAGGCCTGTGGGGGGGAGATTGCCTCGCAGGCAACAGCCTGGGGAATCGATGTCTGGCCCTGCAGGGAGCTGCCCGGGAGGGAACTGCGAGACGTACCGACAGGGGGTCGTGCATGCTTCTGCAAGGATGTGGAGACGGGGAGGGGGTCCGACAGGCGCGGAGGGGAGGGTGGAGGGAGGTGAGAGTCCACGGAGGAGGAAAGAACCGCAAGGCGCCGAGTCAGCTTGGGGAGCCGGGGGCCCGCGAAAGGGGACGGGCAGAGTCAACTGCGCAGGAGGCAGTCAACTGCGCTGGATGAGTCAATGAGGGGCATAATGGGGAGCCATGGGTCCCACTAGAGGGGAGTGGTCCAGCCTCAACTGATCCAACTGTGCATGCGGGAGTAAAGGCCACATCTGATCCAACTGCGCAGGCGGGAATAAAGGGGAGGCTGGCTCTTGGGGGAGGCCCACGTGCAGCTTAAGGGAAGGAGCAGACTTAGCTGCGCAAAGGAGCGCATCATGTCCCAACGCCAGGGTGGCACTCACGGCTCCTCCACAAGGCAAGGGCCCACCGGTGGAGAAAAGGATTTCTCTGCGCAAAGCAACCGAGAGGAAGAATCCTCTGGCGGTTCGACCGAGGGAAGAGCGTCAACGCTCGAGACACGAGCCGCGTTCCCCCCGAGGTGGCAGGCCCACGAGGCGAGACCGGACGGATGTGACGTCCGCAGCTCCGAACACGCAGAGGGGGAGAACCGAGGTCGTTAGCTGCAGCTCGTCGACCAAACGAAGCTATCGGTGGCGGAGGAGGAGCGGCCACCGCCTT